>JARHVA010000090.1:870000-1315000 GCA_037957365.1 Torreya grandis | reverse complement strand
ATAAATTCCCATGCTTCGTAGATTCAAAAAATTAGACCTTGATTGATTAGTGATTATCTTCATTAATAAAATGGTTATGTGAATCATTTCCCACTATCCTCCAAACCTTAGAACCCTTGGAAAGGATGTTGGTCATATGGAGACTTAGTTTTGATTGATTAAGGGTGACACCTTCATTAACCATATAGTTAGTAAGCTTGTTACTTTCATAAAAGATGTGTAAGAGAAAGTAGGTCTTCAAGTTGTTAGACAGAGTCTTGTAATCATCCATAATATTTTTTAATATCTAATTGTGCATAGATCCTTTTGAGAGGGATTCAATGACAACTTTCAAGTCCCCTATTCTAATCATTGTGCATAGATTATGATTATTAAATGAATCATTTTATAATCATTAAACATGCCAATATAAATATGTAAAATAGAACAAAGTAGACAAAAGGTGACACCAAATCATGGCATTCGACTCAATAAAACCATGCTTTTATGTTAAAAAAATATTATGTTGACATCCACTCTATATGTGAGAGTAGGGTTAATTAATGGAGCCATTAGAGAAATAGTTCACATTTTATACTACCCAAATGGAAACACACCTTCTTAATCCATATATGTGGTCATTTCCTTCAAGAATTATTCTAGTCCCCCGTGGGATACTTAAAATTCGGCACATATTCCAATTTATCTTATTGAATGGGGTAATCAACGTCAAATACCTATCAAAATGGCATGAGATATAACCATAAATAATGCATAAATAATGACTCTCAATAAAGTAGCAATATATATTAGCAACATTGATCATCAAGGGTTGATCTTCACTATCTTATCAAGATTACTTTTGTTAGACGCTCTTTATAACAATTATTCATTTGTATTTCACTATTGTCTGTGTGTGTGTGTGTGTGTGAGAGAGAGAGAGAGAGTGAGAGAGAGAGAGAGAGAGAGAGAGAGAGAGAGAGAGAGAGAGAGAGAGAGAGAGAGAGAGAGAGAGAGAGAGAGAGAGAGAGCAGATGAAGCAAGATTAATTGTAATACCTTTTCTAAAACATTTAAAATAAATATAATTTTTCTCAATAAAAACACAAAAATAAATTTCAATTTGTTTTAGCTCTTTATTATTGCTCCCCTGTTTCACACTCATAAACACTTAATCAAAAGTTTAAAGATAAAAATAAATCTCTCCCAATATTGTTTGTACTATCGAATTATGTTTAAGTTTGATACCTATCATGGACTACCTCCTTTTGGATTTTAAACGTCCTTATTTTTATTAGTTGTTGCCATAACTCGACCTAGCCAAAGTGGTTGTACCGTGTATTGGAGGTTGGCATTTGAATTTAGATGGACATGAATTTGAAAGGTTCCATGATGAGTTTATATGAGGCACCCATTGTATAAATGGAAGTCCCTAGAGGTTTGAGTCACTCACAGTGAGATTCTAGTTGTAATCCATGTGTGTATTGAAGATGTACAATATTCTGAGAGGGCATCTCAGATAATTTGTTGATGGGTTCTATTGAAAGACTTTTTCTATATTGAGTTTGAGAAAATTTTATATGTTTCGAGACGTAAGTGGAGCATTTCTACCATATTATTTTATTCACATCAAGAAGAATTGAAAAATAAACTAAAAATCAAATTAAAAAATCAAATCAAAATCGAATTGTGTATGTGTGTTATAACAAATTTGGGAGTGGAATTTTGAATTATTAATATATTTCATATCAATTATAAAAGGTCACACTAAACTATGAATGGATTGGAACTAATGATGTTATGTTGTTTAGAGGGAGAGGTGAGCATTCGATGATCAAATGCCATTATGGTGGTTGACTTCGAATGTGATCGCAAAATACTCAACGAATTTTAACTAGTTTATTTCCTAATAATTCATATAAGAAAGGAATGAAACAACGGATATTAACTAGTTTCTTTCTTGATATTTCATATAAGAAAATAAAAAAATTATCTAATGTTTACATTTATTAACAAAAATACATTTACCAAAAACAAACTTATTGAAATCCTATGCATTCACAAAATGCATGTAGATATTGCATAAAACATATTTCAAATGCGAAATCCCAATTTTTGTAAGGTCTAAAATTTAAAACTTATTCCCAGTTATTCTTAAAAGCAATAACATTGTAAATGCAGTTGTATTGGGATAAACATTTTTATATTATTTTTTTGAGGGAAAAAAAATGAGAGGTTATCCTACTTATTCAATTATGGTATAAAAAGTTTCCATTAAATTTGAAATGTATTTTAACATATTTACTATTTTGAATAAAATATAGATTAATAAAATAGTTTTTAAAACTATTGAATTTTGTAGGATATTAAATTTTTTGTAGACAATTTTTGGGTTTAGATCATCAATCATAATTCTACTCTTCTTCATTTCTAAACTTCTAGTTGTAATTTAAAGAATCATAATTTTATTACATATTTTATTTTTAAATTGATGAGAAAGAAACATAAAATCCCAAATAAATTACCGATGAAATTATACACAAACACAAAAGTAAATATATTTTTATCTAGAAAATTTTTTCATAGTTTTTGGTCATTCATTAAACATTAAAAATGATAAACACTTTTATTAATACAAGTACTGTATCTTTATATTAGTATAGAATGTTTCCAGAGAGATTTTTTTATAAGACTTGTATTCTAACATTAATTTATTATTAAACACATATTCTTTATTTCTTTAATAAATTTAAATTAAAAATAAAATTAAAATTAGATATTGCTATTGCTAGTTCGTAAGAACATAAATCTATGGGACTATTATTTGTTGAAAGAAAAGTAAAGCCAATTATAAAACTCTCATATCGTATAAAGGACAAAATTGATTAGATACTATATTTTGTTATCCATCTCAAGTCTTTTTCAGAAAATAATTAATCAATAATTGGAAATAATTAATCAATAATAATTAGAGGAAAAATTTATCACTAGACAAAATTGATTAAATATTATATTTTGTTATTTATCTCATGAGTTTTTAAGAAAATAATAAATCAATAACAATAAAAAGAAAAGTCTATCACAAAACAAAATTGTTCAGATATTATATTTTATTATCTATATTATACATTTTTCAAAAAAATAATTAATCAATAATAATAGGAAAAAACCATCACAAAACAAAATCGATCAGATTATATTTTTCAAATATTATAATTTATTATCCATGTAATAAATTTAAATAATAATAAATAATTAATAACAATAAAAAGAGAAGTCCATCACAAAACAAAATCGATCAGATATTATATCTTGTTATCTATATCATGAATTTTTAAGAAAATAATTAATCAATAACAATAAAAGGAGAAGTCCATCACGGAAGATTGTGAACCTCTCATTAGCAAGACAATCACGAATAAATAATGTGCTGGCTTTTTCTCTGGCACATAAACGTTCTCCCAACATGGCATCATTCTATTCCAGAGTCCTACTGGACATGGCAGAGTCGGAGATGCAGAAGGAGGAGATGAAAATCACCAGAGTCCACATTAAGGCAATCATCATGGTAAGTTTTAGCATTAATATTTCGCTTAGCTAATTGGAATTGGAATAATCAGCCGACTGCTATTTTTTATTTATTTTTGTGGCGACATAAATTATGAAAAATAAAAGTTGGTCCTACACAAGCAGCCGAGTGCAAGCGAGGACATTTATTAACTACTTGTCCTAATTTAAACCAGGACATTTATTATTTGTCTATGCCCATTTATTAATGCAATGAACATTTAAAAAAAATTAAAAATCAAAAGATTACTATGCATATTATTGCACTGCAAAGAAACTAAGTTTTATTTTTTCTTTCTTTTTTCGCTTAGGATGTTTTGACTGCTGCAGTAGAAACATCTAGCGCTACGGTAGAATGGGCAATGTGTGAGCTGCTGAGAATGGGTAATGAGAATAGCACAGCAAGAAATTGAATCAGTGGTGGGTAGACATCGTTTTTTAAAGGAGAGTGATCTGGCAAGCTGTGAATACTTCCAATGTGCAGTTAATGAGACGGTCCGATTACATCCATCAGTGCCGTTACTTCTTCCACACGAATCCATGGGAGCATGTAGTGTAGATAAATATCACATTCCTTCTAAAACAATGCTGTTTGTAAGTGTATGGGCCATGGGAAGAGATGAGAGTGTTTGGGAAAATCCTTTACATTTCAAACCAGAAAGATTTATGGGTAAAGATATAGATGTGAAATGTCAAAACATGGAATTACTATCATTTGGAAGAGGGAGAAGGGGATGCCCTGGTGTTTCGATGGGGCTTTCTGTTGTTAACACTCGCTGAGCTCATACATTGTTTTGATTGGAGTGTGGAAGGCGAGGTGAATATGGATGAAGGTTTTGGACTGACTGTCCAAAAAAAATTCCACTCTTGGCTCGTCCCTCGTGGAGGTTGACCACAGAGAACAATTCAGTATCGCACGTTACCAATTTTGGGAAATGAATTTAACATGTTACATTGTATAATTTTGAGCTACATACTATTACCATTGTTGTATTGTAGTTTTGAGTTTTGTTATTTTTTTGTTCGTTTTTTTTTTTTAAATTTGTTTGTGAGATTTTTTCTTAACCATGAAATAAAGGTTCTTTTTTTCTTTTTATTTTTTATCAAAAAAATATTATTATTTTATAATATTAAGGAAGTAAAGTTTTGATGTAAGCACAAGAGAAGGGATCTATTTTAAAATTACTAAGAAAATTTTCCAAGAAAATTTCATTTTTGACTTATTCTTTGTGGAAGTTGACTACCAAAAAAATTCAATATTTAACGGTAGAAACTTTAGAAAATAAATTTAACAAGATATATTGTATAATTTTAAACCACATGCTATTATTATTATTATTATTATTATTATTATTATTATTATTATTATTGCTTTTTTCTAATTTCTTTTTGTTCTCCTCAAAACAAATTTTGAATTTCTTTGTTAGTTCTACTTGTCAAATCTTTTTGTATCATAGGATAAAGAATTTTTATTTTATTTTATTTTATTTTCTCTATTGAAAAACTAGTAATATATTGTAGAATTAAATAAACAAATATTTTATTTAAACAATGGAAGGGTTGTAAGTATGCGATATGAAATCTAAGGATTTTGTCCATTATCTTCCTCAATAACTTCATACCATATAAAATATTATACTACAATGAATTTTTTATATAGTTGGTATTTTTTCTTTAGTGTATATATAAGTTTATTCTTCTCCATGATTAAAACTAGTCACATAAATAATTTGGGGTATATATTGGTTAGTCCTTTTTTATATAATTTTAGTAAGAAGTTGTAGATAATAGTTATATTTAATCATAGGAATTACAAATTTTTATACATTTTTATAATTTGTAATAATTGTTTTTCTCTGTAATGAAAGGTTTATACAAGTTATTCTTAATAAATATTATAGATTAAAAGAAATGTATATCATAAATAAATTACATTCATTTGCAATGCAATACAACTATTAATAATTTGCATTATAAAATTCATTAAATAGGTAGAAATTCTATACAATTGTGCTTATTACAATTATTTATAATTTATAATATAAATTTTATTTATTCATAAACTAATTTTATATATTAAAAAATATTATGCCAAGATTTAATTATAGATATTTACCTTTTAAAAAAAAAATATTACATAAAATTTAATTTGTAATATATTTATTTAAATTTAAGTAAGTTTATGTAACTCATATTATTAATCATATGGGTTTAATCGTGAAGAAGTTGTGTTTTTGAAATGGACGTCATAATTTCAAATCTTATAGGAGGTAAGGTAGTAGGCCTCATCTTTGAAGTACAGTTATGTTGTAAGTTAATTTTTAGATCATAAAAAAATAAGCTTAGCATCGTGAGCCTTAAAAAGGACTTTACTTTACTTTTTTCAAGATCAATAATGAGTATTACATGAAACATTTTCTAATATAATGAAATATTATATTTCAAATATAGTAAATAAATTTTTTATCTTATTTTAAAATATAAAGAATGGAAATTTTTGAGGAGATTTGCATGAGGATACTTTCTATGATTTTTTTTAGGTTTTTCATGTCATCCTTACCTTTATTTGATGTTTTACCTTCCTTGCATTCCATATTGCATTTATAAGAATCTCAAATATGGTCATGCATTTATTCCTCTTAGAGTACCATGCTATATAATGCCCCCCCCACCCTCTCTGATGCAACTATTGTCGTAGGCAACATGAAGGTTGGTTCCCAAGCAAGCCATAAAATTTGTGCCATAATTCTAAAACAAGCTATAATTTTTGACTCTCCCTCTCAACCTAATGTATGTGTTATAGCCAGATGTCACAAATAGTATTCACAAATGGTATTTATAGTATTATCTTATTTGTTACATTTTTGGTTTTATCCGCTTGGAGGAATCCCTCGATGCCATGATTCGACACAGGTAGGATCCATTGGGCGTACATGCAATGTTGTTTGAAACCTTACAAATGGTTTTTATTATTCTCCTTTAATGAGCCATCCCAAGTCTAATTTATTCTATCTAAATCAAGATTTCCATTCATATAAAACACAATTTTGGTTCTATCCAAATGGAACTATGACTTCAAGGTCATTGACCAAGCTTCACTTTAGGTGCTCATCTAGATTAAACTCATTAACTTCCTAATTCCTCTATGGTCCTTTATTTAAGAGATTGTCTATCCCATAGGTTGTCTTATGCCATGAGCCAACCAAATTATATACCAAAATCATTAATAGGAATTTGTGCATTGAAGTTGACTTGGCAAAGGATCTACAAGAACTCATTGATATTCTAGTTGGCAGTGAGCATTGGGAAATTTATTTATTTTAATCTTCCTAACACTTTCAACTATATTTACTCCTTTGACAATTTGATCAAAGACTATCCCCTCATGGGTCAGTCAAAACCCTTGAATAAGTATAAGTTGAGAAGCCTAAGGTGGAGGGAAAGAATAGTGACAAAAAAGAGTCAACTGGTAAAAATATACCCTCCATCCATTACTCCCCCACAACAAAACCTTGTTATGAGGTGCATAATGTCAACCCACCTCTTGAGACTCTTACCATGGAAATGACCTAACATTTCCATGTTTCATAAGTTTTATAGCCTCAATTGAGAACTTCTTCCACTAGTATATCATATACAAGTTGTTCCTTCTCTAGGTAGTCACACAACCCACTTCATGGTGATGGTGACACCCACTTCCACATTATACGATAATGGGGATAAATGCCATAGCATTTTTCTTAGATATTTTATTTTCCCAAAACAACATAATAGTTTTACATCTCTTTCAGATGTAGAAGATAGACAAGGAGAGATCTTTATGTATTGTGTTTCCCAATGAATGTCATCTCTTGTAATGTTTGGGGGGAGTGTGATCCATCACACTGATCCATTTAGGTTATTATTGATGTTAGTGGGAACTCATTAGGGTTTCTCAACATCTACATCCCCAATGATGGCCCTGGTAGAGCAACTTTATGAAATTATTTATTTGACATCTTACCCCTCATCATGTGGATTTTAACTTAGTGGAGAGTCCCAATGATAGATTTGGTTCATAGTCAATGAGATGGTAAATGGGATAATCTAAGGCATGGTATTATTTTAAACTCAGTCGGATTTATTTGACCCTTTATTCTGATAGCACACAATAAGTTATACTTCTTGGATTATATGGTCTAATTATTATGCTAGTGCTAATAGGTTCCTTAAAAGATTATTCCATTATATGCTACTAGAGAAAAATATATTTTATTTTTATAATACCAATGGGTATCATGTCATTGTCCATTTTAAATATGTTTTCTCCAACCACAATCCAATCACCTACTAATTTGAGTGGAGAAATAACCACTTCAAAGTGCCATGTATTTAATTCAACCTTAATAACTCCCTTATTTACCATAAGGGAACCATCTATCTCATGGTCTAAGTTCAACCATATTTTAATACTACTTAGAGAGTGTGGTGAAATTATGCTATCCTTCACACCACTCCCTTTCATTGACAATATGGAATACATATTTATTATATTAGAAAGTAAGGGTAGGAAGTTGTTCTCAAATAATAATAGATGATATCATCACTCCTTGAGTATGACCCTTTTGAATCGAAGTGGAAAAAATAGTCTATGTCTCAGGAATCAACTCAAAGGGTCAGGTAGTTATGCTACCAAATGGATGCAACTAAGAACACTCCTTCATTGCCTCAAAATTGATGATATGGGTTCTAAGTAGTTTTTTTAAGTCTCACAAAGTCAAAAGAGATCAATACTATATCAAATCCATAAATTCATCCCAATTGAGACTCACTATGATATTTCACATATCCTTTTATTTTTGAGATTATTATAAATTAGTGTTTTAAGCTCAAGAATAAATAATTGAGAGGATTTATGATTTTTAAGAATGCATCAATCTAGTTCCTTATAAAATAAAGATTTCCAAATCAATTTTTTTTATAATGCACCTTTGTCTCTTCATGAGAACTCTCGTGCCCTTCGTTGCATGAGTAATGACAAATCCCATGGTATTGATGACTTCCTTTGTGAATTATATATACCTACTTGGTAATTTGTTTGGTCCCAACCTGATACAAATTTACAAATAAAATCTACAAAAGTATCATTGGGTTACCTCATTAACCAAGGAAATATTAAATTCATATATAAACTAGGAAACCAAAATCTTATCACCAATTGGGACCTGATCACCCTATTGAATGTATCTTTCTAAATAGATGCTAAATATCTTACTAACCACGTCTAGCTCATCCTACCTACTATTTTTAAACCTAATAAAACTAGATTTATCAAAAGTAGATACATTATTGACAATCCTATTACTGGGTGAGATCCTATCATTAGGAAACCATATTTGTGAATCTTTATTTTGAGATAGTTTATGATTGGATTGAATGGCCTTTCATTCCAAACATGTTCTAGGGTCTTAACCTTGACTAATTTTTATTTTATGCCACTCAAAACCTCTTTGTGGATAACTAATCATGTATCAATGTAAATGGTCTCAAATATTAGAATATTGGACTCTATCACTCCATCCATCAATGCTTCCTCATTGCCCCAATACTATATGTTAATTTTGTTAAATTGATAGGATATATGATGGTTCATATATATAATCAAGTCTTGTCTACAGTATTTTTATTCCCAATCAATCCTCTCATATAATTATTTGAAATTTTATAGATGATAATTTCCTCGCTATGGAAGAGTAAGAAAAACATTTGAAGGAGTAAATATGAATTGTGTCGACATTTTTCCCTGCCTTCTAGTTAGCATGAATTAGAGAAAAACCTAATACTTTAGATGGATTATGATGCCCATGCTAAATTTGTTACATTAATACAAATGGAAATGGATTATAATAAGGAAATTTGATTTATTTTATGAATTGCTTATGCTTTTGATAGTTCCCCTCATGAGTTTTGGTAATATGTCATAAACATAATGGAGAAAAAGGTGGAATGTTTGGTTATCAAACCACTCCTTTTAGCTAGGAAATTCAATCTTTTCAATAAAATTTTAGCTTCTATGAGCATGTTTACTAATAATCATGTTATCCCCCCTCTAAATCTTCCATTGATGAACCAGGTAAGATTCTAGGATAAGTTATCTAGTTTGATGCCAAGAAAACATGAGTGTTTAATAGAGTTACCTATAATATTTTATCCTTATTCATGATAAGAGAGGTATATGGATTATTCTTGTTTACAAAAATAGCATTGCACTATGGTCTAAATGTGTTGTGAGATCCACTATAGGTAATGATTCTTATAAAATCCTTATAAATTATTTTATTTCATTTGGATCTCCTTACAATAAATATAGTTGGAAAAATATTAATCTCCATACTCTTTTGATCACTTTTATTCCTATTCAAATTCAAGGTTAATTTCTGGTTAAAATCACCTAGAAATATTTTTAGGTTGCCAAGCATCATTTAAAATGGGTTGCCGATGAATTTTGTTGTGGTCTCTCCTAAGGTTTTTTTAGTGGCGAATATTCCTTAATTCATGAATATTCCATTTTTAATTTTTTTTTTGATGATTTTTTAGGGTCAGCAGATGGGACTAGATCAACAAAATTTTAGGGATATTCTTTTGGGGGAGGTCAGCTCACTAACCCTTTACAATGATATATAAGATTATACTTAAATTATCTAGATATATATAGTATATCCCCTCAGGAAGTGACTTATACCAACCAAAACAAAAAACAAAACCATAATTGGAGGAGCACATAACTGAATAATTTTAATGAATGAAGAAAATGAATGACAATATCGAGCAACAAACCAAACTACATCATCAAACAGTAGAGCTGAATGCCTAAATATTATGAACACGATATCCCAAATGCTTTTCTTTTATAGTTTATCAACATCTCTACAATATTTATGAGACCATTGTTCTTGTTGATAAGAAGATAAATCTATAAGAAGAAGAAAAGAAAAAATAGTTATAAAACTTTCAAATAACATAAAGGACAAAACCCATCAGATATTATATTTTATTCTATATCACATGAGTTTTTAAAAAAATAATTAATAATAGTTAGAGGAAAATTCCATCACGAACAAAATCGATTAAATATTATTTTTGTTATCTATCTCACTGTTTTTAAAAATAATAATTAATCGATAACAATAGGAGGAAAAGTCCATCACGGGAAAAAATCAATCAGATATATATTTTTTATTTTGTTATCTATCTCATGAGTTTTTAAGATAAAATATTTTGATATCGATGAGATGAGAAGTCCATGACGGAAGATTGTGAACCTGTCGTTAGCAAGACCATCAGGAACAGGTTGATATTCATGCTTCTATCAAATCGAATGAATAATGTGCTCGCTTTTTCTCGACTCGACAAATTTGACTGTGCTCGGATGTGTGTTAAATATCACCACACTACATCTTTCTCTGCCACACAAACGTTCTACCAAAATGGCATCATTTTATTCCTCTGGAGTTGATACGCCTCCAATAGGACTTTGGATTTTTCTCATCTTCGTCTTCATTTTATACAAAATCTTGATAAATAAGAAGAAGCCTATGGCTGATAAGCTGGGATTGCCACCAGGGCCACGTCCATGGCCCTTCGTGGGAAACCTTCATCTCTTGGGGTCCCTCCCTCATCAGTCTCTCGCAGATCTTGCAAAAAAATACGAGCATATCATGTTTCTACTCTTGGGCTCCGTGCCCACCGTTGTAGTGTCATCTCCTGCCATGGCAAAAGAGTTTCTCAAATCTCAAGATTTGCTCTTCGCCAACAGACCGCCTGTTTCTGCAAGGAAACACTTGGTCTCCGATCGGAAAGATGTGGCATTTGCCCCATATGGAGAGTATTGGAGGTACATGAGAAAGCTGCGCACAATCAAGTTATTGACATTGAAAAGAACCGAGTCTTTAAGAGGCGTGAGGGAGGAAGAGGTATCGAGAATGGTGCGCTCCATTTGGCTGGCGAGCGAAGAAGGGAATCGCTGCGTCGACCTGAGGAACAGCCTCTCCTCCCTAACTCAAAATATCATCTGGAGAATGTTTGCCAGCAGAACATTCTCAGACGATGAACTGAGTGGAGGTCATGACTTTAAAGACATGTTTTCTGGGATATCGTCCGTTGCCGGAGCCTTCAAGGTCACTGACCAAGCTTCACTTTGAGTGTCAATATGGATTAAACTCCATATCTTCCCAATTATTCTATGGTCCTCTTTTGAAGAGATTGTCTAGTCCATAGGTCGTGTCTTATGCCATGATCTAGCCAAATTGAATTCCAAAATCCTTTAACAGATAGTTATGCATTGAAGTTGACTTGACCAAGGATCTACAAGAATCCATTGATATTCACATTAAAAGTGAGCATTGAGAACAATAAGTTGTTTATTTTAATCTTCCTAACCCTTTATACCATTTTTAGTCCCTTGAATATTGCATCAAAGACTTCCCCCTCATGGCTTAGTCAAAACCATTATTTGAACAACTGCAAGATGAGAAGCCCAATGTGGTGGAAAACAATATGGACAAAAAGTATTATGTCGGTAAAAAATCTACCCCTAAAGCCATTACTCCCCCATAACCAAACCCTATTCTAAGGTGCACAATGTCAACCGATTTGTTAAGACTCTTAGCATGGTAATGACCTATCATAGACATCTTTAACAAGTTGTATAGAATCATGTGAGCTAAAAACCACTTCATTTTTCTTGGAGATTTTATTTTTTCAAAATAACACAATAGCTTTGCATCTCTTTGAGATGTAAAATATGAAGATGGGGAGCTTATTATGGATGATATTTCCCAATTAATATCCTCTCTTATAATGTTTCAGTTCTCAAAGAGTTCACTTGAAAATTATGTGTGCAAAGTATTTATCAACATTTTGGGATATTTATATTTTGTTTGTTTCCAAGAAGTTAAAATATCAATGTTTCTTCTACATAGTACTAACAAAATGAATCTGGTCTAATTCCACTCAAATGTCCACCTTGTATGATGATGAAGGTGGTATCACCAATATCTTGGTTTCCTTGAAGATATTTTCTTTAATTATTGCCACATGGGAGGAGGGGGGAGAGGGGGGGCAAGTGATCCATGAAACCAATCCATTAGGGTTATTTTTGATGTTAATGAGAATTAATTAGGGTTTCTTAACATTTGCATCCCCAATGATGGCCTTGGTAGAGCAAATTTATGGTATTATTTATTTCACAACCTACCCCTCATTATGTTGATTTTAACTTGGTGGAGAGTTTTGATGATAAATTTGGTGTAATATTAATTAGATGATGCATGGGATAATGTAAGGCATTGCATTATTTTAAAATTGATGAGGTATATTCGACTCTGTATTGTAACAATACATGATAAGTTACACTTCTTTGTTTATATGGTCCAACTATAATGTCAATGCAAATAGGGTCCTTAAGACATTTTACCATCATATGTTATTAGATGAAAATATATTTTATTTTGATAATACCAATCTATAGCATGCAATCATGTATTCTGAATACATTCTCTCCAACCATAATCAAATCACCTAAAAAGTGGAGTAGATAAATGACCACTTCAAAGTTCCATTTAATATATTCATCCATAATAACTCCCTCATTTTCTATAGGGAAACATTTGTCTCATAGTCTAGGTTTCTAATATTTCACCTTAGATAAATTTTTCTACCAGTTGGATAGAGTGGTAGAATGATGCTATCATTTACACTACCACTTTTCTTTATCATTATGGAAAACATATTGTTGGAATTTTAGAGATGGGGTATGATAATGTGCTCAAAAATAATGAAATATCACCTCACCCATTGAGTGTAACACTTTTGAATTGAAGTTGAAAACTCAGACTATGTCTCAAACATCAACTCAAAGTGGTATGCAGTTTTGCTGCTAATGGAGTACAACTTTGCACTCACCTTTATGGGTCCAAAATTGATTATATGGATTCTAATAAGTTTTTTAAGTCTCTCAAAGCCAAAAAATATTGAAACCATGTCAAGGCCATAAATTCATCCCAAATGAGACTCACTATTCTTATTAAATCTCAATTTCTTTTTAGGATCAATATAAATTAGTGTTATAAGCTCAAAAAGAAATGATTGAGAGGACTCAGTCTTTGCAAGAATGCATCAATATTATTCCTTTAAAACTCAAGCTTTTTGACCACATATTACATGATGTACCTTTGTATCCTCATGATAACTCTATGGACCTTCATTGCATGACTAATGATTAATCTCAGGGCATTGATGGTTTCTTTTTTGAATTATATAAGTCTACATCAAAAAAATTTTGATCCTGACCTACTACAAATTTATGAAGAATCTATTCCAAAAAATCATGTGGTCACCTCATTAACAAATAAAATATTAAATTCATATATGAATTGGGCAATCTAGAAATTATCACCAGCTTACATGTGATCACCCTATTGAATTTATCTTACAATGTCCTTGTTAAATCTCTAGCTACCTACCTCTAACTCATCCTATTTACCATTCTCAAACCTAATAAAACTATATTTATTAAAAGTAAATATATTATTAACAATATTAATATTGTGTGGGATGGTATGGAATGGGTGAGACACTATAATTAGAGAAACATATTTTTGAAGCTTTATTTTGATAAATCTTATGATACGATTGAATGGCCTTTTATTATGACCATACTTTATGGCCTTAGCTTTGACCATTTTTTCATTTCATTATTTAAAACTCTCTTTATGGATGCCTAATCATATCTAACTATAAATGGTCATAAATATGATAATATTGGCCTCTATCACTCAATCCATCAATGTTTCCTCATTTTCCCAACACTATATCACATGTTTACTAAAGTTCTAGGAATATATATTGGCACATAGATATGACAAGGTCTTGTATTACGGTATTAATATTACCAACCAATTAACTCATCTCATTAATGGAAATTTTACGTATGATAATTTTCACACTCTAAAAGAGCAATACAATCATTTCAAAAAGTTTATTAGTTTTGTCAACAATTTTTACCTACCTTCTGGTTATCATGTAGTAGGGAACTACCCAATGATTTAGATAGTATGATGCCCATTCTATATTTGTTACGAAAATACAAATTGAAATGGATTAAAATAAGGAAATTTGATTTATTTATGAATTGATTTTACCTTTGAAGTTCCCCTCAAGAGCTATAGAAATATGTCATAAACTTAGCGGAGAGAATGGTGGAGTGTTTGTTTACTAAACCCATCTATTTATCTAGAAAGTTATTGGTTTTCACTAAAAATTTGGCTACTACTCATGGTTATTAATACTCATGATGGCCCCCCTCTAAATCCTCCTATGATAATCTAGTTAAGGTTTTAGGATACTTTCTTTAGTCTAATGCCAAGCAAACATGAGGACTCCATAGAGTTGCTTGGAATATTTGATGCCTTCCACGTGATAAGGGAGGTATATGAATTATTTTTGTCTAAAAAAATAACATTATTATATTTTATGAATGGGTGTTTAGAGATATTGAAGGTAATTGTTACTGTAAAGTCATTATCAGTTATTTTATTTTATTTAGATCTCCTTACAATAAATCTAGTTGCAAATAAATTAGTTTCCATACTCTTTCAATAACTTATAGTCCTGTTCAAATTGAATTCTATTTTGTATTGAACATCATTTATAAATATTTTTAGGTTATTAAGAATCATCTAAAATGTGTTTTTGATGGATTTTATTTGTGTCTCTCCTTTAATGACCATAATATTTGGTGGTCTCCTATCATAATCAATACTAGCCTCTTCTTTGCATAAATGCATGGGATTAAATCTTTAATACTCTTTGAAAATTGATAAAAACACTTACAAATATGGTTTCATGTGCCAATTTGGTTCCTTATCCCTTGATAAAATATAAATTCAAATTATGTAATGAAGGTTTCCCAATTATTCTTCACATTTAAGAGATAATGTCATATATCATGGCTCACAAGTTGGGTTTACAATTTACTCACTCATAATGGAAACAATAGAAGTGTAAGTTTGATGAGCCCCTTTTCATCAAACCTTACGAAGTTTAATAGGCATTGGGGACTCAATTCTTCACCTATCATGTAGCTTTCTTGAATCAACTGAATTTTGTTAGTTAAGATTGGTCCCTAACTATCACATTTCATTTATGTCTATTATACTGAGAGCTTCCACTTGGGGAATAAATTTTTCACCTTGAGATTATTTGACCCAAGTTTCTAGCATGTAGGAAACATGAGTCTCTAAAACACACTTGTGGACATGTCACAAATCACATTTTACTTTCTAGTGGATACATAATCTACTTCAACGCTACCATCCTCAACATTTATCATAGCACTTGGCCTTCCTTAGGGATTCTACTAGTTTTCTAGATTTCATATATTTTATATGGGTTTTTTTCATATTTTTTATTCATTTTCAAATATAGAAATCTAGAAAATATAATTTATTTAATAATGTGGAATCCTCTCATCGATTCTTTATTAATAACAAGGTATCTATATTATCTTTGGCCTACATGTAAATTCAATTTCAAGTAGATAAGATTACCATGGAGGTTAGGCATTTACAATAGATGTTTGATCATTGGGAGAAGGATCGTTGTATTAGGAATTCCAGCCTTTAAAATCATCCACCATAAATCCCACTACCTCCAAGGACCAGATGCTAAAGGAATCAATTACAAAGTAAAAAAAATTTATCTCCTCCCCCAATAGGGTGGATGGAGTATATTTTTATCATTTAAAAAATATGATACTAGTTCTTTTTGGTCGAGGTCACCAAATATTCCTTCTACTACTATGGCGTAGACTCCTTTTTGGTGGATTATTATTAATTATGTATCTCCTCAACACCACATGAATGGTTAGGTGGCTTCAAATCAACCCTCAACATAACCTTAGTCTTGATATTTTTTTCACGTAAGGATGATCCTACACCTCCTCCTTATATTGTGGTACAATATGACTAATTGAGATGTGGATATTTTAATTTTTGTGTTGTGACTTGATATAAATTAATAATTCGTATTATTTTCTTTATTACCTTATTTTGAGCTAGTGTTTTCTTCTAACAAAACCATTTAGGATATGAGATGATAATGGTGGAAAATAATTTGTGGGAGTGTTTGATCATTGGTTTTATAGATGTGATCGAATAATCAACATATAATGCATTGACAAATGATCAAAAGACCACTAAAGGAGAGTAAGAGGAAATATGCAAAAACATTAAATTTGATTGAAACAACAATGGTAGAAACCACATATATGATAATGTTAGTAGACCATTTTTCAAATGAGGCATGAGATATATTTCAAAACTCTTAAAAAGGCCCTAAAAATGTATGATTAGTCAAACTCCTTTTACTTAGGAGATAATTTGAAACATTACAAATGAATGATGGTGATTCTATTTCTTAGTTTCATATTAGAGTCTCTAATTTAACCAGTCAATTATTAATCATGGTGAAACAATAAAATATGAAAGTATTTTTAAAAATATCCTTAGGAGTTTACCCATGAGTTATGATCTTGTTATCATTGTACCTTATTCCCTAGAGCAAACCTTCAAGGCTCAGGCTAGTTTCAAAGGTAAGGGGAGAGGAAGATAGATTACAGGCAAAATATTGAGAGGTAGAAGAAGAGGAATAAACTCTTATGGAAGAAGAAACTCAAATAACTAAGAAGGTATAACTAGTTATCAATTAGATATCAAAGACAAAAAGAAGAGTAGTACTTTAAACTAAATGCATGACAAAATTTAATTTTAGTGCTATTATTATCACAAGTAAGGTCACTTTACTAGTGAATGTAGAAAGATGAAACATTTTTAATCAAGGAAAATTGCAAATGTAGTTGATGAGAATTAAGTGACCCTAAACATTTTCCAAACATGTTAATTGTATGTAATTTTGTTGAGTAAAACACCATTGAGGTTTTTTATTTGGATAGTTCTTTTAGTAACATCTTGAGTGGTAATGAAAAATTGTTTGCCTTCACTAATAAAAACATTTAATCTAAGAGTATGATGAAGAATAGTGAAAATTTTCATGTTGTTGGAAGAGGGGTTTTCATCATATACACCAGGAAGTGTGAAAGAAGAGAAATATAGGATGTAGACTATGATACAAATATAAAACTAAATATGTTGAGTATTGGATAGTTGGCCCAAAATGTATATAAATTCATAATGGAGAATAGAGAGTGAAAAATATTTGATAAGGAAGGAAGCAAGAATAAGATAAATTCAATTCAAATAATAAGGAAATATATTTTTTCTCTCAAGATGTAAATTGATAAATTGAAGAGTACAATAGTAATACAATAAATAATCTCCAAGTCATCATCAAAACCACATCCAAACTTTTGCATTTAAGGTACAAGGAATTTTTTATTATTATTGATTAGATATTTTATTTAAGAAGAAAATGGTTAGAAGTATACCAAGAATAGTATAACTAGAAAGAAAGTGTGAGGCATGTATCTTAGGAAAATAACATAGACACCCCTTTCAATTAGGGATGTCTAGGAGTATAAAATAATAATTGGAGTTAGTGTACTCAAATTTATGTGTCAAAATGAAAACTGTCACCCACTCCAAGAATGCATATTTCTTAACCTTCATAGGTAATTACAATAGGAATTCTTAGGTTTATTTCTTAATGAATAAATATGAGACTTGTGAGAAATTTAAGTGGTTCAAGGCATTGGTTGAGGAATATAGTGGATAATCCATCAAGTTCCTAAGATCATATAGAGGGGGAGAGTATCTCTATAAATAATTACTAAATATTTTCAATAGTGAAGGCATTAAAAAATAGTTCACAGACAGATACACTCCATAGTAAAACTGAGTAGCAGAAAGAAATAATAGGACCAATCAGGTGATGGATGCAATCATGTTAAAGGCCAAATTACTTTCAAAATAATTTTGAGATGAATATATTGTTATGCATAAAATTTTCACCTTTTAGAAGGTAGTACAATAATGAACCCAAAAACTAACAAGACAAATAAAATTACCAATAGGCAAATATTCTAAATAATAACTTATATTGATTCATATTGAATCAATTGAAATAATTACAAACCTAAACCATGTTTAAATAAGACTCAACTCAGAATTTGTAGTTGACATGCAAAAATTCAAAAAAACTAAAATCTAAAAAAGAGGTCTATTTCTAGTAGTTTCTATTTATAGTATGTTTTGCATGCAAGTGTGTGTGACTCTAAAAAAATATTGAAATAAAATAAATAATAAAATTATCTTATGGTATGAAATTAAACTATAGTTGACATCTAATTCTAAAAATATAAAATTTCTAAAAATAAAAAATTCTTGAAAAAATCATTAAATGTTAATTTCAGACCCTCAAATGATCATGTTTGGCCTCTAAAAAATATCCAAATAAAGTTTAATATAATATATCAACTTAGGTAATAATTGATATTTTTGATACAATTGTGTTGGTGCTAGGAAGAGCTCAAATGGAGTTACAGGTCAAAAGTTATGGCCTCCAAAAGGTTGGCCTATTATTTATGCATCATTCTACTCTGGCTAAAAACAACTTAGCTCCTGCAAGTTGGCCTAATTATATTTTGACCATTTATCTTTGTCAATATTATTTATCTCCCATTCTATAATCTAAACATTGTTTTCTTTCTGTAATCCTTCCCATTTCACCAAATACCTATTATAATTCCCTTGCCTTGTGTTCATTATCTTCATCTCCAAAATTTGCACTATTTTTTCTTTCTTCTTCTTTGTAACATTCTACTCCCAATTTAATTATTCATATTTTTCATCTTCACCATCTTCTCCATGGAATTCATATAATTATATAACATTAAATACTAGATATATATCAAATTTTTGTGGTGAAATCACCTCATATGCATTATCATTGATTTTCTTCACAATTCTGCATGGTCCAATTTTATTATAATTTAACTTGTATTTATCTTTACAAATATTTATTTCCTCAAGTAAACCATTACCAACTCTCCTTATTCAAATACATTCGATCTTCTTGTAACATCTATTGTTACTTTATATTTCTCATTACTTTCCTACAACTTTCTTCTTATTCCTTCTTGCAACTGATGCATATGCTCTGTAAACACTTTTACATCATCATTAATTTGATCTGCAATTTGCAATTGTACTAAATCTAAAATACTCATAATATTTCTCCTATAAATTTTTTAAAAAGGTGACTTTCATGTTGATCTATTCACTTAATTGTTATATGCAAACTCAACTTGTGGTAAAGCCAAGTCCCATTGCTTGGGCTTCTCTCTCACTAGGAATCTCAATAAATTTTCCAAGTTCCTATTCACAAATTCTATCTGTCCATCTATTTTTGGGTGATACGCACTAATAAAATGTAGCTTAGTACCCATCTTTTTGAAATAATTCCTCCAAAATTTACTTAGACATTTTGTGTCCCTATCTGAAGTACTAGTTTCTGTAATACCATACAATATCAAAATATCCTTAAAAAGGATTCTATAACTCTAGTGGCATCATTGGTTTTTTTACATGCAATGAAATAAACAATTTTAGAAAATTTATCTACAACAACAAAAATTGAATTATTGCCTCTATGTGTGTTTGGCAATCCCAACATAAAGTCTATAGTCAAATCTATCCATGGTCCACTTGGAACAAGTAATGTCATATAAAGTCTAGTATTTTATGCATATCATTTATCCACTTGACATATTCTACACCTTGAAACATAACTCGTTACATCTCTCTTCATTTTTGGCTAAAAATAATTTTCCTACACCAAAGCTATTGTCTTTGTCTTACCAAAATGTCTAGCCAAACCACCACTGTGTAATTCTATTATTATATTGTCTCATAGAGACCCAAATGGAATGTACAATTATGTTCCTTTGAAAAGATAAAAATATTTTTCGAGATACTCATCATTAATAATATATGTCCCATCTATTAATGGATTCTTTCACCTCTTAACCACCTTTCTAAAATATGGATCAATATCATATAATTCTTTAATAGCTTCAAATCCAAATTCTTCACTCATCATAGTAGTTAATAATGCTATCCTCCTACTCAATTTATCAACTACGTAATTTTGTTTTCCTAATTTATGTTTCAACATAAAAATATACTCCTATGAGAAAGAAACCCACTTTGCATGCCTACTATTCAACTTCTTTTATGTATTCACATACTTCAAATCCTCATGATCTATAAATAGGATAAAATCTTTAGGCACCAGGTAATGCCTCTAATGTCTTAATGCTTGTACAATTATATAAATTTCACCATCATAAGTAGAATACTTCATTCTTGTCTCACTTAATTTTTCACTGAAATATGTTATTGGCTTTTCTTCTTGAGTCAACATAACAATAATTCCCACAAATGAAGCATCACAATCAACCTCAATGGCTTTGCTAAAATCTAGTAATGATAAAATTGGTCTTTCTATAATCTTCTTCTTCAAAATTTCAAGGCTTTTTATGAATTCTCTAGTCCATGAAAATTCCTTCCCTTTCATGTAATTTAGTATTGGTGTCACAATACTAATAAATTTTTTAATAATTTTCTTGTAAAAAGTTGCTAAACAATGGAAACTTCTTACCTCTATAATGCTTTTTCGATTAGGCCACTCAACAATCACCTTTATTTTTTCTTCATCCATTTTCACACCATCTTATAAAACTACAAATCTTAAAAATACCAAACCATTCTACAGAAACTTGCACTTATTCAAATTTACATACAACTTCTCCTTTCTTAAAAATCCATTAGCATTATCAAATATTATAAATTTTCTTGTTTGGTCTTACTAAATATCAAAATAAACAACCACAAACATAAAAATATATTCCCATAGCATTTTATTCATCACTATCATAAATGTGCTAGGTGCATTAGATAATTCGAATGGCATCACCAACCACTCATGTAAGCCATCCCTAGTCTTGAATACAATTTTCCACTCATCTTCTTCAAGAATTTGAATCTGATAATAACCATTCCTTAGATCAATATTGGTAAAATATTTTGCTCCCAAAATCACATCCATCATATAATCTAAATGAGGTATCAGAAACCTATACTTGATTATAATTTTATTAATTTCTCTACTATCTATACACATTCTCTATCCTCTATCTTTCTTTGGAGTTAGAAAGGTTAGTGTTACACAAGGACACATACTCTCCCTTATTACCTTATTCTTTATCAATTCACTAACCTATTTATTTAATTTTGCATTTTATATTGGACTCATCTTATAAGTTGCTTGATTGGGTAGAGTTGATCCAAGAATCAAATCAATGTGATGTTGAATATCTTTCTTTGGTGGTAAAACATCTAGTAACTCATCAGGCATAACATCTGCATATTTTTTCAACACTTTTATTACTTCTATTCATATTGACACCACTTCTATTTCATCATTGTTTATTACTAATGCATAATAACAAACTGCTAACTTCATATCTTGGATAAATTCTTTAGTAGAGAGCATGCTTTATGTTTTTTTTCCTCTTTAAGAGGTAATAAAACAACCTTTGTACCACCTTTCCAAAAATTATACTTGTTTTTTCTCCATAATTAATTACTTTCTTATCAAATTTCCAAGGACTTCCCAATAACACATGACATGCATCCATCAGAATAATATCACACCATATTCCATCATTATATCTCTTTCCTATAGAAAACTTGATTAAACACCTTTTATCTACTATAACTTCATTCCATTTATTAAACCATGAAATCCATTAAGGATTATGATGCTTTTCACATTATGGATTTAGTTTCTCAATCATTTCTTTAGAAACTATATTTCCACAACTACCACCATCTATAATTACTTTGCATACCTTTCCACCTGAAGTATATCTTGTTCGAAAAATATTTTATCAAAGACATGCATCATCACCTTCTTTATTTCAGACTTTATCTTTATATGGAGAGATCATGGTTTTTTTCATCATGATATTCTCTCCAACATCTGCTGGTGCAACTTTAGTATTATGTTCTTCTATTTCATCCTCAACTAGATTTACTCTTGGTTGATCTTCTTGCCTCCTTTCTTGATCTTGATAGTGTGGACACTCAAATGATTTGTTCCCTTCTTCTCCACATCAATAAATACATATGATCTATAATGACTTGGAAGCATTGTCTAGTACCAGTATAACTTCATCCTCTCTAAAATCCTCTTCCTCTTTGTTGTAATTAAAACCCTTGCCTATTATCATCTTTCCTTTCTACTCCACATGATGATTCACCTTTATTTGCATTAAAGCCACCTATGGTGGTAGTAAAACCACCTCATTCCCTTATTAGTGGGGATCTACCTCTTTTTGGACTAGTAGATGTCCTTATGAAATTATATCTATTTAATTTTTCTTCTACCTTCAAAGCTAATTGATAAGCCTCCTCCATGTTAAGTATTATATGCATGCTTAATTCATATCAAATAGAAAATTTCCAACCATATACATACCTTGCATCCATCTTCTCTTCTATTTCATCAAGCTCTACTCATATGGAAAGATCGTAAAATTCATTTGTATACTCTTGTATATTGTTATTTTTTTTCCTCAAATTCTGAAATATTCTATATAGGGTTTGTGTATAATCCACAGGAAGAAATTTTCTCCCTCAATTTCTTATCCATCTTTTTCCATTAATTAGTCTTATCTTTATATTTCCTTTATCTCTCTTTCTATAGGTGATCACACCAAATCATTTCATGGCCTTTCAAGTTCATGCATGGAAACTTCACCTTCTTGTCTTCTCTCACATTCTTCCACTTGATGAACTTCTCCATGTTATTCATCCAATCTGTCAACTCCTCTGGTTTTAAACTACCTCCATAATATAGAACATCAAACATGAATCTTTCATTTTTTATTTCTAAATCTTGAACCATCCTCTCTTTCATTGATGGTAGCTACTCTTGCTATTATTCTTATTGCCAAACTTATTCATCATGATATGTGTCTTCCTCATCTCCACCTTGTCTTCTCTACTAATTGGTGATAACCTTTGTTAATTATTTAACTTGCATTTGTATCTTTTCTATATTTTGGTTCATTTTCACAACAACTCATCTTCATTCCATTCTTTACTCCTTCAATATTCAAACATACTCTGATACCAGATAATGAACCTAAAAACTAATAAGAAAAATAAAATTACTAATAGGCCAAGATTTTGAAAAATAACTTGTATTGATTTTTATTGAATGATTTGAATTAATTACAAAACCAAACCATTCTAAAATAAGCCTCAACTAATAATTTAGAGTTGACATGCAAAAATTCAAAAAATCTAAAATCTAAAAAAAATATCTATTTTTAGCAGTCGCTATTTATAGTAAGTTTCACATACAATCACATGTGGCTCTAATTATTTTATGAAATAACCTAAATACTAGAATCATCTTATGGGATGAAATTTAACTGAAGTTAACATCCAGTTCTTAAAATATATAATTTCTAAAAATAGAAAGTTTTTATAAATGTCATTTAACATTAATTTTAGAGACTAAAATGATCATCTTTGGCCTCTTAAAAATATTAAAATCAAATCTAAGTAGATATATCAATTTAGGTAAGAATTTAACTATTTGATACAGTCATTTTGGTGCCTAGAAGAGCTCAAATAGAGATATGGGTCAAACGTTATGGCCTCCGTAAGGTTGGCCTACTTTTTCTACATCATTAAGGCTTACCAAGTTCAATATAACAAGGTAACACTTCAAGGTTGTGGGTAACATATTGGAGAGGTGAATCTCTAGGTTAAATGGCTAGCTCCCTTTGATGAATCATTTAAGCTCAAACACTACTCTAACACTTGCTAGGAAAAGGCATAAAAGTAAGCTCAAATGGAGGTGATGCATCAAATGTAAACTAATCACTACCAACCAGCTGAAATTTCACTTATAAAAAAATCCTAACATGTACATGACACTAATCCAAATCTATCTCTCTACATTAATATTTTTGATGGAGGTTTGTGAAACAAGCTTGAACTAGGAGGACTAGTCAATAGGTCATAACATGACACTAATGAAAGATAACTAACTCAACTCATACAAAATTTATTTTATCACTTAAATATACCTAAAAATATACTTTAAAATTGAATATGAATTCTAACAAGGACAACATGCCAAGGAAGTAAATTTATCACTAAGTAAGATCAACTAGTCAAACATGCACATTGAAACCAGTCTATGGAGAAGGTAACACTAGGTATTTATTCATTGATCATAGGCTACAAATGGGAATGGATTCATCATACCTAGGTGGAGGATACAAACTTAGCCAATTCAGGGTCAATATATAGCACAAGTGATAGAGAAGAAGAGAAGGGCATAGCAGAGAGAGAGAGAGAGAGAGAGAGAGAGAGAGAGAGAGAGAGAGAGAGAGAGAGAGTTGACAAGTGTCTGATAAGTTAAAAAATAAGAAAATATTTATGGAATTATCTTAAGAGGTTATAAATTCCATGTGTATGTCTTTTGAATAATCTCTTACCCTCCAAGTGGCATAAAAGGTAGGATGCTTGCTTGACACCTTGACTAGCTCTCTAAAACTACCCTTTACTTTAGCTTGTTGAATGGAAAGAAACCTTCTTAATGGTCATATCAGATTAAGTAAAATATTTTATTTTCTATTAACACATATCAATTGATCTCCTTACATTATTTATGACACATCACTTCATTTTCTTGCTAAGTGTCTAGAAGACTCTTCATCTCCTTAGGCGAAGCTTGCATACAAGTGTTAAAACTTGAATGTATCTTCTTCAATTCATCCTATTCCATATATGGTCTATTCACATCATTTCATACCTTCAAAAATCTATTTTTAGGTCTCAAGCTATCCCCAAGAACTTATTTTACACCAAAAGCTCAAAATTGATCTCATTCCTTATAACCCTAAACTCATGTAAACCTCCTTATGTAGAGAGTTGTCAAAATGGAACTAAGAATTTTAAGACATATTCTAGGACCCAGTATGAACTTATAGGTTCATGTTAAATTTCATTTCCTGAGAGTGAGTGAAAGTGCACTTTTACACTATTTCTCTCTCCTAACTAGATCTCAATTAAGCCTCCTTGCCTAGATACAAAAAAATACTCTACATGCTTTCTGCATGTTAAAAACACAAAATAAAATTTCAATTCAATTATATTACATCATAAAAATTCTTTATGTCAATTTTGAATTTATGAAACCTTGTACGGACTTACCAAATAACATAAAACAATCTTTTCTGGCCTATCTCATACAGTTTTGTACCTTGAAGTACAAACTAATGGCACGAGGTGATGTTTAGAGGAGTATTAAAAATTATTAAGGTTATTTTAGAGTTTATCCAATCCATCTAGAGTCATATAAATCCATTTCTCTCTCATTGGGTCATTCTAGCTCTCTTAGGTAGCCTACAAGTGCCTAAAGGACTTACCAATTATTCATATAGCTGGGGACATTAATTCCTTAACCAATTACACAAATTTCAAGTACACTACCATATCTAACTATTCCTAGGATCCTAAGGTCCCATGTAACATATTCGTGCCATATTGAGGAAACAAAGATAACTTCTTGGGCTACTAGTAGGAATTCTATGAGGTCTAGGATGGATCGAATAGTAGAGCAAAATGATACTACTATAGTTAGGGTTTCTAAATAAGAGATATCTTATATCACATATCCATCATATTATGTAGTGTAACATGAAACAATATATATAAAAAAACTAATATTTATTGGATTTAAATAACAGTAAATATGATAGACACAATAACCACAATGATATAAAAAACTCATAAGGAGGTCCATTATAACACTATATTTTTAGATCTCTACTTTTTATCTCACATTATTTACAACTATAGCCTAAATCTAAAAAAATAACTTACAATTATTATTATTATTATTATTAAGAGCTAATAATTTGGCTAATGTCCAATGTATAAGTACATCGATATGCTTATATAGATAGAAGACACATATATTTACATTAAGTTATTTACACGCAATAACAACGTTTAACACATTCTAGTGTGCAAAAAAATATTAATCATCCCTCACAATTGTAAGGCACCAACACATTATGTCATTATGAATTATAACATAATACACCATAAATAATACTAAATGAATCCACATTATCTTAGACCATTACTTTTATAATTGAATTTCAAATATTCAACATTGACTCCTTTCATAACACATCATAAAGATACATGCACCAAAACCAAGTGAGCACAAATAAATTTTCAAGAAATTAGAACTTGAAATTATGGTGGAAATCCTTGTACTATTATCCTCATATCTTCTCAATAACATTATTTTGTATTAGTTCATGTTACCAAAAAGACTAATAATTCATCACATAGATTATATAATGAAGAGCAAAATCCTCCAATAAATCTCATCAATTGTTTTTCTTATATGGTGAAGAACTAAACTATATGGTGAAGAACCAAAGTCTACAAGGACACAAAATAATACTTTACTACTCAATAATATATAAATTCTTTATGTTACTACTCTAAAAATCTTTAAAAAATTGTGCTCTTGTAAAATACTACATAAGCAATACCAAATGAATCCATATTATCTTAGACCATTAATTTTTTAATTTAATTTCAAATATTCAACATTGACTCCTTTCATAACACATCATAAAGATATGTGCACCAAAACCAAGTGAGCTCAAATAAATTTTCAAGAAATCAGAACATGAAATTATGGTGGAAATCCTTGTACTATTATCCTCATATCTTCTCAATAACATTATTTTGTATTAGCACATGTTCCCAAAAGGATTAATAATTCATCATATAGCTTATATAATGAAGAGCAAAATCCTCCAATAAATCTCATCAATTTTGTTTCTTATATGGTGAAGAACTAAACTATATGGTGAAGAACCAAACTCTACATGGACCCAAAAGAATACTTTACTACTCAATAATATATAAATTCTTTATGTAACTACTCTACAAATCTTAAAAAAATTATTCTTTTGTAAAATACTAACACTACTTCTTGCACAACGCTTCATAATATTATTTCGATGAAAAATAGTTAAAAATGCATACAAAAAAAATATGCATGGTACATTACAAACATGTTCATAATTATAATTTGTGAAAAATACATAAGACATGTGCATACTCAAAGGTGATAAAAATCAATCCAATAAATGTTTTTAAAGCATAAAAGTTTTGCAAAATATTTTTAAAAAAAATTATGTAATAAAAATACTTGTGAAAAATAATACCTAAACAAATTTCCTAGACTGACATATTTTTAGTTGAAAGATTACACATGAACTAACAAATTATTAGAACAATTTTTGGTATAATATGCATAAAAAGGATATATATAATAAAAGTTAGGGACAAATCATAGTTCAACTGTACCCAATTTCTAGCACAAAACTTCTAACACATTAATGTTTTCCACATAATATTCAAAAATTTGGTTATTTTATGTTTTCCACTTTATTTATGAAGTGAATTATCATCTACCTACTATATAGATAAATAGTTCATAGCTTTTATAATGATTTCAAAAATAATATAATCAATGCTAATTTTAATGGAAGGTTATAATGTTGAATATCAATATATTCTAATTAGATGTGTCGATAATGATGAAAAAAGTTATTTATTTTATTAGTCTAATTTTTTTCATATTTCCTTTATTTATTTTATTTAAATTCATGTTATTTTATTTATTTATATATTTTTTAATATATATTTTTGTTTATTTAACAAAAAAATATTTATATTTTTATATTGGAATGCTTTAGTAAGAGTATTATTAATGAAATAATAATTCAAAAAGGGTCACACAATAAGACTATTAATATGCAAAACTCAAACTCCCTACTAGAATAAAATATTGGAGATCAAAAAATAGCAACAAAAATAATAATATAAAGTATCAATATCTATCAAGTCACAACAAAAAAATAAAACCATAATTAAAATATGCATATTTAAACTAGGCATAGGGCACCACACTAAAAGGTGGAGGTGAAGGATCATCATTAGGTGGAAAAATATTCAAATATTAAAGTTATGTCCAGGGAGGATTCAAATCCCCCTAACCATCCATGGGGTGTGGAGGATATCTATAATTATTGATATTCCACCTAGTAGGAGTTTGCGCCATAGTAGTAAGACCATTTTGGGACCTCAACCAAGAAGGACTTGTAACATATTTCATACATAATGACAATAAAATTCATGCCCTATTGGTGAATGGGATAATTTCCTTTATCTATGGAATTTATTTCATCGCCATCTAAGTGTTGAAGGTTGTGGGATTTATGGTCAGTGATCTGAATTCCCAATATAAGGAGCCGTTTCTCAATCATAAAGGATTTCTTACAAATGCATAAACTTCATGATAACCTAATCTACTTAAAATTGAATCTAAATGTAGGCTAAAGATAATATAAATACCTTTTTCTTAATAGAGAATTGACAAGAAGATTTTTCATTGTTAAATAAAGTAAATTTTTAACTTTCTATATTTAAAAAAAAATTAAAAACTCTAAAAAAAATTACATATGAAATATATAAAAACTAACCAATTATCAAAATCCATGAGGAGGGATAAGTATCATGATAATTTTTATGGATGGTAGGGTTGAATTAAATTTTATCATCAAATTATCCATGTAAGGTGAAGGAAATATTTAATTAATGGTAATATTTTTTATGGATCTAGAATCAGTGCATATTTTTCACTTTCTTCTCTACTTAAGCACAGATGCTATTGATACTACACATAGAGCCAAATTTTTTTTGAGTAACCCTTTATCTAACAACTAGTAAATTTGTATTTCCACCTCTAAATTCTCCTTCAAAGTAAATATTTGTGTTTCTTTATTTGGTAAACTCAAACAAGGAATCAAATCCGTAGGTTGACTTATGCTTCTCATTAGTGTAATCTATTTGATAATTCATTAGAAACAATATCCTTAAGGTCATTTAATATAGATATTTTAATTTAAATATAAGGCCAGGTTGGTAGTGAAAGGATTTGCACAAAAGCCAGGTATTGATTTTGGTGAGATTTTTTCTCTTGTTGTTAAAATGACTTCTATATGGACTGTACTGTCTTTAGTTGCTATTAAGGATTTGCATCTTGAGCAACTTGATGTTAAGACAACGTTTCTTCATGGAGATTTGGATGAGGAAATATATATGGAACAGCTGGAAGGATTTGAGGTCAAAGGTAAGGAGAAGTTAGTGTGCAGATTGAAGAAAAGTTTGTATGGCCTCAAGCAAGCTCCTAGACAGTGGTATTTGAAATTTGACAGGTTTATGACTGAGCATGGCTACAGTAGGTGTCAATATGACCATTGTGTGTATTTTAAGAGATTGGATAATGGTAGATATATTATTCTATTGTTGTATGTAGATGATATGCTGGTTGCAGGATCACACATGCAGGATATCTCTGAGCTTAAGGTGAAATTAGCTCACACATTTGCCATGAAGGATTTGGGAGTAGCAAAGAAAATCCTTGGCATGAGCATTAAGAGAGACAAGAAAAATCACAGGTTGATTTTGTCTCAAGAGGATTATGTGAACAAGGTGTTCAAATGGTTTAATATGCAAGATGCTAAACTGGTAAGCACACCTTTGGCTGGACATTTTAAGTTGAGTAAAGAACAATGTCCTAATTCACATGATGAGGTAAAGTACATGAGTAGAGTTCCATATTCTTTCGCAGTAGGGAGTTTAATGTATGCAATGGTGTGCACTAGATCGGATATTGCCCAAGCAGTGGGAGTTGTAAGTAGGTATATGGCCAATCCAGGAAAGGAACACTAAAAAGCAGTTCAGTGGATCCTTAGATATCTGAGAGGAACCAGCAGTAGGCATTTGTGCTATGGAGGTTTAGATACTTCTCTACATGGCTATGTAGATTCATATATGGCAGGTGATTTGGATGGTAGAAGGAGCACCACAGGATATGTTTTCACTGTTGGTGGAATGGCAGTGAGCTGGATATCAAAGTTGCAGAAGGTTGTTGCCTTGTCAAATACAGAAGCAGAGTATATTGCAGTCACAGAGGCTAGCAAAGAGATGATATGTATGACACGGTTCATGGAAGAGCTTGGAAAGGAGCAAGAGAGTTGCAGATTGTATAGTGACAGTCAGAGTGCAATTCATTTGGTTAAGAATTTAGCCTTTCATTCAAGAACAAAGCATATACAGCTTAGGTACCACTTCATAAGACAGGTATTGGAGGATGGTGAGTTAAAACTGGATAAGATCCATACAGATAAGAATCCTGCGAATATGTTAACCAAGCCGATTGCAAAGGAGAAGTTGAATCTTCATTCAACTTCTGTTGGTCTTCATGATTGAGTTGAAGATGGAGGAGCTAGAAGATATTGCTGTACAGGTACTGGTGCAGCTGTTTATCTCCAAGTGGGAGATTGTTAAGGTGTGGAGCCTAAAAGCTTCACCAAAGGAGTAGATTTGATACTTGCAGGTTTACACAGTCACCGGCATTGGTCAAGAGCGATCGCCGTCAATTAGGAGCAGTTCAGGAGATGCTGCCGTCAGCAAGGATCGGCCGATGTCGGTCATAGTCAAGCAGGCAGGAACTGATGTCGGTTACCTGTGCGTTCAAAGAGCTATTTCCAAGGATAGAACTAAGTGTTTGCATGATGAGATTAATTCATAGTCTTAAGTTCACGTCTCTATTATTAGTAAGACTATTTTTAGAGCCCTTGTTTAAGAGGCATAACTGTTGGTTGTAAATGCATGCTTAAGTTTCCTAATTCTATATTAGGATAGATCTTCTTAGCTCATAGTAATGTATGTGTATGTTGAAGAATAGTACAGAATTGTACATGTGAATCATTCCAGGTTGTTGGAGTTGATTATACTTGAGAGAGAGCTCTTGAGGGAAAGAGATCTAGAGAGAGATCTGTACATCTGAGAGAGGTGTGGAAGAAAGAAGTTTCTTCAATTATATTCCTTCTGTAAAGAGTTTAATACAAGTTTTCAGGGTGGTTTCTTGTATCTCTTGTTCTTTTCTATTTATCATTCTAGTTACTTATCTATCTGATTTAATTCCACGGTTTATTGCTTTCATAAGTGTAATCAAATTGTTGGTTGATCCCCAACACTAAATGACCAATTCAATGTTCCATGTAATATATTCATCCTCAGTAACTCCCTCATTTTCTAGAGGGAAACATTTGTCTCACAATCTAGGTTTATAATATTTCACCTCAAACAAATTTTTCTACCATTTGGATAGAGTGGTGGAATGATGCTATCATTTGCACCACCACTTTTATCTATCATTATGGAAAACATATTGTTGGCATTTTAGAGATGGGGTATGAGAATGTGCTCAATAATAATGGAAGATATCCTCACCCATTTAGTGTAACACTTTTCAATTGAAATTGAAAACTCAGGCTATGTCTCAAACATTAACTCAAAGTGGTATGTAGTTTTGCTACTAATGGAGTGAAACTTTGCACTCGCCTTTATGGGTCCAAAATTGATGATATGGATTCTAATTGGTTTCCTAAGTCTCTCAAAGCCAAAAAAATATCGAGACCATGTAAGGCCATAAATTCATGCCAAATGAGACTCACTACTCTTATTAAATATCATTTTCTTTTCAGGATCAATATAAACTAGTGTTATAAGATCAAAAAGAAACAATTGAGAGGACTTAGTCTTTACAAGAATGCATCAATCTTGTTCCTTAAAAACTCAAGCTTTCTGACTACATATTACATGATTAACCTTTGTATCCTCATGAGAACTCTATGGACCTTCATTGCATGACTAATGATGAATCTCATAGCATTGATGTCTTCCTTTTTGAATTATACAAATCTACCTCAAAAAATTTTGATCCTGACCTACTACAAATTTATGAAGAATCTATTCAAAAAAATCATTTGGTTACCTCATTAACAAATGAAATATTAATTTCATATACGAATTGGGAAATCTAGAAAGTATCACTAGCTTACATGTGATCACCCTACTGAATATATCTTACAAATTCCTTGTTAAATCTCTAGCTACCCACCTCTAACTCATCCCATTTACTATTTTCAAACCTAATAAAACTAGATTTATTAAAAGTAAATATATTCTTGAAAATCTTAATATTGTGTGGGAAGGTATGGAATGGGTGAGATACTGTCATAAGAAAAACATATTTTTGACACTTTATTTTGATAAATCTTATGATAGGATTGAATGGCCTTTTATTATGACCATGCTTTAGGGCCTTAGCTTCGACAAATTTTTTATTCATTATTTAAAACTCTCTTTATGGATGCCTAATCATGTCTGACTATAAATGGTCATAAATATGATAATATTGGCCTCTATCACTCAATACATCAATGTTTCCTCCTTATCCCAACACTATATCACATGTTTACTAATGTTCTAAGAATATATATTGGCACATATCACTTTCTGATGTTGATCTCAAATATCACTTTTTAAATAAAGTCCTTGCTTATTCAAGGGAGTGTGTTAATAACCTCCTTAAAAAGACTTTGGGAACCTTGAAAATCATTTAAATGATAAAAAGCAAAACTAGTAGGTGGCCAACCTTATCAATTCACCGTCCTAGGTTACATCCAACCTTTGTAAAATTTGAGCTTTGAATAAAATGGTATTCTTCATTTATATAAACATGTTATTCTCCCTAATTATTTACAATGTTTTCTAAGTTTGAACATTGGAATAGGTCTAATTTAACATTTTCATGTGCCTTTAAGTCATGAAGATCTTAATTATTTTTCTTTACGTGTGTTGGATATATAAGTATAAAACCCTACATTTGAAATAATGTATATATATTGAGGTCAAAGAATTTTGAAAATAAGGGTATATTTGCTTGAGTAACTATGGCACAATAGTAAATTTCTCAAAATTTACCATTTACCATTAATGGTACATCTTCTTTGTTATGGTCATATTCTACAAATTATGCACCTCTCTTAGGGTGCCCACAAGTAAAATCTAAGTTACAATTTTAAGCCGTACCCCTTGAGTGTAATTAACCAGTCTTTATTGTTTAACAAAATGAAAAGAAAATAACATAATAATCAAATTAAAAATGAAATATAATTTTTTTAAAATGAATTAAATGGCTAAGGAAAATAAATAGACAAAGTAAGCAATGTTTCAGAATAAACTGTATATTATAGTTAGGAATATAAATATTTATTCCTAAATCATAGCACCTAATGTCCCAATTGTCGTATCACTGATTTGGGGCTTATGAGATATTTTCTTGGGATAGAGGTAAGTCAAAGTGATCAAGGAATTTTTATATGTCAAAGTAGGTATGATAGTGATTTGTTGAAAAGATTCAAGATGACAAATGTGAATCTAGCCCCTACATCGGTTGCATTGGGTTTAAAACTTAACAAAGATGACAAAAGTTTTATTGTTGATGCAACTTTATTCAAAAGATTAGTAGGCAGCATCATGTATCTAACCACCACAAGATCGGATATCATGTATGGGGTTAGTCTCATTTCTAGATTCATGGACAAACCAAAGGAATCATATTGGAAAGATGAAAAAAGAGTTTTAAGGTATATAACTAGAATAAAGAACTTTTGGATTTTGTATACATCCTCAGATGACTACAAACTGATTTGATGTACAGACAGTGATCGGGGATGTAGCTTGGATGATAGGAAGAGTACTTATAGATATATTTTTCTTCTTGGATTTACTGCTATTTCTTGGGCATCAAAGAAACAATCAATTGTGACACTCTCATCAGCTGAAGAAGAATATGTAGCAGAGACATCAATGGCTTGCCAAGTAGTATGGATAAGAAGAGTACTTTTAGATATGAGTCATTTACAAGCAAAACCTACGAAAATTTATTGTGATAATAATTCAACGATTGCTTTATCTAAAAATCATGTTTTTCATAAACGAAACAATCATATTAATAAAAAATATCATTTTATTCAAAAATTGGTAAACAATAGAAACATATATCTTGAATTCTGTAGGTCTGAAGATCAACTTGCTTATATCTTTACCAAGCCACTTTCAAATAATGTGTTTCAGCATCTCCAAGAAGGAATTGGAATCGCTGAGATATATGGCAATGAAGATTAAGAGGGAGTGTTGGCGGACGTAGGCAACATTTAATCTTCCCTGCCACGTCCAGCACACTGTCAACGTCTTCTAGCAAATTCTCTTCAGCAACCACATTTAATGTTTTTCTTCTCTCTTTCTAGCTTCATCTAGATTTTTGTAATCGAAGCCTTCTATTGCCCTGTTTTGTAAATACAATTAAAAATTAATATACTCTGTTTTAGAATGATTTATGAGAGAAGAAATATACGTGTTTAAATCCACGAAGCTCTGCCTTCCTATGTATGCAGCAGAAATTGTATGAAGGGAAAATATATGAAAGCACCGAAGCCCTGTTATTTATGGTATGCAGCAAATAATTGCAAATCAGAGCAGCGCAGCTCTGTTGGCATAGAAGATAAAGAACCTGTAGCTTATATGGCAGAAGATTAATGAAAGATAAGCTTTTATATGTGTTCCTGCTGTCTATAACTTGTCAATCTGTTTATTTTCTTTGTTTACTCTGTTTTTTTTGGAGAGATTATTCCATCAAGCAAACAAACGCAGACCGCCTGTTTCTACAGGGAAACACTTAGTCTACGATCACAAAGACGTGGCATTTAACCCCTACAGAGAGAGTTGGATGCAAATGAGAAAGCTGTGCACAATCGAGTTATTCACACTGGAGTCTTTCAGATGCGTGAGGGGACAAGAGATATCAACAATGGTGCGCTCCATTTGGCTGGAAAGCGGACAAGGGATACGCTGTGTCGACCTGAGGAACAACCTCTCATCCCTCACTCAAAATATCATCTGCAGAATGTTTGCCAGCAGAACATTCTCAGACGATGAACTGAGTGGAGGCCATGGCTTTAAAGACATGCTTTCTGGGATATCGTCCGTTGCCGGAGCCTTCTACATTGGAGATTTCGTTCCCTTTCTCGACTGGCTCGATTTGCGTGGCGTCCACCGTCAGATGCAAGCCGTTAAAAAAATATTTGATGGATTTGCTGAAAAAGTAATTGATGAACACGTTACTAATAGGAGGGAGAAAACCAACGCAGAGCAACAACATCGTGTAAAAGACATGGTGGACGTCCTACTGGACATGGCAGAGTCGGAGATCCAGAAGAAGGAGATGAAAATCACAAGAGTCACATTAAGGCAATCATCATGGTAAGTTTTAGCATTAAGATTTCGCTTAGCTAATTAATATTTCGCTTAGTTAATTGGAATTCGAATAATCAGCCGACTGCTATTTTTTATTTATATATAATTACTTTTGTGGGGATGCAAGTGAGGAAGAATAAAAGTTGGTACACCGCACAAGCAGCCGAGTGCTTTTGTATTAACGGCTTCACTTAATTTAAACCAGGACATGTATTATTTCGCTATGGCTATTTTTTAATGCAATACATGCTGGTTAAGGACATGTATTATTTCGCTATGGCCATTTTTTAATGCAATACATGCTGGTTAAGAGGCAGAGGAAAAATAGAGAAAACAGAGCTGCAACTCTTTTAGAGTTTTTTCAAAAACTAAAACAAATACTCAATAAAATAAAATCCTTCTTCCATGTTTGTGCACATACAGATAAACAACAATTATAATGATATATTATTCTTTTTGATATAGAGCCACAACTCAGACATATATAAAGAAAATAGAGTGTTTCTTATCTATTGAACTTCTCACTTCAACTCTAAAAAACAGAGCATTATACACATAAGAAAAAAAATAGAGTTGTTGCTCATTTTTAAAAAAAAAGAAAAACAGAGCATAACATTTTCTACGTAGCACCCTAATTAAAAACATCACAAAGACTAGAAAAAAGGACTTGACAGATTGCATTCTGGATTTGACAAAAACCATCCTCTTTCAATACGCTGGTGATGGGAGCCCATACATTCATGACAACACCTGCATAAAATTTAATGAGGAACATGACGGAGAACAGACAGGGCAAGTTTCTTTTTCAAAAGTCTTCAAAGATTAATTTGAAGTGATGCATGATCAGAACAACTGGAGGATGAATAGGAGGAGTAAATACGGTTGTTGGGATTACATATCCAACATTTCCCCTTAATCACAACTACCACCATCCAAAACTCCCAAACGATCTCTTAGATACTCAAAGCTTTCTTTTGGTAATGGCTTGGTGAAGATATCTGCATACTGATCTTGAGACTTGCAGAAAACTAGAAAGAATTATGTATTGTTGATTAGTTCTCTAATGAAGTGATACCGTGTGTCTATGTGTTTGCTTCTCTTGTGAAAAAATGGATTCTTTGACAATGCTATGGATGAGTTATTGTCACAAAAGATCTTTGTTGCCTCTTCTTGTTCTTGCCTGAGATCTTTCAACATTCTTCTCATCCAAACTGCTTGACATGATGTACCTATGGCTGCTACATACTCTGCTTCAGCTGATGAAAGAGTGACAATTGGTTGTTTCTTTGAAGCCCATGAAACTACACCTGTTCCAAAATGAAAGACATAACCGGAAGTGCTCTTCCTATCATCAATGCTTCCTACACAATCACTATCTATATATCCAATCAGCTTAAACTCATTTGACTTTGCATACTGAATGCCATAGTTCCTTGTTCCACTCACATATCTAAGAATTCTCTTTCTTGCTTGCCAATGAGAGTCCTTTGGAGACTCCATGAACCTTGAAATGAGACTAACTGCATACACTATGTCAGGCTTTGTGGCTATTAAATACATGAGGCTACCAACAATCCTTTTATACAAAGTTGGATTAATGTTGCCTCTTTTATCATGCTTTCTTAATTTCAGTCCTGTGACAATTGGTGTTGGAGTTGATTTGCAATTTGTCATGTTAAACCTTTTCAAAATGTCATTTGCATACTTAGATTGGGAGATGAATATGCCATTACTATTTAGATTTATCTCAATGCCAAGAAAATACTTCATGAGACCCAAATCTGTCATTTCAAATTCCTTTTTCATAGCTCCATTGAACAAATCAATTGTCAAATCACCCGTGAATATCAAATCATCAACATACAAGCAAACAATTATGATCTTACCTTGCTCATGCATCTTGGTATACAATGTAGGCTCACTGTTGCACCTATTGAAACCATTTTGTAAAAGATAAGAGTCAATTCTACTATACCAAGCTCTTGGGGCTTGCTTGAGTCCATAGAGTGCCTTTTTTAGTTTGTAAACTTTGTCTTCTTGACCCAAAATCTCATACCCAGGTGGCTGCTCCACATAAACTTCTTCTTCAAGGTAACCATTCAAAAAGGCTGATTTTACATCCATTTGGTAAACTGGCCACTTGTTTTGAGCTGCTATTGCAAGTATTGTTCTCACAGTGTCTAAACGTGCTACTGGAGCAAATGTCTCATTGTAATCAATCCCGGGCTGTTGTGAATATCCTTTTGCCACTAGTCTTGCTTTATGTTTTTGCACATCACCATTTGCATCTAATTTAGTTTTGTAAACCCACTTCACTCCTATAACATCCTTGCCTTTTGGAAGGCTCACTAGCTCCCATGTTTGATTCTTTTATATTGCATCAATTTCATCATCCATTGCATTTACCCATTTTTCATCCTTAATGGCATCTTCATAATGAATAGGATCTTGTACTTGTGAATAAAATGCAAATAGAGAAATTAGACCAACATTGTTCTCACCTTCATTTTGATCATAAATGTCTCTCAAACTTCTAATTTTTTGTCTCCTCAAGCTTGCCAATGTAGGATTTGACATATCACTTGAACTTGAACTTGTGGAACGTGGACTTGATGGTCCTGCACCTTGATTACCACTTGTAGAATGGTGTTTGTTGTACATTTGAAGGAGTGGATGCTTGAATGTGTGGGGTTGTCCTTACACTTGATGATGGCGTCAATTGATGACCACTTTGTTGAACCTGAATGGGTGTGGAAGGAGTCACATTTGATGGAGTACCTATTGGTGTTAAATCTTCTCTATCTTCTTGAGGTAAGTTGGCTGCAATATTGATTGTCTTCTCCAAACTTCCATTCCATGCTTCATCTTCTATCAATTGTACATACCTGCTGATTATAACTTTCTTGGTTATTGGATTATATAGTTTGTATGCCTTAGATTCATCACTATAACCAACAAATATACACTTTTCTCCCTTGTTGTCCAATTTTCTTCTCAACTCATCTGGCACATGTGCATATGCCACACATCCAAATACTCTCATGTGAGCAACACTATGTTTTCTTCCTGTCCATACTTCTTTAGGAATCATATTCTTCACACTTTTGGTTGGACATCTATTCATAATGTATGTTGCACAAGCTGTAGCTTCAGCCCAATATTCATTTGTCAAATGCTTTGATTTCAACATACTTCTTGCCATTTCCATGATTGTTCTATTTTTTCTTTCAGCTACCCCATTTTGTTGAGGTGTGTACCTAGTTGTGAATTGCTTGTGAATTCCATGGTATTTACAAAAATTTAGAAATTCATTTGAGATGTATTCACCAGCTCTATCTGTTCTTAATGCTTTGACGTAGTACCCACTTTGCTTCTTAACAAGTGCCTTGAATTGACAAAAGATATCAAACACTTCATGCTTTTGCCTTAGAAAGTAGACCCATGTTTTCCTTGAATAGTCATCAATGAAAGTCAAAAAGTAGAATCTTCCACCAATTGATGGTGTTTGCATTGGCCCACATAAATCTGAATGAACAATTTCTAAAGGTGCCTTTGCTCTAATTGACTTGCCAGTTGGAAATGTCTCTCTATGTTGCTTTTCCAAGATGCATCTTTCACATACTCTTTCTGGTTTCTCTATTAATGGCAAACCCTTTACCATACTTTTTCCTATGAAGCAAATTTAGACCTCCAAAGTTGAGATGCCCAAATCTTAGATGCCATAACCAATTTTCATCTTTTATTTCTGCTTGAAGGATGGTTTGTGTAACTGCTGCAACCTTTTCTTTATCCTCTTGTGGGTTCATTGTGGGTTGTGCTTAAGCATATTCCACATTCAAATCTGGCTTAATCTTTAGGGGAAACATTCTAATGTTTGTCATTTGCACTTTAGCAATACGCTGATTACTTGGAAATTTATCTAGAATAGTGCATTCTTTGTTCTTGAAGAAGACTCTATACCCCTTTTGAACAAGCTGCCCAATACTCAACAAATTATGTTTTAGACCAGGCACAAAATACACATCTGAAATATACTTTTTCTCCCCCTGTTTAGTTAGAATGTTGATATTTCCTTTGCCCATAACTGAAACTTTGTTGTCATTACCCAATGTGACATTTGATTTTACACTTTCATCTAAACTTGAGAACATTTCTAAGTTCCCTGTCATATGATTGCTGCAACCTGAGTCTAAAAACCATACATCCTTCTGATTTTCTTGTGTTACATTGCATGCTATGAACATATTGCTCTGATTTTGGTTTTCTCTTGTAAATTTTGCATTTTGTCTGCTAAAATCAGATTGTTTTTTCCTACATTCATTTGAATAATGCCCATATTTCTTACAATAATGACATTGAATTTGAGATTTGTCATACCTTTGACCATGTGGTTGATTTTGAGATGGGTTTGGGCTTGAGTTATGGTTTTCGCCTCTTCCACTTGAGCTTGATGGGCTGCTTCTTCCACCTCTATATGAATTCCTTCCTCTACCTCTGAAATTAGATCTTCCTCTACCTCTACCATGGCTGATTGAAGCTTGTGTCTTGAATGCATGCTCCAATGATGAGTTTGTTGACCTGCTAAGCCTATGCTCATGAGAAATGAGAGATGCATGGAGCTCATCAACTAAAAATTGTGAGAGACTATTTGTCTCCTCTATGGTCACAACTATGGATTCAAACCTTGTGGGTAAACTCTTTAAAATCTTTTCTACAACTCTTCTATCCTCAAGTGTTTCACCATGAGATTTGATTTGATTAACTAAACCCATCACTTGTGTGAAAAAAGTGTCTACTGAATCTGAATCCTTCATGAAGATTGTTTCAAAATCCCTTCTTAGCATTTGTAGCTTAGCTGTTTTTACTTTTGCCATTCCTTGGTATGCTGTTTGAAGAATATTCCATCCCTGTTTGAACTTTGTTGCTGCTGCAATCCTTGGAAAAATGCTCTCATTAACAGCTTGGAAGATGTAAAAGAGAGCTTTGGAGTCCTTCTTCCTGTTATCCCTCAACAAGTCTTTCTCTGCTTGTGTCAATGCATTGTATGCTGCTGCATCTGCTGATTCTAGAAAGCCATTCTCTACTAGATCCCAAACATCTTGAGAACAAAATAATGCCTTCATGGTGATTGACCAATAATTATAATTCTTCCCATTAAGCTGTGGGATTTGCGGATTTGTCAAGCTTGTGCTTGTGGATGCCATTGCTGATTGTGAAAGAAAACTTTGCCTTCTTCAAAGCCTCTGCTTGATAAGTACTTGAGAACCCTTACTTGAAATGCCCTTGCAAGAGAACCTTCAGCTCATGACCATGGCTCTGATACCACTTTGCTAGTTAAGAGGCAGAGGAAAAACAGAGAAAACAGAGCTACAACTCTTTTAGAGTTTTCTCAAAAACTAAAACAAATACTCAATAAAATAAAATCCTTCTTCCATGCTTGTGCACATATAGAAAAACAACAATTATAATTATATAGTCTTCTTTTTGATAAAGAGCCACAGCCCAGACATATATAAAGAAAATAGAGTATTTCTTATTTGTTGAACTTCTCACTTCAACTCTAAAAAACAAAGCATTACACACATGAGAAAAAAAACAAAGCTGTTGCTCCTTTTTAAAAGAAACAGAAAAATAGAGCATAACATTTTCTATGTAGCACCCTAATTAAAAACATCAGAAAGACTAGAAAAAAGGACTTGACTGACTGCATTCTGGTTTTGACAAAAACCATCCTCTTTCAATACACTGGTGATGGGAGCCCATACATTCATGACAGCACCTGCAGAAAATTTAATGAGAAACATGACGGAGAATAGACAGGGCAGGTTTCTTTTTCAAGTCTTCAAAGATTAATTTGAAGAAGTGATGCATGATCAGAACAGCTGGAGGAGTAAATACTGTTGTTGGGATTACATATCCAACAATACAGATTTCGTTTGGCTAAAACATTTTCTAATTTTTTTTTCAGAAGTACACTATGCACATTATTGTACTGCAAAGAAATTAAGCTTTCTTTTTTCTCTCTTTTTTTGCTTAGGATGTTTTGACTGCTGTAATTGAACTATCTAGCGCTACAGAAGAATGGGCATTGTGTGATCTACTGAGAAACCATCGTGTAATGGGAATAGCACAGCGAGAAATTGAATCAGTGGTGGGTAGACATCGTTTTTTAAAGGAGAGTGATGTGGCAAGCTGTGAATACTTCCGATGTGTCGTTAAAGAGACGTTCCGATTACATCCACCAGTGCCGTTACTTCTTCCACACGAATCCATGGGAGCATGTAGTGTAGATAAATATCACATTCCTTCTAAAACATTGTTGTTAGTAAATGTATCGGCCCTGGAAAGAGATGAGAGTGTTTGGGAAAATCCTTTAGATTTCAAACCAGAAAGATTTATGGCAAAAGATATAGATGTGAAAGGTCAAAACATTGAATTACTACCATTTTGATCAGGGAGATGGGGATGCCCTGGTATTTCTATGGGGCTTTCTGTTGTTGAGTTAACACTCGCTGAGCTCATCCATTGTTTTGATTGGAGTGTGGAAGGCGAGGTGAATATGGATGAAGGTTTGGACTGACTGCCCAAAAAAAATTCCACTCTTGGCTCGTCCCTCGTGGAGGTTGACCACAGAGAACAATTCAATATCCCACGTTACCAATTTTGGGAAATGAATTTAACATGTTACATTGTAAAATTTTGAGCTACATACGATTACCATTGTTGTATTGTAGTTTTGAGTTTCGGGAAATTTTTTTTTGAGTTTTCGCTTTTTTTTGCGGGGAGCACGGGGGCGATATTTTCTTTTTCAAATTTGTTTGAGAGATTTATTTGTATTATGAAATAAAGTTTTATTTTTTCCTTACTTTCTATAATTTTTTTTTTTAATAATATTGAGGTAAGGTTTTGATGCAACCACAAGAGAAGGGATCCATATAAAAATCAGTAAGAAAATTCTCCAAGAGATTTTCATTCTTAACTCATTTTTCGTGGAGGTTGATTACAAAAAAAAAATTAATATCTAGCATTACGAACTTTGGAAGATGAATTTAACAAGTTATATTGATTAATTTAAAAACACATGTTATTACTATTATTGTATTGTAGTATTTTTTTTTGGAATTTTTTTTCTTGTTTCCTTCTGTTCTCTTCAAAACAAATTTTGACTTTCTTTGTCAGTTCTACTTATCAAATCTTTTTATATCACAGAATAAAGACCACTTTTTCTTTATTATTCTCTATTGAAAAACTATAAGTATATTGTAGAATTAAAAAGGTAAATTTTTTATTTAAATAATTTAAAGGTTGTAACTATGTGATATGAAATCTAAGAATTTAGTCCATTATCTCTCTCAATAACTTTATACCGTGTAAACTATTATAATACAGTGAGTTTCTTATATAGTTGGTATTTTCTCTTTACTGTATATGTAAGTTTATTCTTCTTCATGATTAAAACTAGTAATATAAATAATTTGGGATATATATATATATATATATATGTATATATATATATATATATATATATATATGTATATATATATACATATGTATATATATATATATATATATGTATATATATATACATATATACATATGTATATATATATACATATGTATATATATATACATATGTATATATATATACATATGTATATATATATATATATATATATATATATATATATATATATATATACATATATATATTGGTTAGTTTTTCTTATATAATTTTAGTAAGAAGTTCTAAATATATTTTGAGCATAAATATATAAGTTGTAGATAATAGTCATATTTAATGGTAGGAATTATAATTTTTTATATATTTTAATAATTTGTAATAAAAAATTTCTTGATAATGAAAGGTTTATATAAATTATTCTTCATAAATATTATAGATTAAAAGAAATGTATATCATAAATAAATTACATTCATTTGCAACGAAATATAACTATTGATAATTTGTATTATAAAATTCATTATGTAGGTAGAAATTACATGCATTTGTGCTTATTATAATTATTTATAAATTATAATATAAATTTTATTTATTCATAGACAAATTTTATATATTAAAAAAAATTATGTCAAAATTTAATTATAGATATTTACCTTCAAAATAAAAACTTTTTTTTGATGTAAAATTTAATTTGTAACTTATTTATTTATTTATTTAAATTTGAGTAAAGTTAGGTAACTCATCTTATTAATCATACGGGTTTAATCGTAAAGAAGTTGTGTTTTTGAAAGGGGAGTCATAATTTCAAATATTATAGGAGGTAAGGTGGTAGGCCTCATCTTTGAGTTAAAGTTATGTTATAAGTTAATTTTTAGACCATAATAAAATAAGCTTAGAATCATAGGCCTTAAAAAGGAATTCACTTTACTTTTTTACAGTATCAATAACGATTCTTACATGAAACATTTTCTGATATAATGAAATATTATATTTAAAATATAGTAAATAACAATTTTTAAAAAAACTATATAAAGATTGGAAAATTTTGAGGAGATTTGCATGAGAAGATACTTACTTTGATATTTTTTCAGGTTTTTGTTGTCATCCTTACCTTTACCTAATTTTTTACCTTCCCTGCATTCCGTATTGCATTTTTAAGAATCTCAAATCTAGTAATGCATTTATTCCACTCATAGCACCATGCTATATAATGGCCCCCACCCTCTCTAATGCAACTATTATTGTAGGCGACATGAAGGTTGGTTCCCAAATAAGCCATCAAATTTGTTTTATAATTCAAAAACAAGCTACAATTTCTAACTCTCCCTCTAAACCTGAGGTATGTTTACACCCAGATTTCATAGATAGTATTTACAAATCATATGAATAGTATTATCTTATTTCTTACATTTTTGGTCTTATCCCCATGGAGGAATCCCTCAATGCTAGGATTTGACACACTTGGGAACCATTGGGCATAGATGCAATGATGTTTAAAACCTTTCAAAGGGTTTTTTTATTGTGCTCCTTTAATGAGCCATCCCAAGTCCAAGTTGTTCCATCTAAATCAAGATTTACACTCATATGAAACACTATTTTGGTTCTATTCAAATGGAACTATGACTTCAAGGTCATTTACTAAGCTTCACTTTAGGTGCTCATCTAAATTAAACTTAGTGGTTTCACAATTCCTCTATGGTCCATTTTTTATGAGAGTATCCCATAAGTCATGTCTTATGCCATGAGCCAACCAAATTCTATACCAAAATCATTAATAGGTAGTTATGCATTAAATTTGACTTGATGAAGGATCTACAAAAATCCATTGATAATCTAGTTGGTAGTAAGCATTTCAAAGTTTATTTATTTTAATCTTCCTAAAACTTTATACTATTTTTACTCTTTTGACCATTTGATCAGACACTATCCCATCATGGGTCAGTGAAAACCCTTGTTTGAATAACTGCAAGCTGAGAGCCCAAAGTGGTGGGAAAGAATAGTGACAAAAAATAGTTAGCTGGTAAAAAATATACCTCTTTATCCATTACTCCCTCCATAACCAAACCTTGTTATGAGGTGTGTAATGTCATCCCACCTCTTGAGATGTTATCATGTAAATGGACTAACATATCCATGTCTCATAAGGTATATAGTCTTAATTGAGAAAATCTTCCACTAAGATATTCTATACAAGTCGTTCCTTCTTTAGGCAGTCACACAACCCACTTCATGGTGGTGGTAACACCCACCTCCTCCTTATACTCTAATGGGGCTATATGCCACAACATTTTTCTTGGAGATTTTTTTTGGAACCAACATAATAGTTTTTCATCTCTTAAAGATGTAAAAGATGGTCAGGGAGAGCTCGTTATGTATTGTGTTTCCCAATGAATGTCCTATCTTGGAATGTATCCATCACACCCATCCATTTGGGTTATTATTTATTTTAGTGGGAACTAATTAGGGTTTCTCAACATTTATATCCCTAATGATGGCCCTAGTAGAGAAACTATATGGTGGTATTTATTTGACAACCTACTCCTCACTATGTGGTTTTAACATAGTGGAGGGTCTGAAGGATAGATTTGGTTCATAAGTAATGATATGGTAAATGGGAAAATGTAAGGCATAATATAATTTTAAAATCAATCTAGTCTATTCATCCATGTATTCTACTATCACACAATAAGTTCTATTTCATGGATTACATGGTCCAACTACTATGCTAGGCTAATAGGTTCCTTAAAAGATTATTACATTATATGTTATTAGAGAAAAATATATTTTATTTCTATAATAATAATGGGTATCATGTCATTTTGCATTTTTAATATGTTATCTCCAACCATAACCCAATCTCCTATAGAGTGGAGTGGATAAATGACCACTTGAAAGTACCGTGTAATTAATTCATCCTTAATAACTCCCATATTTACCATGAGGGAACCATCTATCTCACAGTTCAAGTTTAACCACAGTTTAATTCTAGTTAGATAGTGTGGTGAAATTATCCTATCCTTTACTCCACTCACTTTCTCTGTCGTTATGGAAAACATATTTATTTTATTCAAAACTGGTTGTAGGAAGTTGGTCTCAAATAATAATGAAGTATCTCCTCACTCCTTGAGTGTAACCCTTTTGAATTAAAGTGGAAAAATTAGCCTATGTCTTAAGCATCAACTCAAAGTGGCTGGTAGTTATGCTACCAATTGAATGCAACTTTGAATTCTACTTCATCACCTCAAAATTAATGATATGGGTTCTAATGAGTTTTTTTATGTCTCACAAAGCCAAAAGAGGTCGATACAATATCAAATAGATAAAATCATCCCAATTGAGACTCACTACGCTTATTGACATATCCTTTAATTTTTAAGATTATTATAAATTTATGTTTTAATCTTAAGAATAAATAATTGAGAGGATTCAAGATTTATAAGAATACATCAATCTAGTTCCTTATAAATTCAAGATTTCCATCCAAATTTTATGTAATGCACCTTTGTCTCTTCATGAGAACTCTCATGCCCTTACTTGCATGAGTAATGATAAATCCCAGGGTATTGATGGCTTCCCTTGTGAATTATATATACCTATCTAAAAAAAAATTGGTCCCAACCTGCTACAAATTTACAAAGAAGTTTTGAATAAAGTCATTGGGTTAACTCATTAACTAAGGAAATATTAAATTCATATATAAACTAGGCAACCAAAAACTTATCACCAATTGAAACCTGATCACCCTATTGGATGTATCTTATAAAATACTCACTAAATCTCTTGCTAACAATGTCTAACTCATCCTACCTTCCATTTTTAAACTTGATAAATCTAGATTTATCAAAAGTAGATATATTATTGAAAATAATATTACTATATGGGAAGGTATAGAATGGGTGAGATCCTATAATTAGAAAACCATATTTATGAATCATTATCTTGCGATATATTATTATAGGATTGAATGGCCTTTCATTATGACCATACTCTAAGGTCTTGGCCTTGATTAATTTTTCATTTCACCCATTCAAACTCTCTTTTTTGATGCCTAATAATATCTCAGTATAAATGGTTTCAAATATTAAAATGTTGGCCTCTATCACTCCATCCATCAATGCTTCCTCCTTGACTGAACACTATATGTCTTATTTGCTAAAATTATAAGATATATGTTGGATGATATATAAGATCAAGTCTTATCTAGGGTATTATTATTTCCAATCAATCCTCTCATATAATTAATGTAAATTTTATCGATGATAATTTTGTCACTATGAAAGTGACAAAAAACATTATAAGGAGAAAATATGAATCATGTCAACATTTTTTCCCTTACTTCTAGTTAGCATGTACTACAACAATACCTAATACTTTAGATAGAGAATGATGCCCATGCTAAATAAGTTACACTAATACAAATTAAAATGTATTATAATAAAGATTTTTTTTTTTTTGGTGAATTCTTTATGCCTTTGATAGTTCCCCTTAGGAGTTATGACAATATGTCATAAACATAGTGAAAAAAAGGTGGAAGGTATGGTTACCAAACCCCTCTCTTTAGCTAGGAAATTTCAGCTTTTCACTAAAATTTTGGCTTCTATACAAGGTTCATTTTAAGAGGCCCTACTGGAAAACCTATTGGAAGTATTTGGTGAATCTAGATAAATTTGATTCATGTGCATGGTGAATCCTCTTAGCTTGATGGAAAATTCTCTACTGATGTTTTTTCCATAAACATCACAATGGCATGGTTTAAGTGAATGACTAAACTAAATGTTTGAGCTAAATGGATAAACTGAACATCTGATTTGAATGGCCAAGATGAACAGTTAAGTCTAATGATTAAAAGAAATGGTTGAGTCAAACATCTAAACTAAATATCCAAGCTGAACAACTGGGATAAATTGCCTATTTGAGTAACTAGGTTGAATCACTAATCCAAATAGCTAAGCCAAATGGTTGAGCTCAACAACTCGGCTGAATGATGGAGTTGGACGGTTAGGCCAAATAAAAAAGCTAAACAGCTGGGCTAAATGATCAAGTTGAATGATTGGGATAAATGGCTAGGTTAAATGATGGAGCTAAATGACTAGGTTGAATTCCTAGGCCAAATAGATTTAGTCAAATTCTTGGGCCAAATGGTTTGGTCATTCATTTTATTCATTCACTGTTGTTGTTCGATTATGTGTTTCATTGGTTAAGTTTTTACTTATTCACTTCATTTGTATAGGTCAAGTCTTTAGGGGATCTACTATATATATTTGGTGAATTTAATTATAATCTTATATATCATTATAAAGGGTTGGTGAGCTGACCCCCTAAAAAAATATCCATAAAATTTCAGTGATCAATTCTCATCTACCAACCCTAAAGAATACTAAAACCAAAATCCTAAAAATGGAATATTTATCAATTAATGAATATTCAAAGCTAAAAAATAATAATTCTTCTATGATCATATTCTCCCCCTGCTCCCTCTCCCCCTGCCCCCCCCCCCCCCTTGCCCCTCTAAATCCTCCTCTGATAAACTAGTTGAGATTCTAATTTAAGTTATCTAGTATGATGCCAAGTAAACATGAGTATTCCATAGAGTTGCTTGTAATATATGATGGCTCTTGCATGATAAGAGAGGTATATGAATCATTAGTGTATATAAAAATAGCATTGTACTTTGTTCTAAATGGGTGTATAGAGCCATTATAGGTAATGATTCTTGGAAAAACCTTATACATTATTATATTTTATCTGGATTTCCTTAGAATAAATCTAGGTTGAAAAAAATTGGTTTCCATACTCTTTTCATGACTTCTATTCCTATTCATATTAAAGGCTATTTTATGGATAAAATCATCTAGAAATTTTTTTAGGTTGTCAAACATCATTTAAAATGGGTTGATGATGAATTTTATAGTGGTCTCTCCTTTAATGACCATAATATTTAGTGGTATCCTTTCATAACCAATACTAACCTCTTGATGGTATAAATTCCTAGAATTAAAGATTTTAAACTATTTAAGAATGTATTAAAACTCTTACAGATATGGTTTCGTGTCATAATTTGGTTCCTCAACACCCACTAAAATATTATTTTAAATTAAGTAATATAGATTTACCAGTTATTGTCCACATTCAAGAGATAATTCTCACAAGTTGGTTTTGCAACCTCGTAGCTCAAGGTGGAAATACTAGAGGTGTAATTATGATGAATCCCTATTCATCAACCCCATTCATTTCTAATAGGAATTGAGGAATCAATTCCGCACATACTATGTGGATTTCCTAACTCAATTGAATTTTGTTGTCTAAGATTGATCCCAAGATATCTCATTTCCTTTGGTGTCTAGTGTATCGAGGTCATATGCTTAGGGAACAACTTTATCATCTTGGGATTATTCAACCCAAGTGTCCTTCATGTATAAGACATGAGTCTTTTGAGCACACCTTAGGACATGTTTCAAAGCCTAGTCTACTTGTCAGTGGATACAAAATCTATGTCAACCCTACCATCCTTAACAATAATCATGATACTTATCCCTCCTTAGGGATTCTTATAATTGGTTAGTTTTTATATATCTTATATGGAATAATTTTATATTTTTTAAAAATAGAAAAAAAAATCTAATTTATTTAAAAATAAGAAATCTTGTCAATTCTCTATTAAGAAAAAGGTATCTATATTATATTTGGCTAGAATGTAGATTCAATCTTGAGAAGATTAGGTTAGCATGGAGGTTATGCATTTGTAAGAGATGCTTTATGATTGGGAAAGGGCTCTTTTTATTTTGAATTGTAACCCCTTGTATCACCCACCATAAATACCACACCTTCAATTCTTATACACCAATGAGATAAATTACGTATAAAAAAATAATTATCCCATCCCCCAATAAGAGGGATGGAGTCTATTGTCATCATGTGTGAAATATGTTATTGGTCCTTCTTGGTTCAGGTCTCAAAATGATCCTTCTACTACAATGTTGAAAACTCTTACTAGGTGGAATATTATTAGTTATATATCTCCTTCACACCCCATGGATGGTTAGGTGGCTTTGAATGCTCCCTGGACTTAACCTTAATCTTTGAATCTTTTTCCACCCAATGATGAGCCTTAACCTCTTCCTTTTCATGTGGTGCCTTGTGCCTGGTTTAGATATCGATATTTAAATTGTGGTTTTGTTTTTTTGTTGTGAATTGATGGAGATTGATACTCGATAATGTTTTTTTTGTTTCCATTTTTTGATCTCCAATGTTTTCTTATAGTAGGGTGTTTGATTTTTGGATAATCACTTTATTACTATGTAACCCTTTTTAAACTATTATTTCATTAATAATACTCTTACTAACACATTCCAATATAAAAATATAAATATTTTTTATTAAAAAAACCAAAATCTTTATTAAAATATATATAAATAAATAAATAACATGTCTTGAAATAAAATAATTAAAGGAAATATGAAAAATAAGAATAATAAAATAAATGTCTTTTTTCATCATTATTGACACATCTAATTAAAATAAATTGATATTCAACATTATAACCTTCCATTAAAATTAGCCTTTATTATATTATTTTAAAAATCATTATAAAAGATATGAAATATTTATCAATATCATAGGAATATGACAATTCACTTCATAAATAAATTGGAAAACATAAAATAACCAAATTTTTGAATATTATTGGAAAACATTAAAGTTTGTAATTGTTATGTGCTAGAAATTGGGTAAAATTGAGCTATGATTTGTCCCTCACTTTTCTGATATATAACATTTTTTTATGTATATTGTACCAAAAATTATTCTAAGAATAATTTATTTCATGTTCAATCTTTCATCAACTAAAGATATGCTAGTTTAGGAATTTTTTTTAAGTATGGTTTCTCACAAGTATTTTTACCACACGTGCTTTTTTTTAATTTTATGAAAAAAAATTATGATTTAAAAAAACTTGTTCGATTGCATTTTCTCAGCTTTGAGTATGCACACATGTATCATGTATTTTTTCAAAAATTACAATTATGAATATGTTTGTAATGTTCCACACATATTTTTTACATATTTAATTTTAATTATTTTTCATCAAAATAATATTACAAGGCTTTCTGCAAGAAGTAGTGTTAATATTTTACAAAATCATAATTTTGTAAATATTTTTAGAGTAATTACAAACGGAATGTATATATTTTTTAGTAGTAAATTATTCATTTGGGTTCCTACAAATTTTTGTTCTTCACCACATAGTTTAGTTCTTCACCATATAAGAAACAAAGTTGATAAGATTTATTGGAGGAGTTTTCTCTTCATTGTATAAGTCATGTGAGGAATTATTAGTCCTTTTAGGAACATGAACTAATAAAAAATAATGTTATTGATAATATTTTAGGATAATAGTACAATAATTTCCATCACACTTTCAAGTTAAGATTTCTTGAAACATTGTTTGTGCTCAATTTGTTTGGGTGCATGTATCCTTATGATGTGTTATGAATGGATTCAATGTTGACTGTTTGAAATTCAATTACAAAAGTAATGGTACAAGATAATATGGACGCATTTGGTATTACCTATGGTGTATTATATTATAATTCATAATGACATAATGTGTTGGTGTCTTAGAATTGTGAGAGATGATTAATTTTTTTTGCACATTACAATGTGTTAAATGTTGTTATTGGGAGTAAATCACTTAGTGTAAGTATATGTATCTTGCATCTATATAAGCATGTTGGTACACTTATTTATGGGACATTAGCTAAATTATTAGGGCTTAATAATAATACTAATTTATTTTGTTGAGAGTTAGGATATAGCTGTAAATAATGTGAGGTAACAAGCAAAGATCTAAAAATATAGTGTTATAATGGACCTCATTATGAGTTTTTAAATATCATTATGGTTGTTATGTATATCACATTTATTGTTGTTTAAATCCAATAAATATTTGTTCTTTTACGTATATTGTTTCATGTTCCACTGCATAATATGAAGGATATGTGATATAAGACATTTATTATTTGGGACCCCTAACTATAGTTGTATCGTTTTATTCCACTACTCAATCCTTCCTAGAGCTCATAGAATGCCTACTAATAACCTAAAAAGCTATCTTCCTTTACTCAGTATGGTAGGGAGACGTTGCATGGGACCTTGGGATACTAGGGATAGTTAGATACCCTAGTGTACTTAAAAATTGTGGAGTTTGTTGGTGAATTAATACCCCAATTTGTATGAATAATCATTAAGAGCTTGAGGCACTTCCAAGCTGCCTAGGAGAGCCAAAATGACTCAAAAAGAGAGAAATGTATTTATATGACTCCAAATGGATTGGATATACTCTTAAATGACCAAAATAATGTTTAATGCTCCCTTTAACATCACCTCATACCACTATTTTATACTTAAAGTTTTAAAATTGTATGAGATAGGCCAGAAAGTGTTATTTTATGTTATTTAGGAGGTCCCTAAAAGGTGTCTATTGGTGCTTGATTTAGCACTATGTAGGAATGCACTAGTAATATTGAAAGATACAACTAGTTATGAAACACAACATATTCCATGTAGACATCCATCCATGCCACAAGTACACCTATGTGGAATAAAGTTAGAGGTGTGAATGTTTACAAAAAAATTGGAAAGACATGTGGTGAGTAGTGGGGGTCAACTCATTGACTACAAGTTAGTGAGTCTAAATCAAACATCAAATTTTATAGAGGACAATAGAAAATTAGTAGAAGGTAGAGTTTTATATCCACTTCACACCAACAAATCTAAGAATGAGAGATTTAACTTGCTAAAGGAAAGCAGTGAAGTGAAAACGTGTTAATTTCACTCTCATATATGGACCCCATAGACCAAGGAATAAAAGAATTTTATAGAGATGGGAGCCAAATGCACACTTAGTAGGGTGCAATATGAAATTTTTTGATACAATTTTTCATCCCATAGAAAGAAGGCAAAATAATCTCGACAGAGATGGGAGATTGGTATGAAATTTACACTTGAAAAGTGCAAGGTGAAATGTGTATCTCCACCCCTACAACTTGTAGTATGGTAAATACAAGTAGGTAGGAAAGTCAAAGGATGAGAAGTAGATCCCCATCTAGATGGCATAAGATACACACTTTCTACATATACATAGAACTAGTGATTTGATAAGATACTAAAGTTATTTCACCAGATATGATTGTATAGCATTACAGCCCAACAATAATATATCTATAGACACTGAAATCATGTCTACCCCCTAGGTCGTCCTCTCCCCTTGGCCCCCTTGGCCCATGTCCTAACCCTTGTCCTAGCCCCCTCCATTTATCAAATTAAAATAATTAAATATTTGGCCCCTTTCCACCTCACCCATGCCACCTTGGATCCCCTCCTTGGATCCCCCCACCTCTCTCCTAGCCTTTATTGCCCAAATCCTCTCTTAATCCTCCCTCCCACGTCCATTTATGCCTTCCTCAACCATTTTCCCATGGCCCCTTGACCCGGCAGCGTGCAAGAATGGACAGAGGCTAATATTAGCCTCTATCCCCATTCTACAGCTGCCGACGTCAGTCAGTCTGCAGCCGACATCGACGGTTCTGTCAGCGTCGGCAGCCTTCAAGACTGCGTTCTTGACCCAGACACAGGATCCACTCTTTCGACCTTCAATCACCCGACCTCTGATCATCGTCTCCTTTAATCTTCAGTCTTCGACCATCCACCACTCTGCCAATCTTCAAACCAGAGCTCTCACTCTCCCTCTCACAAGGCTTCTGCACCAGCAACAACATCAGTCTTCTACACCAGCAACAGGTCCTCCACACAGGCTACATCAACAACAGGGACAGGCATCAGTAGCACTCCTTCAACAAGGCACAGGTATGTATATTGTCTGTGTTTTCATTATGTTTTCAGTTATTACTTTCAAGTAATATCCCCCCCAAACTAGACTGTTAACCAGACTAGACCTGATCCTTATTTCTCTGTCTCCCTATTGCCTCTGTCCTCTGTCTGACCATACACTCTATCCATTGTCCCTGCAACTCTACCCAAACCTCTACATAGACCATTAACCAAAACCAAACTCTTAGACCCAGACCCCCAGAGCATTCAACAAGGGCCAAACTCCATCTCAAACCCGTCCACAGACCAAAAACTCGTCCAAACCTCATCCACAGACTACTGCCCTAACCGATGCCGGTCATTTCCCCAATCGACGTCGACAGACTAATCGACATCGGTAGACCTTGACAACCGACGTCGATAGGACCACCGACACTTGCGACTATGACCAGGCTGACAACAACATTCAGGTAAGCATTTGCTTCCATTTTCTTTTTAGTCTTCAATCATTTCAGTCTTTTATCATTCTGCTATTTATCAAACATTCTTTTTATCGACTAGTGGGTTGACATCCCTTAAGGAAGTCTTCATACTTCTGGGATCAAGCTTTTGCTTGGCAACCCACCATCTCCTCATCTAACGCCTTCTTTGTCTTAGTCTCTTTCTTTTGCAGGTGTCATCCTCCACAACCAAAGAGGAGTTCTCACAACGTCTGGATAACGGTGCGCATGACTACATCCAGGTACATACAAGCCTTAGACCATTTCTTCTTAGTTTCTTATTCTCTATTTTGAATGTGAAAGCGAAATATAGCATAGAAACATTCTGGCACTCCCGGTGGGACCTTAGGGTCTTCTTTGGGTTCCTTTTCTTTCTGTTCATATAGGTGCATTAGGTTTCTCCCTTTTCACCTCTTTCTTCTCTTCTAAATGACATCATAAGCAGGATTAAAAAAAAACCTTTCTTTTCTTTCTTGCATCATTAGACTAGTCAAAAATCATATTCTTCAACCCTTTCTCAACTTGTTTTCATTCGAATTAACATTTCGACTTGGGCTTAAAACACATTGCATATCATTTCTGCTTGCTTGCATTTCTTAGTCCACACCTAGTAATTAATAACCGCATCATGAATTAATCGTAGTCCACTTTATGTTACACAACCTAACCACTTGCACAAACTAAACATCAAAACTCACTTGAGACAAGGCCCGACTGGGATTTCATCCCCCAGCGGATACCTTACCCGTCTCGACGATCCTACTTGGATTTCATCACCAAGGGGAAAGCCCACTCTGTTCTCTAAATAGAGTCTAATCTTTAGGGAAAGTATATTTTGGCTAAGCAAGACCAGCTTATCACTGGGCTCGTGAAGTGAGGGGAGCTTGCTCCTTAGCACCAGGCCATGTATGAAACCCAACCCAGACTCTTGAGCACCTAAACAAAACCTGAAACCATCCATAGACTACCTCTTCTAGGACCCATTCTAATAGCCAACCTCCCAAATCACACTTTAAGGCATAAGCCAATAGGATTCTAAAAGTTGATTCTTAGGATTTAGTGCTTAGGGTCTGCCTGTCTCCATCTCTATTTTTCTATTCCTATCTACTTGTTTGAGCTAGTGAAGACATTCTTCTTCCTTTTTTCCAAAAACTCTCAAATCTTTTGGGTTTTTGGAAACCACAGTCACCGACACCGGTTTTATAATCGACATCGGTAACCTTTCATCACCGACATCGGTTACCTGACCGATGTCAGCCATCTTTTCTCACCGACATCGATTTTTAAACTGACGTTGGTCACTGTCACAGTCCTTTTTTTTCAAAACAACAGCCTAAAACCCGACCCCTTTTTCTGCCAAAACCACATTCTGAGTTTCTGAAACTGAAAAAACATAGTTTTTAGAACCTGACCCCCTCTTGCCTTGAATGGTTTTGACATGCAGTCAAACTAAGGCTCTTCTTGACCACGTGAGGCATCAATCGCTTCCGCTTCCCCCATCCATAACCAGTCCCTTAATGGAGTTCCACTCGGAGACTGAAAGAACTCCTACTCGCTCGACCCCAACTCAGACCCCCATTTTCCTTAAAGGGGACCAAGATTTTGAAAGATTCTTGGACCTCAACGTCAAAGCCCTCTAAAACTATCTCGTGAGAAACCCAACGCGAGACCTTTCGGGAGAAGTAGCGGTGACATCAACACCATCCGCTACCTAGCCTTTTGCCTCAACCATTAACCCAACCATGGCCAATACACAAAGTTTGGCCCCCCCATCTATTTTTAGATCGACCTCCATCGGGGTTCCGTTACCCCCTCAACCACACGCAATTCAACCAAGTTCTACATCATACCAATACTTGATTGTCTCGACCCCTCACACTCTTGCGCCCATAAACGTAGGAGTGTCTACCTCCCTTTCTACCAGTGCCATCACGCAACCACCTTTGGCAGTATCCAGTTAACTCATGCCTTCTACCTTCATAACGCAACCACCTTTGGCCTCCACTTCTGTCCCTGCGACTAGTTATACATACGTTGCGCCCCTACAAGCACAACCGACTACGTCGTATGACCCTTTTAGCACCTTTCAAGTGCCCTAAAACTTAGGGGGCACCCCATCCGCCAATCCGTTAGTAGATCTCATCAAAATGCTGATGGACAAAATGTCTAGTCTTGAGGCTTCTATTTCCGGTTCAAGCAATGCCCTCTCGTATGACCAAATTTGCAACAAACCTATTCATCCTTCTATCCTGATTAGACCATATCCCAACCAGTGAGAGCTTCCTATATTTACTCACTTATAGAGTAAGGAAGACCCACAACAACACCTATGGGCATTTAGACATGCCTGCTATCTCATAGCCCACAATGATGCGTTATTATTACGCATGTTTCCCATGTCACTTTCTAGCCCTGCCCTTGACTGGTATAGCTCTCTTACTAGACATTCTATCTTTTCATTCACCCAACTCACCTAATTATTTCTCAACCATTTTTCTATCAACATCACCAAACAAGTCTCAATCACAGACCTTTACTCCATCAGGCAATTTGACGATGAATCAACAGTCAATTTTGTCACCCGTTGGAGAGGCTTGATTAACCAACTCTCCTTCTCCTTGCCTCAATCTGAGCTCATCGAGCTCTTTTCTCGAGCATGTGCCAGGCACATCTCTTCCACCTTGTAGATTCAGACATTCCACACTTTCGACGAAGCTTTCATCATGGCCTAAAAGCTTGAACTCTATGCCATTAAAGAGGATAAGGTCAAATTGCGTAATACCAACGCAAAAGCCAATGACCTTTCTTCTTCCAGACCTTCTTCTTCTACCAATTCCCAATATAAAGGAGTGGCCAACACTGTGATCGTTAGACCACCATCCTCGACAACAACTAATCAATCTCAACCTTCTATATCTCCAAGCATCACCAAACAATTCCAACAATGGTACATCCAGCGTTCATACACTCCACTTGGAGAATCATACGCTTCCATTTTGGAAAAACTTGTCAAGCAGGGGGTCCTCAATCTCCCTCCAATCTGACCACCTCAATTCAACCCTTTAAAAGCCCTCCCTACATGGTATAGGGAGGCTGACTTCTGTCACTTTCACCGCATCCACGGCCATGACATCGACAATTGCCGAACCTTCAAAAACATAGTCCAAGACATGATCGACAAGGGGGATCTTGTTTTGGATAACCCAAATTCCCCACCCAATCAACACATCGACATCTTTAGACAACCTTTTCCTAATCATCCGCCTACTCAAAACAATGTCCAGACCATGACCAATGACCCCCAAGACCATAATATACACACGGTCAACACGGTCTCGCCTCTTGTCCCTGACCAACCTCCTTCACAGGTGGAAGACCCTTCTTCCCCTATTCGTCCATCATAGGTAGAAGAACCCTCTTCTCCTGTTAGTCCTCCATCAACCTCTCTTATACTAGAGGGCGCCTTGACCATGCCAACGCCATTAGCCCTACCTTCATCCGAGGACCCTACCTTGCCTACTCCTCAAGCACAAGTAGAAGGCACCATCACCCCTGCCCTCTGCCCTCTTGAGGAGTCACACTCTCCTATTTCTTCTCCATAAAGAGAAGACCCAGTCTCTTCACCCATTTCGATCGAGGAAGACCCAGTCACGGTTTCCTCTTGGCTTTTGCCTGAGATTGCTACATCTCACTCACCTCTATCCACATCTGAACCCAAACCCGTATCTAACCTCACCTCGCACAATGGTGGCCCTCAACCCAAACCAAAGAAGGCCACTAAACCACACCAGAGGACTCCTCCCCCACCTTCCTCATTACCTTCAATTTTGGGCTCGCATCCGTCCACTTTAATAGGAGTGCTTCCTACTCCCATACTTCACAGAGACAAGTCGTCTCCATTACTCTATCAATCCATCAGACATATATCTCCTCAAAACCATCGACCAATGCCTCTTATGCCTCCTAAACCAAAGTCATCAACCCCCATTACAACAAAACATCCAGACCCATTAGCAGGTTCTTATGCCTTGCTATTATGATAATTGTTGCAGTCATCTTGCATCAATCTCCCACCTCTTAAACCATATCAATCTCTCAGACCAAAACCACCCTGGTTCAATGACACTCAGGATTGTGCGTATCATCACATGCCTGGGCACGACACTAAGCATTGTTGTGCCCTCAAGGTTGTCATTCGCCAGTGTCTAGGGAATGACACCCTTCTTCTTGACCACATTATCTAAAAACCTTCAACACCACCCCACTCATCAACTCTCGGATCAAGGCCATCTTGGTTCGAAAACTCTAAATTTTGCCACTATCATCAAAAATTGGGACATGACACTGAGCGTTGTTGCGCTCTTAAGGTTGTCATTCATCAACACCGAAAAAAGGATATCCTTCTCATCAAGGATCCTCTTGACCACCCCTTAGACAAATCATCAACACCGACCCATGCTTCTCCAACCTCATCACCTAAATCAGGATCTTCATGCCAGACTATGGTCCCTTTGCTGCCTTTAACCCCCCTATTCAACATCAACACAGTTAATTTTACCACTAAACCTCAATCGACCTTAACCAATCTGTCAAACATTCTCCCTAGCCACTGGGGGAATTCAACCTTCATCCAAGCCTCAACCAACCTTTCAACCCAGTCTCAACCAAATATCAACCGCTCTTTTAATCCTAAACCTCGACCAAGCCTCCGTCAAGCATCAACTAGTTTCAACCAAACATCAAACCTTGATCAATTAATCATCCATGCCTTGACCAAGCCATTGACCCAATCTCGACCATTGACCAATCATTGACCACGACCCTCGACCAAACATTCAACCAGTCTCGACCAATCAACAACCAAATATCAATCAACCAAACCTCAACCAATCATTCAACCTATCATCAACCAAATATCCATTGACCCAACCTTTGACCAAACATTCGACCAGTCTCGACCCTCGACCAAACCTTTCAATCATCCAACCAATCATCGACCAAACAATTCAGCGACCATATCAACCATCATCGACCATCGAACATCAATCAACACCTGACCAATCTAGAAAGAGGCAAATGGGGCAAGTTTGCTCCTAATTGACTCAGACCTTATCATAACACACCAGCATGGCCCAGGGACTTATCAAAACTTGAGCCTCTTTTTAATGCCTTGCATCTGTGACCATTCTACTGTTAGTCGAGTACTCGATCGCTTGACGTTTTACTTGAGCTCGTCCCTTGAGCAATCCCTGTCATTGTCATTCCTATTCCTTTCAACCCTATTTTCCAACATTAGTCAACCCTTTTGTCAAGCAGTAATGCTTTGTCCTAATAAAAGGGAACCCTTAAACTTCTAGAGGCTTGTCCATGGCTAAAAACTTTAGTCAACAAACATATAAAAAATGGGATACCTATCATATCAAAGGTCATAAAACTCTAAATGTAGACTGCTCCCTCAAAGGACAGCTACATAATTGCTATATTTACTAGACTGCTCCCTTGAAGGACAGTTAGGCCAATGTCATATCAAAACATATAAAGCAAAAATATAGACCACTCCCTTGAAGGATGGCTATGACTAAATATTGCTACAAACAACACCTTTTTTGAAGCTTCCCGTATCGATCAGCTTCACATACATGACCACCAAAGCAAAACAACATCCCTACGTGGACTTCCCACATTGATCAGTCCACCGTCAAAAAAAAAAAAAAAAAAACTGACAAGCTATCAAGCCATGGACATGCCTATAGTCGTTCTTGGGTCATCTATAAAAGGGACAAGGTTATTCCTGCCACAAAAAGGGTTGCCCCATCCTCTCATATCACATATCCTACCTATCACCCCAACATACTCAAGGGACTTCGAGCTCACTTAACGTCAAGTGATTCGTTACTTCTCTAGCACAATCCTGGTCCATGACGTAATGCATGAATGGGGCTCTTGGTTCTAACAATCCCTATCTATGCTACCTTTTTGGTCCTTGTCAATGAAAGAGCAATCTGCCTTTCACTTATCTTTCACACTTTGGTCACATTCAACCAAACTTTTTTCTACCTAACCAAGCCAACCCAAAACATTTTCAGACCAACAACATGACATCATGACATCATGACATCATCATCATAGACCATTTCACATAGTTTCTATGGACACAAATACACATGGAAACTATCGACTAGACATAATTTATGTTAAGCATAAACCAATACTTGCTGAAGCATAAATAGACCTCAATTCATTTTTAGCATACGTCCATCACGACTATGGACAATTGCTAGGGATGAAAGACCCTCGACCAATGTTATAGAATACACCATTTGGAAAAGGCTGTAACATCTTTTTCTCCTCATCATTTCGACACATGACCAAACCAACCTATCAACCTCTTTGACCCCTCTGTTTTGAACTACATTGGTCTGAGGCCCTAAGATCGGGGCTATGTAGGCAGCACTCAGTTGACACGACATCTTTTGGGGTTAGCTCGGCCATCCCATTTGTTCATCTCTCAGATGGACAAACCCCTTTTTTTTCTTCTTCATCACTCGACCTTGACCTTGACCAAGATCAGTCTATCGACCACTTTGACCACCTGTCTACCACTCAGACCCTTCGTTCGAACTACATTGGTCTGAGGCCCTATGACCGGGGCTATGTAGGCAGCACTCAATTGACATGATGTTTTTTGGGGTTAGCTCGGCCATCCCGTTTGTTCATCTCTCAGATGGACAAAACCCCTTTTTTTCCTTCATCACTCAACCTTGACCTTGACCAAGACCAGTCTATCGACCACTTTGACCACCTATCTACCACTCGGACCCCTCGTCTAAACTACATTGGTCTGAGGCCCCTTCCAATCTGGGCTATGTAGGTAGCACTTAGATGACACGACCGTCCTCTGGGGTTAGCTCGACCACCCTCATTTGTTCGTCTACTTGATGGACAAACCTTCTTTTCTCTTATTGACCCTGACTTGACCTCAACCATGACCAATCCATACCTTTGACCCTTCCTCCCTTTTTAGGGAGAACTACATTGGCCTGAGGCCCTAATAATAGGGGCTATGTAGGCAGCACTCAGTCCTCTGAGGTTAGCTCAGCCACATCCTTTCATCCGTCCACCTGCCTCGACCAATGCCCATGGAGATCATTCCTATCTCCTCTGACCCTGCCCACTTCCAAGATGACTTCACCTTGGTTGTTTTTGCATGCATGCTACCTCACGAATGGTTAGCAAAATTATGCGCAGACTATTTTTGACCTTCACAAGTATAGGATCGCAAGCTGGTTGATCCCCACTACTTGTGACTTTTTTGTGTTTCCAGGAGCACTTCATGAGCCTGAGATACCTGGAACACGATGACCCATTGGAGCTTCAGCTTAGATTGAGTAACCCGATCAGCTATGACCAAATGCTGGGGCCCGATTACTTTAATTTTGGCACTCCTCGACCCTCGACCTGTAACAATTTGACCTAACCATCTCGTGAAGTGGTATGCGTGTAATCATGACTATTGCAGTGTTCTCACTCACACCTTCACCCTTCTTCATCCACTTTTTGTCAAATCAGCACCCGATTCTAGGTTCCCTTCCCTCGACTCCTGCTTTGAGGGGGAATACCTCATCCCATATCGGGGCAACCAACCCCTCCTATTTTTGTCTTGCAGTTCACTTGAACAACCAACAAGACGCAATCAACTTTATCCCATACCTGGGGCAATCAACTCTTATTTTTGTCTTGTAGTTCATCTAGAACAACCAACAAGACAAAAAGGGGCAAATGTAGACACTGAAATCGTGTCTACCCCTAGGTCGTCCTCCCCCCTTGGCCCCCTTGGCCCATGTCCTAACCCTTGTCCTAGCCCCCTCCATTTATCAAATTAAAATAATTAAATATTTGGCCCCTTTCCACCTCACCCACGCCACCTTGGATCCCTTCCTTGGATCCCCCCACCTCTCTCCTAGCCTTTATTGCCCAAATCCTCTCTTAATCCTCCCTCCCACGTCCATTTATGCCTTCCTCAACCATTTTCCCACGGCCCCTTGACCCGACAACGTGCAAGAATGGATAGAGGCTAATATTAGCCTCTGTCCCCATTTTGTAGCCGCCGACATTAGTCAGTCTATGGCCGATGTCAGTAGTTCTATCGGCGTCGGCAGCCTTCAAGACTGTGTTCTTGACTCTGACGCAGGATTTGCTCTTTCGACCTTCAATCACCTGACCTCTGATCATCGTCTCCTTCAATCTTCAGTCTTTAACCATTCACCACTCTGCCAATCAATCTGCCAATCTTCAAACTAGAGCTCTCACTCTCCCTCTCACAGGGCTTCTACACCAGCAACAACATCAGTCTTCTACACCAGCAACAGGTCCTTTACACAGGCTACATCAATAATAGGGACAGGCATCAACAACACTCCTTCAACAAGGCATAGGTATGTATATTATCTGTGTTTTCATTATGTTTTTAGTTATTTCTTTCAAGTAATATCCCCCCAGATCGGACTGTTAACCAAACCAGACCCGAATCCTTATTTCTTTGTCTCCTTATTGCCTCTGTCCTCTGTCTGACCATACACTCTGTCCATTGTCCCTGCAACTCTGCCCAAACCTCTGCACAGACCATTAACCAAAACCAAACTCTCAGACCCAGACCCCCAGAGCATTTAACCAGGGCCAAACTCTGTCTCAGACCCGTCCACAGACCAAAAACTCATCCAGACCTCGTCCATAGACTACTGCCCCGATCGACACTGGTCATTTCCCCAACCGACGTCGGCAGACTAACCAATGTTGACAGACCTTGACAATCAATGCCGGTAGGACCACCGATGCTGGTGACTATGACCAGGCTGACAGCAACATTCAGGTAAGCATTTGCTTCCATTTTCTTTTCAGTCTTCAATCATTTCAGTCTTTTATCATTCTGCTATTTATCAAACATTCTTTTTATCGACTAGTGGGTTGACATCCCTTAAGGAAGTCTTCATACTTCTGGGATCAAGCTTTCGCTTGGCAACCCACCATCTCCTCATCTAACACCTTCTTTGTCTTAGTCTCTTTCTTTTGCAGGTGTCATCCTCCACAACCAAAGAGGAGTTCTCACAACGTCTAGATAACGGTGCGCACGACTACATCCAGGTACATACAAGCCTTAGACCATTTCTTCTTAGTTTCTTATTCTCTCTTTTGAATGTGAAAGTGAAATATAGCATAGAAACAATATCTGCCAATGTTATCTTAGCTTATTCTAGTTTAACAAGTTTTAGAAGATAGGATGGAGGTTATCGAAGATGTTATTACAAGTGGATTATGATTTAATATGCTTTTAGGACGTGCCCTTGAGGATGTGTATGCAAAATGGAAGCCATCTAGTAGGGGTACTAATTTATAAACAAACATAATATCTAATGGTGGGAGCACATAATATTCACTGATTTTCTTTATACATGTGCACAAAGGTAGCTCATAAATCATATGAGGTTGTTAATCATCAAATCAAAAATTCCCCTACATAAAGTTAAAAATGGAGAAAATGGAAAACACTTGTGAGCTCATCAAATTTATGTTGACCAAATAAAAAATAGTGTACGTTAATGGCTCTTCATCATTTCAACTATGGTCGATAGAGTGAACTTGTCAATGTGAATACAAGAGGGTGCATGCCTAGGAAGTAAAAAATTTTAATGATAAATACTCTAGATCCAAATACATTATACAAAGAGAGAAATTTTTTTATGTTGAGGCATCAATTTTAAAAGGGTATTACTTCTAGAGAAAAATCATTTATAGGATGCTTTTTTGGATAGATTGTTGTAATAATGGTGAAATTTAAAAATCTAAAAAAATTGCAAGTTTTCTAAAAAGTGGTGAAAGCTAGATCCTCAGGATCCTTAGGAAAATTTTGTGGGAAATGCACCATGAAAAAAATAAGAAAAGTCCTAAATTTAACAAAATGCAATGTGAAAAATGCTCGATAAGCTCCAAATTCAATAGAAAAGGCATAAAGAGTAGTATGGCAAAATTGGGAGGTCAAAATGTACTTTGCACCAACTCAAGGTGCAACATGAAAAGTTCTTCTATAGTTCTACATTCCATAGAAGGAAAGAGGAATAAATTTTGGTAGAGATGGCATCTTGACTTGCATTTTCAACCAACACAATGTGTTAAGTGCAAGGTGCATCCCCATATCTAGATCTCATGAGTTGCAAAGGGAGATATGAGTGGGAAAAACAACATGTAAATTGCACTTGGTGAAAATTTTCATAAGAGGACCATCATTCCCCCAAAAGGTGAAAAGTGAAAATAATAAATTTATGTATTAAAAAAGTGAAATATCGAGGAGACTAAAAAAAGGTAAATTTCAAAAAAAGCAAATGTGAAAATTGAAAAGTGCAAAAGGGTAAAATTGCAAAAAAAAAAAAAGTGCAAACTACAAAATGTGAAAATGCAAGTTCGAACCAAAAAGTAAAAAGGTGAAATAAACCTAAGTTGTTGTATTTTCATTTCACTTTCTTTATCCTAGCTCCTCCAAAGAAGGATATTGTTGGTTAAGAAGATCCAGGTAGGCCACTCTAAGGAAGATCTCTCAAGCAACAATGGATCTAAAATATCCCCAAGAAATAATTATAAGTGTAGGAGGTTACAACTATGCAAGAAGGTGGTCCAAGGCATCTTCAGGTAGTTACACATGAAGACAAGAATTTTTTTTGGCCTCCACCATGAATAATCTCCTTCTAGCTCATTTGAAATGCATCTCCAACCAAGAAATCAACAAGTTTGTTACAAATCTCCATCATTTCTTGTAGAAGTAGTTTTAGGAATATTTTTCTGTACAAAAAACATTAAGACCTCAAGCATGACAAAGAGTTTTTTCTAGTTGGATGCATCTTGGTATAAATTGAAGGGGTGTTTTTCACTTTTGCAAGTTACAACTCTCACTCCTAGATTTGAAGCGTAAAAATGTATAAATAGAAGGCTTGTATTCTATTCAAGGAGGTTAGTTGGGCATTGTGTTGGTCATAGTATTGGTCTGTGTTTCCCTTAGTATAGGATCTTCACATTTTGGGATCACTATTACATGTGTTTTTTATCTCTTTCTAAGATGGTTGTAGTTATATATCCATTACCAAGCTCTGAGAGCATCTCTATATGACTCCCCTACCCAATATGGAACAAATCAACCATGCTTGTCCCCATGGACACATTGGTGTATGTATGATATTTCTTTCAAGTTAATTAAAATGCATATGGTTCTCTACCATTTTCTATTGATGAAATGTAGTGATATGTCTTGCAAATGTTGTTCATTGGATATCTTATTTTATGCTCATTATTGGTTGTCATCTTGGGTTTAGTTTTGGATTATAAATCCCTTTTTGCTTTGTATTTGGAGTATGTTATTTAATAACTTGTTAGGTCACCCAAGGTTTATGGATTCAATAGGAAAAGGCAAATCACTCTTTATAATTCCATTAGCTTGTATTTGAGTTTTTTTACATCTTTGAAATAAATTATGTCATGAATGATTGAAATAATCCTTACTAATTGAAGACCTCTGTCACACCACCCTCCCCTTTTATATAACTATCAATTTGTCCTACTCTACATATAACATGCCCTTTACATATCTGAAGTGTTTTCTACCTAAAGATGCATAAAAATCATATATTTATCATGTGTCTACATTTTTTTATTTAAATCTTAGCATTGAAATCTCTTATTCAACCCCCATGTTGTTGAAGACTATATTTGGATGAAGGTTGCGATCACATTTTCATATATGTCTTCAATAGCTTGTGTCTACCCAATAACATTTACTCATTTTGTGTGACAACCCTTCCCAGGTGGAGTGAGAAATCTTAGTTGTGTTCTAGTGAAGATTGTGTCTCTTTGTGACAATAATCCCAATGGAGATTGAATTTTAGATTATCTCCATGTGAGCGAGGTACCCCCATAGGTCCTCTCACCTTGTTTAGGCAAAGGCAGAAGTAGCAAGGACATAACCATAACCTTTATAGGTTCCTCTCATTCATTTTCTATAGTTTGGCCCATTCTTGATGCTAAACCCTCCCCTAGCTACAATGACATTCTATCGAGTTTCTCATCATTGTTCACCATTTCCTTCAAGTGTGTAAGGCCTGATTAAAGAGGTGTACAATAGGGAAACCATAATGTTAAAACTTTAAAATTAACATAGAGAGTGGGGATGAGGTAATATAATTAAATCACATATTTATTTGGGGTTTCTCATGAGTTGGAATCATACATAATTAATCCAAAATTTTTGGGTAGGGAGGCCTAATTGAGACCAAGTTAGGAGAGAGGAGTAGAAAATTATACTTTTACTTACTCTCAGGATGTGAAATTTAATAAGAATATGTAAGTCCATACTGGGTCTTAGAATATATCTTTAGATTCTCCATTTCATTGGTATAACACTTTAGATAAGTAGGTTTTCATGATTTTAAGGCTACAAGGAATGAAACCAATTTGGATATTTTTGTGTAGAATGAGTTCTTGGGACTAGTTTGAGAATTCCAAATGGATTTTTGAAGGTATGTAATGATTTTAATATACCATCAATCAAGATAGGATTATCTAAAGAAGATACATTCAATTTTTAACACTTGTATGAAATATTGGCCAAAGAAGATGAAGAGTCTTGTATACACCTAGTTATAAAAAGAAGTTATAAAATGAAATATTTAACTCAACCTAATCTAACCATCAAGAAGACCACTTGTCATTCAACAATCCAAAATAAATGGTAGTTTTAGAAAGCTATTCAAAGTATCAAGCAAGCATTTTAATTCCTATGCCACTTGGAGAGTTGGAGAATCTTCAGTGGAACTACACATGGAATTTAGGACCTATTGATACATGTACATAACTCTTCCCCTATTTTTAACTCATGAGACACTTGTAAAATCTCTCTCTCTCCCATGCCCTTCTCTTCTTCTAATTCCTTACATATGCCCTTAAACCATATTTTTGAATGGGTTGGAAGGATTTTAGGCCATAAAATTATGTTTTTCACTGGGTTTTTTAGTTTGATGTCATATAAAAATAAAAAATTGGTCATACTACTACTTCATCAAGGTTTTTGATATGTAAAAGGTTGTACAAACATAAAAAAGATGCCTTAACACTATACAAAAGGCCATAAAAATATAATTTTTAAGGTGATTTATGTATTACAATAAAAATTAAATAATCAAAACACCATAAAACTTCAAACTTCACTAATTTTGAACCATATAACTACTTATTTGGGTCATACGACTTACTCTCATGTCATATAAAACATAATTGAAATGGTTTTTTTTTATTAAATTGCTTCTCAATATGTAAAAAAATATTTTAAAGATTCTAAACATCAAAAATATCACTCAAATTTCTTCATACCTTATCAAAGAAACCTTTTTCTTCTACACAAGTTTGCTTTGGGCCCACCTTGACATGGATCTTCATGTATCATCCATTGTTCCTTAGTCCAAATATTTTTTTAAGACTCTAATACTAATGTTATAACAAGCAAAAGGTATAAATATAAGATAAAATGATAAAACTATATTGAAATTTAAAATCTCAAATTGATTAATTACAAAGCTACCTAAAAGGTCAAAAAGCTTTTACAGGACAAGTTTTCCTACATGACCTAACCATCCAGCTTCCAACATATTACATACCTGAAAAAATAAAACTTAATCTATAGGTAATTATTGATTAATATTAGTAACTAAAACTAACATTTATTTACTAATTTATTTACTAAGGGGGTGTCTCGTAAAGAGATGTATTCCATATATTATTTTAATCTAAACTAAAACGTAAACTAAACAACAAAACTTGGATGAAATGGACCAAAAAAATCCATCCAAAATCAATAATTTGGAAACTCCAAAATTACACCAAATATGTAGGAAGTTGGATAAGAATATAATTTTGGTCATTTATGAATTGTTTTAAAACATTGTATTTTTTGCATGAAGTCGTAGCTTAAGTTATATTTACAAAATTTATTTTAAAAAATAAAATATTTGCATGTATTATAAATTGAGATGAGTTGGTGCCCATATAATTATTATAAAAAAATTTATTCACCTCTCAAATGAGAGGAAGATTTTATCAACAGTCGCTTAGAATTTTGAGGAAAGTCTAGGGAAATTCTATTGTGTTTTCCTCTCTAAATTTTTGAATGTGCATGATATGTTGAAAGTCATTGATAGGTGGATGAGATTTATGTGTATAATTTACAAATTATTTGAATAGGGTATTAGTTATTATTATTTTTTCATTAAAACTTCTCTTATAATTATTTATTATTTAATAAATTTATTAATGCAATTTGTCATAAATCAGAATCTTACAAGTTAAAACTATGAGAAAAAAATTCAATTTAATTTTGTCAGACTCTTCACTATGTTTTTTACATCTGAGTTGTATCTATATTTAGGCCATCATTATTTTATATCATGCATTAGATTTTATAAATTAATAAATAAAGTATATGCTTTGTGTTTTAAATAGGTAACCTTCTTTTCTTCCTTCTCTTCCCCTTAGTTTTATCTTTATTTTGATCAAGAAAACTTATGTATATTATTATCATTATTAATATTCACCTTAGTGATAGACTATATTATTGTTAGGTAGATTTAATAAATGGTTAAAGAGGATATTTTGTGATAATAATAACTTTGATCAAATGTTATTCCACCACTTGGCTATGTATAAGACTCCATATATAAACTTCATGCCCTAGGTTATTTTTAATGATCCTAAAACACAAGGAATCTCTCTTGTCAAATATTTTGGGCAGGATTTACTCATATCAACACAAAGATCACACAGGTAAGCTAAAAATAAGATAAATAAATCCATATGAGGTTGAGAATCTATTTGATAATGGATCAATTACATTTTATACTATTGACCTGCTAATATTTAAATTGTTGGTCGATAGTCATCACCTAAAATTATACAAGAAACCTCAAACAAATAAATATTTCATATGTACCCTTAAATAAATATTTTAATTGAAGGTCATATAGGTTATGATAAATCCTCTATCAAAATTCTCATGATGTCATCATTTAAAAATTTAATTAAAAAATGACAATGAAAATCTTCAGGCATTGTTGGTAGTATTTGGTTAGAAAACCAAGACATTAACTGACCAAACACTAAATAAATATAATCCTATGTGGAAAATCATTTTGTAAATTAGTTAGGAATTCTTAAAAATGTAATATGAGTCACCTCTTAGTATTATAATTCTTGTATCCATGTGGTTCAACCTTGAAATTATTATTTCCCTTCCTTGACATATGTTACAAGTTTACTTGAGGTGTTAAAGGTAACTTTACAATGTTACAACTTCAACCTATATAATATAGAACAAAATATATCTCACCATAGGTGCATTTTTAATAGGTTAGATCAATGTTTCTAATATTTAATCCGCATATCCTAGCCTAGCTTACTTCATGATGCCCCCAACTACTTTTTTGGGCTCTAGATTTATATTTTCAATTAGATTTATGGTTAATTAATTATATGGAGTAATGGTAGTATGTCTCTATTTAGACCTAAATCCATTACAATATAAGTTTTTTTTTTTTTTTGATACCTTCATTTGGATGACATGCATCCACTATAACTAGTCCACTATTTGATCTTAAAGACACTCATTGATTTTCATGTCTCACTTTTATGAAACATATGGCCATCCATTGTTGCCTAGATATTAAATAATATGATGCATTATAATTATGATTTTCACTATCTTGCATTTGTTTGAACATTCCCACTAAAATTATGTAGTTTCTCATCTTACATAAATTCATTTCATTATGACTACTTCTTCATTGGATCTCATCTATCCTATATAATTATATTTCACATCCGAAGTTAATTATTGAATTTGTATGGATGTGATTCCATGGTGGCACCTACACATAGTTTTACAAACCATTAGTAGAGAGCAAAAATGGTCATTCATTTCATAAATCAAGTAATTATGTTATTAATTTAGTGTAGTATAATTATTCCATTTTCAAATATGATATACATATTATTTATATTATGTGTTAGCATCATTAGCTACTCATTTTACCATCATGTCATAATTTATCATCATACTTTTCATCCCATCCTTTCACATGATGTCATAGAATCTATTTACATTACATTTTGGGTTCATAAATATCATATAATTTATACTCATGTCATATTTGTCTCTTCCAAATATACCTCTTTTATACTTGAACATGTCACATTTTATTATTCTTATTGTTGTGTGTCATATCTCCCTTGCCATGACCAACTACTCAACTCACTTGAGGACAAGTGACATGAATTAGATGGGGGGACCATTATATTTATTTGATATGGTTTATTTGATAGGAATTAAAATAATTCCCAAATGTATCAAGGTTAAGAAAATTATAAGATTGAATTAATGCACCTCCAAAACTTAATAACTAAAAAAAAATTCATTCATTCCATAGTCAATATTCTAAAACTAGTATTTGGGCCACCTATAGTTACCTCATGTAAACAAGCCTCCATTAAAATAATAAATAGAGATTTTAATATTTAAAGCATAAAATAATGCAAGGAACAAAGAAGACATAATGGGGCGTAATTTTATAAGGATAAAACATTTTGACTACAAAGTCTTAATTAAGTATCCATATGTGATGGCCATACTTTGGAATGGAATATGATTAATAATAATACAAAAAATTGAGGTATTTGACATCAAAATCATCAAGTATTTTTCCCAAACATTGTAAATATAACCCTTGTAAAAGGGATGTACATAATCCTAATAGAGTAAGTTTTGATTAAAGTTATAATACTACCAGTGACAAGAGAAATATGGAAGGATAAAAAAGTAGTCATAAATTCCAAAGCGATATTTTTCACCATAAGATAAATATTACAATTTTATTCTCAAGGCACAACAATAATTTTACTTCCTCATCCATGAAAAGAAGTATCCATCTTCATCTCCAATCACATAACTTGTGAAGGTACACATTCTACTGTCTAAACTTCTCATTTGAATTTATTAAGTCAATTAAGGCATGAGATCATAATGAATTTATCAAATTATTTCTTAAACTTCCTATGAAAAATTATAGTATGATACTACGAGGATAATGAAATAACCTTAGCTCATTATTATCTCATCACTTTAACATTCAAGAAAGTACTCATTGATAAAAACATGATATTCATTGGGAAATATTCACCATGTTGTCACACATTCCAAAACAAGTTTTACTTGTATCCATTAATGCAATAATCCAATGGCCTATCCCTTCAACCTCTATAGCTAATAAAATATAAAATTTCTCTAAATCATCTTCTATCATGTACTTTAGACACTCCCATAGGTTAAAATAAAGAATAAATATAACTAGCTAATCATATTCAAATAATGTTCTATTAAAATCTCCACTAATGATGATAAATCATAATGGGAAAATAATTGGAGTGAGGGAGATGAATTAAAAAAAGTGAGGAATGACTTGAAGAATAAAATAGTGAATAAGAGAAGTTGGTGGTATAGAGTCAAATATTGAAGAAGATTTTATGGAAGTGGAACTTGTAATGGAGTAGGAAAATCTAATATAAATGAAGAACCCACAAAGGAAGATGAGAAAGATAAATGGCCACTTGAATTATCCACTCATGAGGTTGAATGAAAATAAACTATTGACAGTCACCTTGTTTCTCTTGATAATAATGATACACATTCAAAACTCATGGCTACATATGAAGAAATTTAATCTATCTATTTAACCATAAAATATAGATATGATAGATCTATGGTTAAATGGGTAGAGATATCCTAGATCAAAAGGATGGTATACTATATCTAAATTAGGATAATTAATTTTAAAACTTAGATAAACATATAAGGAATTTATTATACTGAAATATGTTGAAGATAGAAAGCAAAACTATGTTAAATATTACAATGATAATGAGCACAAGATACTTGGTTCTAATGTTAATATAAATCTAGATCTATAATAGGTGGAAAGTAGATTGGATCTAGATTTTATATCATTCAAATAATTATATAAACTATAATGGTGTATCCATGGACACTTACATGAACCTAGGATGGTTATTTTGACATTACTATCTAACTCAAAAATAGTTTTCCAATATGGAATACCTACTACAACTAGATGCAACCATCTGAATGCTTCTTGGGCTATGTCACCTTTGCTCTAGTGTATTCAGATCTAAGTCATGAATTTTCACTCCTTATAAAATAGTAAAACCCTATTTTTTCATATTCATAGTGGTTGTGGTAAAAATGGGTTAGTGGGCACATAGTGTCGAGCTACCTCAAAGACTCCTCTATCAATGAACATTGTATAAATAGTTAATACTTTGAATAGGGCCTTTGAATTATGTATTTTCCCATTACATGTTGACATGTATGTGTATGTGATAAGAAATTACATAGAGTGATGTAGCTTATAACTTGGAAAATATGTCTCATGGATTGATCCTTCATCACTTTAGACCTATACATATGTTATCCCTATGATTGATATGGAAATAGTAAAAAATAAGGAAACTTTACTCACTTGAGTGCTTAATTAAGTGATTTTTGGTCTATGCTAGGTGAGGAATGAATGAGGATTGATATTATATTGATATTAATTCCTTTAGATAATATCTCACATAAAATCATTTAGGACAACCATATTAATATGTTTCCTTTACAAATTGGATGACTTTAGGGCATCAAATATTTGTGTCAGAATATGACACTTACATCAATATAGGACATAAGTGTCTGAGCAATTATAAAATAGATGAAGATATATAACTTGAAAAAAAAGAATATAACTAGTTATATAACATTGTAGGTAAGATAGAAGGTCTAATTCATCATAATAACACTGGTTAGACTAACATATAAATAATTAGGAATAAAGAGATAATGTATGTGATCCTTTTATAAATGGGAAAGGTATAAAAGTTGAAGGTATATCCATGATATGTATTTTCCAAGTGTACAATACTAATGTGTTATATAATTCATAAATAGTGTCTACATCCCCCCATTTAATCTAGTAATGAGATTTCTAGTTTAAAGGAAAATAAATGTGTGCCTAGGTGTGTATAACACACCTTGACTTTGCTTGAATCCAACTTGAGTGAATTCCTAGTGACTGACTTGCTACTAAGAGAATGTTACAATATATAATAATTTCATTCAATATTAAATTGAAAGCATTAAAATTATTCAAACTAAATGCGATCAAGGTTAAGGAGTACACATGTGTATCAATGTAACTATCTTGCATTTTGACATTTTAATTTGAAATGATATATCATTATGAATAATTAGATTTAAGATTAGGGCAAATATAAATCTATAAAGTGCATATACCTAGAGAGATAGAGAGATATTGGAGAATACATCCCTCAACCTTGGAGAAAATGTGAGTTACTATAAAACCCATGCTTAGGTGGTAGTTCTTTATGTTGTGTTTGATCTGCTTAATTACTAGTTTGGGCATATTTCCTCTATGAACATTTAGACCTTGTTTGGGTTTCATGATGAGGGGTGTTGGTTAAGTTGGGAACACCTTTTTTCACATTAAAATTGAAAATTACATGATTAATGTTGAATAATGTGATTTAGTTATTCATAATCACTATCATTAATGTTTATGATCTAATTTGGCCTATGAGAATTTGTGTGGGAAATCGCATCTCCATATGTATCAAAGATATTTTATCTTGATGAGATTATTATTGGTCTATGACACTATCTGAATAGTTGTAAATACAAAACTAATAATTTTGGCTTGGCCAAGAGAGAGTACCAATGCATAATTTGGTTTCATGGTCTACTAGGCATCTCCTACCACCTGTCTTTGATTGTTAGCATATCATTATTAATATGAAATTATTACCACCACTTTATTATAATGTAATAATAAATCACATGTGCTTATTTTATCTTGACATAATTCTAAATATTATTAAAAGCAATTGGTTTTACTTTAAAAATCTGTTTGGAATTCATTTTGTACTAAATGAGTGGCAAGACCACCATGTGAATAAATTCACCATGAAGAGGGTCTGACCTTTATCTAGGATTTAATAATGTATTTAATGTTGTTTAACCCCCTAAGAATAAACCCCACCATGTTGGCATGCTAGTAATTTTTTAATTGACAAAAAGAATTTTCAAAAAAGATATATATATATATATATATATATATATATATATATATAATAAAAATAAATGAATAAAGCCTACTACACCACTTTACTTAACCTACCTAATGACCTTAAAATAGGTTATGTTGAGGCAAGGGTACTATTGAACAGTCTTGGAAACATGGTTTCATGGGATTTAAAGTTAATTGTTTAATGCATGCAAAGAGGAGAAAGGATACCAATAAACATCCCCTTTAGGTTGTGTGATATCATGTGTAATTGGGAGAGGTCTGGCACATTTCTAGGCCAAAGGGTTTGATTTTTCTTTTCATGAAGCATATAAGTGGGATGTGTGGATCATTTTATCACATGGGGAGACTCTTGACCAAGAAAAATCCAACACTTAGTTTTTTTGGGAGTGGCATGAATCCTACAAGGAAGATCATGATGCATTTTTGTATATATTGACATGAGATAAAGGAGATAATGGAGAAGTATGGATACAAATTCAGCCATGGAATCCATAAAAACCCTAGCCACATCCACCTTGAAGGACACAAATTTTATATAGAAAGGTATAATTGATGTATGTATTTTATTTTTGCATTCGAATGGTTGCTGTATTTTCAAACCCTTATGAATTTTAATGGATATGTGTGAAATAATAATCATAAATTTGTGCATGGGAAGGATTTATTATTATATGCATTTTATTTTTTCACTTCATGATATATTCATATATGGATGAATACATATTTTGAATTTCTAAAAATATACATACATGGTTAAATATATAACATTGAAAGGTTGAATTTAATTCATAACCATGGCTGATTTCAACTTCTAAAACCATGGTTGAAAACAATGATTTTTAACTACCACTACATGGATGAGTTTACACATGAAAACCTTGGTTAAAATAATGGTCTTGAATGGCATGATCCTATTCAAAAACCATGGTTGTTTTAAACTTAATGGTTGATTATAAACATACAAGAAGCATAGTTGATTTTATACTTGATGGTTGGGTATATGCATACTCTAAAACCCTACATGGCTGATTTCATAACACCTTTTTAAGATGGATTTAAAATAACTCCTTAGATGATCTCTCATACAAAAACATGGCTAAAAATTACACTCTGGAATGGCATGTGCAAACATGATTGTGTGGATGACTTCATGCATTAATGGGTGGTTGAAAACACACTCTTGTGAGGATGAAAAACATGCAAAATTAATGGTTTATTTAACACATTTGATGGAATGATTTTTCACCCTTACATGACTGGATTAAAATACACATTTGGTTGGATGAATATACAATTAATGTTGATGTGCATGTAGACACTTAAAATCAGACACTGTGTTGATTTTAATCATCCCTAGTTTTCATCATTACTATTCATCATTATTATTCATGGTTTACTATTCACATATTTATTAATTTAATTAATAAAAATTAATTAACTAATCTTTAATAATAAATTCCATATATTTTGAATATTCACATATTTTGTAAATCCATAAATCAAATTAATCTTCACTCTCCAATTTTATAATCCACCTCCAATTCCATTATCCTCCATGATTTGTTTTACTCTAATTTTATAATCCACATATAATATCATTATCCTCCATTATATATTTTCCTTTAATTTTATAATTATAATATTACTATTTCTTCCACATGTATCTCCCAATATTCCCTGATTGGATCCACATGTCTTACATGATTTTAATTTAAAAATTAGGATCATCCTCAACCCTTGATCCTCATCTCAAGATGAATGGTTCAAATACATTTAAAAATTATATAAATTAGAATTTATTAATCTAATTTAGATAAGCTTCTCCATGCAAATAAACTCTTCTAAATTCTAAAATAATTTTCATCACTCTCTCATGCCAAGCCAAAGGAAAATCAAGTATAGACAAGGGGAAATGCTCTGCCCAAACATGGAGTCAATATTTCAAAAGACCTCTATTTTTGAAATCCAATCTTAACCTCTTCAAATTGATTCTCAAACATATCTTCAAGGGAGGTAAGATTATTGGTTTATCTTTCTAATTTCATTTCATGTTTGATTGTCACATAGCTCAACCTAGGGATTAGGCTTGAGAAGTTATGTTTTATATTTGTTTTAGATTTATATACTAAAAATTGACTAATATATCTTGAATTTATGATATAAATAATGGCACGATGTAGTTATCCCAAAAATTGGGAGAAAATGGAATGAAGTAAATGATTCTAACTTTATGTCTATGCTTGATATGTATCATGAATAACATAGGTCTAACAATGTGGTCTAGTTGATGGTGTTAGATCGGTAAACAACAAAATCATTTGCCTCAACATTATTAATGAGACTTATAACACTTGATTTTTTTATATAAACTAAAAATATGTACCATGATATAAAACACCATGATCATTGAACTAAAATGTGCATAACGACTGACCCTCGATCTAATAGACAATTAAAAAAACATACCAATGATAAAAACCATGATGATAATGATGATGAATGTTAGTGGATGGATTAAAGTATAAATTTGTAATAGGAATCACCATGATGATGACCCTATTTTCAAAATGTAATAAGTCAAGGAAAAAATAGAAAAAATAAACAAAAAAGCACACACACACACACACACACACACACACACACACACACACACACACACACACACACACACACACACACACACTTTAAAATAAAAGAGATATAAATTGTCATGTTATTTAACCAAGTCCAAATCCATGTGTGAAGGCTTAAAAATAATGATAAATGGATGGTTACCCCAAGAAAGGATGCATGTAAGGGAAGAACACATTTCTAAGTGGCTAAAATAATTTAAACTAATAATGAATTTATCTCAGTAGGGTAGACTTGGGAAGGACACATCCAAATAATGGATGAGGACCTAAAAGGATTGGATTAAGGATTATGATTGGATTGAGATCAAAACAATTTTTTTTGAATTTTGAGGCTTTATATCTCTTGTGGACATTGTAATATTATTCTTATTTTTAGGATCTTTAAAATATTTGAATGTTTTTAGATTTTTGGCATATCAACTCAATGGAGGATTATGAGATGTAGAATGTTTTAACTCATAAAAAAATAAGTGTAAAAATTAGGATGCTCTTAAAATGGTGAAAATGTGGCTTAAATTTATCTCAAAATGAAGAGAGCATGGGAAAGGGGTAACCAACCTAACCTCAAAAATTGAACACTGCCTACATATTCCAAGTAGACCTTAGGTTAATGTAATTCCACCCATAGGGTTATAATTAAAAATCAATAGCCTCAAATAGTTTACAAAAGGGTAAGATCCTAGAAATAAATAATCTCTCAAAACAATAAGAGTGTTATATAATGTTTGCTCATAAAATGGTCAAAGCATGGGAAAGGGGTGAGCAAGTTGACCTCAAAAATTTAACATTGCCTATATAGTCCAAATGGACCTCAGGTCAATGTAGTTCAACTAGAAAACAAAATAATCATTTCCTTAATTATATTTAATACCATTTATGTTTGAACTAAACTAACCTAAGGTACATTTGGACTATGTATGTGTCACTCAATTTTTGAGGTCATCTCAGTCACCCTTTTCCCATGCTCTCATCATTTTATGAGAAAATAATATCTAACACTCACCAATTTTCAAGGTTATTTATTTATAGGATATTAACCATTTTCAATATATTTTAGGCTATTTATTTGTAGTTAATACCCTATGGGTGGAACTACATTGACCTAAGGTCCATTTGAACTATGTAGGCAGTGCTCAATTTCTCAGGTTAGTTCAATCACCCCTTATCCTAGGCTCCTCCATATTTTCAATATATTCTAGTCTATTTATTCATATTTTTAAGCCTATGGGTTGAAATACATTGACCTAAGGTCAATTTGGCCCATGTAAATAGTTATTCACTTTTGAGGTTTGATCGATCACCCCCTTCACATGCTCTCATCATTTTATGAGAAACCATTATCTAATGCTCTCACCATTTTTTGAGATTGTTTATTTATAGGATATTTCCCTTTTGTAATATATTTTAGGCTATTGATTTGTAGTTCAAATTATATGGGTTGAACTACATTGACCTAAGTTTCATTGGGACTATGTAGGTAGTACTCAGTTTTTGAGGTCAGCTTAGTCACCCCATTTACCATGCTCTCATAATTTTGTGAGTAATTTAAGCCATGCTATATTTTTTTTGAGAGCATCATAAGACACACTCAATATTTTAATCATTTTGCATCTCTTAACCCTCCATTGATTTTGAGATTCTAAAGATCCAAAAACATTCAAATATTTTAAAGGTCCTAAAAATAAAAATAGGTTTACAATATCTAGAAGATATATAAAGGCACCAAATTCAAAAAGATTTGTCTTGTTATAAATCTAGTTGCACTCCTTAATCCAATTATTTTACGTCATAAACCATTTTTTGGATGTGTCCTTACCAAAACTAACCTACTTGGGAGACTCATTATTGGTTTTAATTATTTTAGCCACCTAGTGATGTGTATTTCCCTTGCATGTATCCTTGCTTTGGGGCACTAATATTGAGGTGTTGTCAATTATGTATCCATGTTAGCCAAGAGAGTTAATGAGGTGTCAAGTATGATAGTAGGTAAATGATAATGTGTGTCTTAGTGATCATACATGGACCTTGTAGTGTTTCCTTGGTTAGGCAAGATGATGGATGTTGATGATGTGTTAACCATGTTTGAAGTTCATATGGGATGTAAGAAGTGCTTGGTGTTGTTTTTAAAGTGAAAATAATCCATTTGAGTAGTATTTTTAAGGTATATATTATCCTAGTCATCTTGGCAAAGTTTTTTGAGTAAAAAAATTGATGATGTCAAAATTTGCATGTGTGAAGGTGTCAGAAGAAAATGGTCACATGGGTTTCTTTAGTTGTGTGCCTAGAGTATGTATTTAAAATTTAATGCCTTGAAATGATGTATATTAAAATTTATGATAGTGAAAAGTTTCTCTCCTAGGTATATTTCATCATTTCCATACTTATCCAAATTTGTATTTTTTAGTGATCGTTAGAATTCAAATATTTGAATTTTACGAAGGAAAAATAGTCTACTATGTTTTGATTATAACTTTTGATGATGGATGAATTTTATGATGGATTAAAAATAAAAGTGGTAAATAACTTCAAGGAAAATATATTAAAATTAATTAGGAGGTTTGAATATTCATACAATTTCATGTATAGATATTCAAATTTGACTAAGGGTTTGACTTTCTTCTACAAGTGACTCAGAAGGGTGTTTGTTTTTTATTAAATGGTGTTTGGATGTTTCTGATGATTTATATATTAGAGAGTGTTTTATACTCCATAAATATAATTTTTATGGATTTCAGAGGTTTCACCAACCCATATTTAGTATGAACCATTGCATGGAAATTGAATTTTTGTTCATTCATGGAATTTTCATGTATAAGGCTAATAATTGAAAGGTTTTACATATGCAGAAGTGTGTAGTGATGAATGTAATAACTTGAAGGTGTCTTAGGGGTAATGTGGCATGGACTTGTGTGCTTTGACGTGGTCTTATGTTTTATTTTTGCTTGGTGAAATGTTAAAGGGATGAATAGGTCTCTATGGAACTAAAAGTAAGGGTGATATACCAATGCCATGGTTGACCCATGTTAGTGGTGTTGATATTTTTCAAAGTAGGATAGAATCCTTAAAGTTTAAGGAAATTCTTGTGTCTGACCATTAATATGGTGATCATAAATACTCTATAGAAAGCAAAAATAAAGATGAACATTTCTAGAGAGGATGAGTGAAGAAAATAGAAGTGTGAGTAATCTTGGTGGATGAATTGAAGATTAGAGTAGTATGAGGGATATGTGTGTGACCTAGTGGTCATGTTTTTTTATGTTTTAATAATTTTTTATAGGGTTTATGATTAAAGATGTGTGAAGAAGTGTAAAGTGATCCAAAAGGTTTTTTTGGATGCATTGCTTGTGTGTGAAGGCTTGAGAAAGTGTGAAGGGTTGAAGAGAATTTTTATTCATTATTTATCCAATAGATTGGAAGGTAATCAAAGTTTTGAAGGTATTGATATCATAGGTGTTTTTGGGTGCTTAACACCTAGAGCAAGTGGGTACTCATTCATGATTAGGGGTTGGTGCTCCTTAGGGAGTGGGTTCTTCACTAAAGTCTCTTATTTATGATCTCTTATAGGACTATAGTCCACTTGTTTATAGACTTGAGAGTGGGTTTTATCCCCCATGAGGGTTTCCCATATAATTCATGTGTTTTATATTTTGATTTTGTATTGTTTATTTTTCCATTACAATGAATGGTTTATATGATTCATGAATGCTTATGTTTAGTGGTTATGAGTTTGAATAATTATAATTGAGCTTGATATTATTACACCACTAATTTTCCCCCCATCGGTGATTGTACCTCTAACAATTGCTATCAAAGACACACCTTATTTGTAAGTTTAACCACTTGAAGGTGATCAAAGGTACAATGGTTATTCATCAAATTCAAAGGTGTTTTCTCTAATATGAAATCACCACTATTTAATGGATCCAACTATTATTTTTGGACTCCAAGGATGAAGACCTACATCATGTCTCTAGGTTTTGACATTTATCAATCTATTATGGATGGTTATTCCACACCCCATACTCCTCTAACTAGTGCAACTAACAAGGAGTTTAGTGAGAACATTTATCAAGATATAAATGATATCATTTATGGCCTATTATAGGTTGATTTCACCAAGGTAATCCATTACAAGTCTGCCAAGGAAACCTAGTAAAAATTACAGATCATCTATGAAGGATATTCAAAGGTTAAGTTGGTTAAATTATAAAAATATCAAAGGAATTTTGAGGTACTCAAAATGAAGGAAGAAGATATTGGTACATCCTATCTTATAATGACTGATAAGGTGGTTAACATGATTAGAGGGTTTGGAGAGGAGATTGAAGAAGCTACTATAGTATAGAAATTATTAAGCTCTCTCACCCTCAAGTTTGATTCAAAAATTTCTATTGTAAAAGAAAATCATGACCTCACCAAGATGAATATGGATGAATTTCATGGCATAGCATCCTTTCTACCTATGAGATGAGAGTCAATGAGTACAAACCACCAAAGGAGGACGCATACTTCAATGTGATCAAGGAGACAAAAGGCAAGAAGAGAAAGTTAAGTCTTAAAGACTTTGATCTTAATGAAGATAAAATTGAAGCCATGATTGTAAGAAAATTGAATGTAGGATTAGGTAAATATGAAGTTAATCTTCCTTTTAAATATTTTTCATGTGGTAAAGTTGGACATTTTGTAGATAAGTGCCCAAACAGAGGCAAGTCTAAATATAAGGAAGCTCATAAATAATCTCATGACAATGAGCACAAGAAATATGAAAGTCCTAAAAAGTATATAAACTTATTAAACATGAAATATGATAATAAGAGATAATACAAAGGTAAAAGCATTCTCTATAATTAATAAGATAGTAAATCATCTTCTGAAGAAGAAGGAAACACATTAGATAGTGAAGATTCATCTCATGATGAGAATAATGAGACACTGTTCATGGTTTTTGAGGATAATTATGGTGAATTTTATTTAGGTATATATTTATTTAGAGGAGTTATATCATAGGAATAATATGATCAAGTCACTCTTGAATATAAATATCTAAACACCTTGTAAGAGTTGAAGCTTCTATAAGGTAATAAAAGAAATCAAGCATCCTTGATCAAGACCTATCAGGAGCAAATTTGCTTCTTTAAAGAAAGAATGAGAAATGGAGTGAAAGAGAATGATGAGATCACTAAAAATATTTAAACTTAGGTTTGTAACCTTGTTAAATATTTAAATATTAAGGATGAATAATGTGTCAATCATAAATTAGACATGGAGTCTTTACAAGTGAAACTAGATCAAGATATGAGAAATATTGAAACATATCAAAAATTTGAGAAAAGTACAATTGATATGGATGACATATTAAGAAATAAAAATGTCTCAAATGACAAGTAAATCCTATATTTCCATGAAGATGTTCAAAAGGATAAGAATATTGAGAAGACATTAATGATAGATTAGAATACCAATCATGTTAAGGAGAGTGCTAGTAAAGACAAGAAGAATGTCAATATAAATAAGAAGGATAATTTAAAGAGATAAAAAATTTAAAATCAAATCAAGAAAACCAATGAAATAAGGTATGATAAATCGTTCAATGGTTACTATTACTCTTGTAATGAATTTGGGCATAGGGTTAGTGAATGTAAAAGACTTAATCAAAGCTAGTATCCATGGAGTAATGGTAGATATCAAAATCTACATCAGTCAAAGGAGTGTTTTAAGTGTCATAAAGTAGGACAGATTTCAATACATTATCTTAGTAAGATGAGAAGATCTTCCAATCAAGACAAGGTAGGTAGAGCTCTAAGAGTGCATGAGAGAGATCAAAATAAGGTATGGAGACCCAAGGAGGTGAATGAAAAATAGGTGTAAAATGGATTGTTTGTCATAAGAGAATAGGGTACAAGTTCAAGTGTCAAAGAGCAAGCCTTATATTCCTAAGTGGAAAATAAGATCAAGCAAGATTCTAAGTTAAAATAAATGAATGATGATAAAGATCCATCAAAGGTTAAATAGATGATAAGGTAGGACTTCAAGTCAAATGAGAGCATAGAGATATGGGAGTCTCTTGAGTTTTGGGACTTTTAGTCTCTCTATGACAAGTGAGTGTCTCTAATTATTATTCTTAGGAGACATATTTCATATGTAAAATCAAGTGTGTGTTCTCTAGGTGAAGTACAAGATGTTATAATCAGAATAAAGGTATGTAGAGTTATTGATTGGTATTTAAGACCAATGTCGTTATGGTGGAGATTTGATGATATTTGTTTCCAAGACTTGTATAAATCAATAAAAGGTAATTTTTTAATGGGGAGAAACAATTTCATGTGATTTTTATAGAGGTTTGTGATGAAAATCTTTAATAAACCTATTCAGGGATATTGGTCCTAAAGACAAGTTCTTTTCAATCTTTGAAGCTTGGTCTAGTTAGTCAAATCATGAAGAATGAAGGTAAGATTGTTTTGGAGTATGGAGAGGACTTTTAAAAGTGTATTATATGGGTTTAGATGTGATAAGTTGGTAAAAAGAACCATTCATGACCATTTGTTCAATTTGACTAGTTTGTTTAGTGTTCATTACCTAGTGAGAGCTCATCATGTAAAATTGGTGTATTTGAGGTCTATAAGGCTAACCAATGGTTGAGACTAGTTGAGTTTGATTTAAAAATGTGTATAAGGTGAATTTTAAGTGTAAAAATTAAGTCATGACCTTTTTGAATTTGTTTTGGCATAGTGATAGGTGTATGCATAGGGTTTACAAACAAAGTATGACTAGTTCAAAGTGTCAAATCAAGATATGTGAGTGTTTAAGGTGACTTTGTGGCATATAAGGATTTATTAATCTCATATATTTGTGCTCCAAGTGTTTTCAAGGTTTGAAGGTCTCTTGAGGGAAATTTGAATATTTTTTATGGCTCTCAGGTATGACAGTCTTTACTTAAGGGCTAGCAAGACAAAAACCACATTCATGAATGTATGGGTTCCCCAAGAAGTTATACCTCAATAATTGGTCTAATAGTTTGATTTTATGACCTCATGGTCTGAGAGAATTTTTAGGATATGGAATTGACCAGAAGATGGTAAGTTGACCATGTCTCTTATTGATGCCCTAGTATTTTAGCCCATGTGGATTAGTGACCTTCCCAAAGGATTTGAGTTATAAGACTACTTAATTAGTTTAAATATCCAAATGGGTTCTCAAAAAATACTTTATAGTCATAGTTCATTCTATGGTTGATAATTTGTGCAAATGAAGGGCTAATTGGCATGTCAGTTTATGAAGGAGTTATGGTGCAGAGAAAGAGTTGAATGATGAATCTTGGCATGCATTAAGGGGCATATGAGTGTGATATAAATATCTATTTTAAATTCATGAAGATTTATACATAGGAATTTATGGGATCTACAAGGTTCAAGTAGGGTTATAAGGCCTCTAGGCAAGGCTAGTGTGAAAAAGAGTAGTTTTTTATTAGTTTATTCAAAATATAAAGGTATGGTTGTCTTTTAATATGTTTCTCAATTATATTTTTACATCATATGTGTTTGAGAAATAGATTTAATGTCCATTCTTCATTCTATGGGTGGCTTGTGAGAGAGAATTTGAAGATAATTATGAAGTTTCATCATAGTTGGAGATGGTCTATAGGTTCTCAAGGGGTGCCTAAGCTCAGTTAACTTAGGGGGAGTCCTTCTCAGTACTCTTAAGGTGTTTATAATCAGTTTTTGGTATTCTTGTGTGTTTCTTATTCATATAGTAATGCATGGTCAAAGAAGAGTGTTGTCAATGAGTAGGTTTGAGTATTCATGGTAAGTAATGGTATGCATAATGATAGGGGGAGTTTCTATCATCTCTCAGAGAAGTTCCCTTCTTTTTTTTGGATATGAAAACATTTAAAATTCCTCAAGATTAGTATGTAAGCCCATTTTGTCATTGTATCAAAGGGGGAGAAAGTGTTTGTAGAGGGAGAAAGAGTATGTGCACAACTTTGTGTTGGTGTTTACAAGTGTTGACATCAATGACAAAGGGGAGACTATTGAGGTGTTATAAATTATGTCTCCATGTTATTGAAGATTTTTCATGATGTGTCAAGTATGCTAGTAACTAAATGACAAAGTATGTCATAGTAATCATTCATGGACCTTGTAGTGTTTGCTTGATTAGGCAAGATGATGGATGTTGATGATGTGTTTACCATGTTTGAGGGGTTATGTGGGGTATAATAAGTTCATGGTATTCTTTTGGAAGTGAAAATAATCCATTTGAGTAGTCTTGTGAAGGTTTAGGTTATCTTAGTCATCTTGGTAGAGTTTCCTGAGTAAACAAATTGATGTTGTTATAATTTGCACGTGTGAAGGTGTCAAAAAAAAGTGGTCACATGGGTCTATTAAGTTTTATGCCTAGAGCATGTGATTAAAATTTCATTCCTTGACATGATGTATAAAAAAATTTATGATAGTGAAAAGTTACTCTCCCAATTAGATTTCATCATTTCCAATCTTAGCCAAATTTTTATTTTTAGTGACCGTTGGAATTCAAATATTTGAATTTTACAAAGGAAAACTAGTGTACAATATTTTGCTTATAAATTTTGATGATTAAATAAGAAGAAAATTGGTAAATAACTTCAAGTTAAATTGAGGAAATTTCATTAGAATTTTTTACTAGTTGTATAATTGCATTTATGGAGCTTCAAAGTTGATTGAGGGTTTGACTTTCTTATGTAAGTAACTCAAAAAGAGTGTTTGTTTTTCTATTGAATGGTGTTTGGATGTTTCACTACTATTTATATATTTTAGAGTGTTGTATACTCCCTGAGGATCATCTTTATGGATTTTAGAGGTATGACCAATCCATATTCAGTATGAAACATTGTTTGAAAGTTGACTTTTTGTTCGTTCATGGTGTTTTCATGTATAAGGCAAATGATTGAAAGGTTTTGCATTTGCAAAGTGTGTAGTGATGAATGTAATTACTTTAGGGTGTCTTAGGGGTCATGTGGATTAGACCTATGTGATTTTAAGTGGTCTCATGTTTATATTTTTCCTCAGTGATATGTTAAAGGGATGAATAGGTCTCCATGGACCTAAAAAGGCTACTTAGGCCTAATTGAAAGGTGTTATTTCTTAAGGGTGATCTATCAATCTTATGGTTATCCTATGTGGGTGATGTTGATATTTTTATAATTAGGATAAAATCCTTAAGGGTTAAGGAATGTCTTATGGATGACTAAGAAGAGGGTAATCATAAATACTCTATAAAGAGAAAATACAAAGATGAAGGTTTTTAGAGAGGATGAATGAATAAAAGAGAAGTGCGAGTAAGATCGGTGGATGAATTGAAGATAAAAGTAGTGTGAGGGATATGTGTGTGACCTATTGGTCATGTTTGTGATGTTGTAATAGTGTTTTTTAGGTTTGATGATTAAAGATGTGTGAATAAGTGTAGAGTGATCCAAAAGGTTATTTTGGATGCATTGGTTGTGTGTGAAGGCTTGAAGATAATTGTTATTAATTATTTCTCCATCATATTGGAAGGCAATCAAAGTTATGGAGGTGTTGATATTAGAGGTGTTTTGTGGGTGCTCAACATATAGATCAAATGGGTGCTTGTTCATGCTTGGGGTTGGTGATCCTTATGGAATGAGTGCTTCACTAAAGTCTCTTGTTTGTGATCTCTTATAGGACTGTAGTCCACTTTTTTGAAGACTTGAGAGTGGGTTTTATCCCCCATGAGGGTTTCCCACATAATTTATGTGTTGTGTGATTTGATCTTGCATTATTTTCTTTGTTTATTGCAATGAATGGTTTATATGCTTCATGAACGCTTGTGTTGAGTGGTTAAGAGTTTGAAGAATTGGAATTGAACTTTATTTTCCTGCATCACTGATTCAACCCCCTCTCAATGATTTTACCTCTAATAACTACCCATTTATAGTTATCATTGATCCTTCACACATGGATTTATACTTGGTTAAACAATAAGATGGGTTGTGTTTATTTTATTTTCAAATTTGTGTGTGTGTGTGTGTGTTTTCTTATTTATTTACTTTTTCTATTTTTCATAGAATCAATCCATTATGCCAACAAGGTCATCATCATGGTGATTCATGTCACATATTTGTACTTGAGTTAATCCATTGAAATTTTTCATCATGGTTTTTTATCATTGACGTGTTGTTAGTTGTCTATTAGATCAGGGGTCAGTCCTTATGTAAATTATAGTTTAATCATTATGGTGTTTTATATCATAGTGCATACCATTAGGTGATATATTAGAAAATCAAGTGATGTAAATCTAAAATTAATGCCAAATTAAATGATATCGTTGTCTAATACCTACAACACAAACCCTTAACTATGTGGTTAAATTATATGTTACTCATGGCACATTTGTGCATATAAAAAAATTCATGATCATTTCCTTCATTCCATTTTATCTAAATTTTTGGGATAACTACATCAGTGTGAGTTCTTTATGCATTATGTAGGAAATTATTAGTACCAAATAGTATCTAAGGTTAGTTTGGTTACCCTTATTTAATTTTTATTAACATCCATATTCTTCTAATTTAATCACATCTTTATTCAATCATTATTCTTTACAATCTATTTCATTACCATTGAGCATTATTGTGTGGCTAGTTTTTTTATGGATTCTTCAGTATTTAAATAGTCATTATACCTTCACACCCATGTTTTTTCTTGCTCATCCTTCATCTATGTAACAAATTATACCCTTGAGCTATGCTTTCCACCCAATCGATCAATTGCCTAATCAACATTTTTCAAATTGAAAATCTTCCCTACTAGGGAAAACCATTGACACCAATCAATGATAAATTGCATTACTGGGGTAACTCATTTAAAATTAATTCTCACATCTACCCTATTGCGGAACATTATTTAAATTGACCAAAACTGGTTTCTTTGGGGCCAATTAGCTCATTCAATCTTTTTTTCTAATTCTAACCTCACAACTTTCACTTTGTTTGGGGAAATTCAAAATGTGCCAATTATTTTGAGATGCATCCTTCCCACTCCCCCCCATCTTTGGGCCAATTATATTATATTATTTTCACACATTATAAATCAAATCATGCAAGCATTAGCTCAAGTGGATTAATTTTATTCATGGGTTAATATCTTCTCACATTCTAGCTTCTTCCTCTCTTTTTTGAGATCCTATCCAATCTTGCATGCCCTATCAAGGGAACATCATGGGTCACTAATTATTTCTTCATATAATATTTTAATGACTTTTTCATTCTATAAAAATTCATTACTTTAGTCGTGTCTCGCAATGACTTATCAAAGAGGGGCAAAATTTAGACACTTAAAGTCAGACACTTTGCATTGATTTTAATCATCTCTAATCATCCTTAATCATCCCTATTTTCATCATTACTATTCATCATCACTTTTAATCATTACTATTCATGGTTTACTATTCACATCTTTATTAAGTTAATTAATCCAAATTAATTAATTCTTCCTTAATAAGAAATTCCATGGATTTTAAATATTCATAATTTCTATAAATCCATAAATAAAATTAACCTCCAATCTCCAATTTTATAATCCACCTCTAATTCCATTGTCCTCCATGATTTTTTTCCTCTAATTTTATAATCCACCTCTAATCCTATTGTCTTCCAATATCTATTTTCCTCTAATTTTATAATTTATAGATTCCTTTTTCTTCTACATGTGTCTCCCATTATTCCCTGATTAGATCCACATGTCTTCCATGATTTTAATTTAAAAATTAGGATCATCCTGAACCCTTGATTCTCATCTCAAGATGGATGGTTCAAATCCATTTCAAAAGTATAGAATTTAGAGGTTCTTCCTCCAATTTAGATAAACTTATCCATGTAAAGAAACTTTGGTAAATTATACAATAATTTTCATCATTTTTCATTCCAATCAAAAGCTAAATCAACTATAGATAGAGGGAAATGTTGCTCAAATGTGGAGTAAACATTGTGAAAGACATCTATTTCTATGATCTAAGCTCAAACTCTTCAAATTGATTCTCAAACTTATCTTAAAGAGAGGTAAAATTATTGGTTTATCTTTCTAATTACATTTCATGTTTGACTATCACATAGCTCAACCAAGGGATTGGGATTGAGAAGTTATGTTTTATGTTTGTTTTGGATTTATCTACTAACAATTAAATAATCTCTCTTGTATTTATAATCTATAGTGCATATTTTTGTGAAGGTTGATTTTGCATTAGCATGTATATGCACAAATTTGGATGGCTAAATATATACTTAGTTTAGATGTGCATACTTTTGTGAAGGTTGATTTTGTACTAGTATGGATATGCACACATTTGGTTGACTGAATATACACTTAGTGTGGATGTGCATACTTTTGTGAAGTCTGATTTTACATTAGTATGGATATGCACACATTTGGTTGGCTATATATAGACTTAGTGTGGATGTGCATACTTTTGTGAAAGTTTATTTTGCATTACTATGGACATGCACACATTTGGTTGATTGAATATACACTTAGTGTGGATTGTGCATAAACTTTTAGTGGGTGAAAATATTCCTCGTATTACAAAAAAACATGCGTTAAATGAATGAGTTTTAATTCATTGGTAGAAAACACTTTGAATGGTTTTAATTGTATTATTGGATACGTACTTGAATGGATGATCATATATCTTGTGTGTCCAAATATACACTTTGAAACGTTTGAGTAAATCCATAATGGTCATATAGTTTAGTTGGGTGCACTTTTTACACTTCATGATATGTTTATACAACTACATAAATCTATGAAATTATTAAGGGTATATTTATAAGCATTGATTAATTTGTTACATGCATTACAAGTAATTACATGGTTGAGTTTAATTTTGTATGCATGATGAGTAAACTACATGGATGAAGTTTATCATGTATGCTTTATCAATATATACTAAGTGAACAATTTTATAATGAATAGATTAATGGTACATTTAAACTATTGACTTTGTTGGTGATATTTGATGTACATGTTGTACATCTTAATCAAGTTTGTCAATTGATAATCTCTTGATAAACAACGAGATGAATATTTTATTTTGGTAAATATGTGATTAATCTAGATGGTAGTTAGTATTTGACATATGGAAATAAGTTATATGGTTATTCATTACCTGGTTATGTATTTACTTGTATAACTATGGCATTGGTATGTATTTGTGTGTAATGAGTGTTTGGATGTTCTTCATGCAACTAGAAATAAACTGATTTAGTTGTTCATATTAATTCTATTGAGATATCTATTTTTTCTACAATATTAAGATTTTAATTAAAATGATTATTTTAGTTACTCATAATGGTGTAGTAGAAATTCAAACAATGATGAAATTCCTTATTAAACTTGTTATGTCATGAACAAGTGTGGACTAATTGTATGAGGTCATAAATGAGTTATTTTAGTTAAATACTACTCATTAAATTTATTGATTTATTTACAAAATAAAAACTTATAGTAATTTTATCATATTACTTATGATTGGAAGATTCACATTGTACCAAATCACATAGGATAGACATACTATTGTATTTACATTTTCATGATGGTTTATGATTAATTTAGATTGATTTTTAGATATAAATAAGTAGGAACATACCCATAGTTGACTTCATCTATAGCTACATGAATGCTTGTATCCATGATTCAACTGAGTGAATTATGGTAGCTTGTTACTATGATTTGGTTATCTCATCAAAATTGATTTGGTTACTATTTTGGTCTTGGCTACATTTAACATCAATGAGGATCATTATTATGATGTTGATAGTGTTTTGAATCCATGAGGATGCCTATTATGATCATGGTTGTGATTAGCATCCATGAATATGCATATTATGATCATGGTTGTGTTTATCATCCATGAGGATGCCTATTTGTATCATGGTTATGTCATATACCTTTTTAACACATGGTTTGGATGATTCGACTGAGAAGATAGTTGTAGAATGTCATTATGAGTGAGTTATCTTGTCAAATCATATTTTGGGAAGATTTAGGATCTACAGATATTAAGACCATTGTTATGTTACATGTTTAGTGATGTATATTGTAAAATGTACTAAATGTGTACCTGATACATGGTGTACTTGAGAAATAAAAAAAATTGTGTGCCACAGAACTACATTGGGCCCTAATCCTATTTATTGGTATGTATGGTAGTCATGGAGGCATGGGAATTGGTTAATTTTAGTGAGGGTTATCCCTATGCTTGGTTATAAAAAACCAAAGAGTTCAAACTATCTTGAGCTTTCTATTGGCTGAAATTATAATGTATTGATATGATGAGAAGTGTATACAAATCTACGCAATCATGAAATGTCATGCTTAATGCATGAACATGGATGTAACCAAATTTTGATGTATTTTGAAATAAATAAAATAATTATGTTTACTCACATGTGTAGTGTCAACTATTTAAATGAATTATGTGGATTAAAATAATGACATATAGTAGGTTGAGTTACCTTAACAAATGAATATGGGTTTATATAACTAAAAACTAAATCATGAGTGTAATATCCCTATTAATTATATAAGAAACTAATCAAGGTAACTAGAGTGTAAAATCTTAAGTAAATGGGTTAAAACATCATTGGTAACATGTGTATGTTGAGAAGAATCATGTCCATGATAGTCTTCAATTTTCTTATGTAATGATGTAATTTCAAGGAGTAGTTCCCCTAAGGAGAGAAAGAGATATGACTTTAAGAGATGTGCATGTCTTGGCACATAATGTAACTAATTGGGTGTACCTTGTTACTTATGTCAATAGGTTTCATTTAGGATCTATGGGTATAGATCATTTGATTGATGTTGTGAAATCATGTGCACATGTTGGAACATGATGTAGATGAATGGGTAACAATAGTTGGCATGTTATTGTATACCTCACTACTCTTGATTGTAGATCTTAGAGTATCTTACTCATGCTTATTAGGCTCTAGGTTTTTGTGTTTACCTAGTTTTGTCTTATGTGGGGTTAGTCTCACATTGGCTAGTTTATCTTGTATTTTGTTTTGCCTTGCCTATATAAGTAAGTTTTATTCATTATAATATACATGCTTCTTTATACTTTATCAATCTTTTTCATATCATTTGATTATAACAATTGTCTTTTTACTTGGTTTCTTCTGACTATATGCTGAAGCATCAATGGCTATAGTAATGAACCATTGGAAAGATCTTGGTTGAAGAGTTTTGATAACTCTTTCATGGTATTAGATTCATCTCCAATAGCCATTAATCAATCATCTTATCTGTAGACTATTTTACAATTTTATGAGGCTAGTATTTATGCATGATTTCATATGGGTTGTACATTCCATGATCTATTCTTATGAGGTTGAAAATTTATAATTTTTCAATTGTTTATCGATCAAATTTGATATTGGTAGTCTATAAGGACTTACAAAGCCACTGACAAGGAATGAGTTATATCTAGTTCTTGAGGGCATCATGGTCATGTAATGGCCTACCATTGATTTCAATAGATATTTAGTTCCTATTCCTTGGAGGTGATGGTATTCTTTTGCTAAAGCATTCCATTTTATTTGCTAAGGTGTCATATTCTAGCTAATGGTTTTTTGAAGAGGTGAAGAATTGTATTTGGAAGAAGGGCATTGGAAGGAAAGAGAAGATCAGCATCCTTCTTTGGTAAAGATATCTTTGAAAACCTACATCAATTTAATGCAAAGCCTAAGCTAGTGCTAACCCAATTTATTATATTAAATCAATTATTTCACTCATTATTGTTTTGAAATAGCTGAATTTTTTCCTTAAAGATGAAGTATAGTTCACTTGCAAGTGCACAAATGTCATTGGCTGGATTTTTTCTATCTTTTGTTAGTTTGAGGAGATTTTTGGTTCTGTGTCAGTTTCAATGGGTGGTTACATAGCATGCTTTGTGTTTAAATATGTTGAGATTTTAATTTTTAGTGTAATTTTTTATTAAATAGGCCTTATTGATGGGAACATAACTATTTAATAACTTTTTATTGGTAGCTCAAAATCAAGTACCATTTTTTGCAAAATTTTATGTTTTTCAATTTCTCATGCATTGGGCCTATTTACATTATAAACCACACTAAAATATAAATTACCACATTATGGGGGGTCTCTTTGCATTTGTTGTGCTATCTTGTGCTTATAGTTTGTGGTGATATTTTTAGCGGTGATGCATTTTAGTATGTTTTGAATAGTTTTTGAGGAAATGTTTCTTGTTTTGCATGTACCTTATCTCTTTTGTTTATTAAAGATCAGAGGGTGAGTTCCAGTCTAATAAGAGGTTAGACCCCCTCCCAAGAAACACAAACTTCTTTCTTATTTCTTCTCACATGCATTGTCATCATTTATTGCAATCATGGATGTATTTTTAGATAAGTTTGATGTCCTATTATTGAGTGTATATTTTCATTACTATGTGGTTTCATGTGCCATGGGCCCTACATTTTACTTCATGCATGCACTATCTTGGATGCATTTTTGGTTGAGTTTGATGTCCTTTTTTCTTGTGTTTTGCACATTATTGTTTTTGGTTGTTGATTATTTTCTAGTGTATTTGCATACATTATGGATCTTTTTTCCAGTTTCCATAATCTTTCATCATCCCACAACATGCATACGTACTTTGACACATTGGTATCTATGTCATGTCTCCTCGAGGCCACTTTCTTAGTGCCTCACCTTCTTCTATGGAGACACCTTTCTTGCTCCTTTGTTTTTGGAGCATCTCTCTTGATGGCTTATTTGAAAGTTTTATAGTCTCCTCATTTGGAGATATTCTAGTGAAGTCCAGTGTCTTCCTTGGCTCCATCTAGTGTTTTTTATGTATGGGTAATATTTTACTTACACTAATTTATAAAGTGTTATGGGGGGTTTGTTGGTTCAGCCTTGTCTCCCTTCATGTATTTGTGTGATCTATTCTAGGAACCTTTTCACTTTATTAGTTACTTGTCTTTTCCATCACCACCATGGGAAATCATATTTGAGAGACTTATCTATATTTTCAACACTTTTTTTTTTATAGTTGATAGTCTCCTTCTTTGGATCTATTCTAGTGTATATATTGTTAGCTTGTTTGGTGTTCTAGTAGTGTATTTGGACCACTCATATAGACTTTTATTTAATCACTCCATCTATTCAGTAGTATGGGGGATGTGATGTACATTCTACTTCTTGGTGTTGAGCATTCCTTGCACATGTTGTATTTTTTTGTAATTTCATCACTAGTGACAATATTATTGATTGAATTTATTTTGGTGAAGCATAGTGTCATGTTTTTTTATGATCGAGTAGTAGATTCAGACCACTTGTGTAGATTGAGTTCTTTTACGACTTATGATTACTTGGAGTGTAGACTTATTTAACATCATCTTTGGGGGGGATTTATTTCTCTCTCTTATTTTTTCTCTTTTTTTTTGGGGGGGGGACTTTTTCATATGGGTTTTCTCTCTTTTTCTCCACTTTATCAGAGTTATGTATTTTGCACTTTTGAATGTTTTCTAGATTACTCATTTATACATGGGTATTGTATTCAATCACTTTGTTTACTGAAACACATATGAGGATTGTTACTTGACTCCATGGACTTCTTATTGATTCTTATAATGACACTAGTGTGGCAGCCCCACCAGTCTTTGTGTTCACTTCAACATCTTGTTGGAGGGTGTTCAACCAATGCTTCCTCAAGTTAATCATTCTACCTAGTACTTTAGGTCATAGTGTTTGTTCATTGATCCTCATATTCAACACCATTCCTACCTTGAATTGGTGGTTATAGAATATTGACATCCAAGTACTCTAGTAGGATGGATTGGCATCAATAAGGACACGTGACTTCACACTACATCCTCTATTTTTAGACCCTATATTCACTTGAAGGGGGTGTTAGAGTATCTTAATCATACTTTCTAGGCTCTAGATATTTGTGTTTACCTAGTTTTGTCTTATGTGGGGTTAGCCCCACATTGGCTAGTTTAGCTTGTATTATGTTTTGCCTTGCCTATATAAGCAAGTACTATTAATTGTAATAGACATGATTCTTTATGATTTATCAATCTTTTGTATATCATTTGAGTATAATATTTATTTTTTTAATTAGTTTCTTTTGAGTATATGCTAAAGCATCAATGGCTTTAGTAATAAAACATTAGAGAGATTTTGGTTGAAGAGTTTTGATAACTCTTTCATTAGAATCATTTTATGATCTATGAATATTAGATCATCGATTTCCATTATGAAATAATGCACACATGTTGAAACATGATGTATCCAAGTGGGTAATAATAGCTAGGCTATTATTATATACCTTATTACTAGTGTCAATAGATACATTTTATGGCATATGGGTATTACATCATTGATTTTCATTGTGTAATCATGCACACATATTGGCACATGATGTTGCTAAGTGGGTAAAAATAGTTGGGCTGCTATTGTGTACCTCACTACTCATGCCAATATATACATTTTATGATCTGCATATATTATATAATTGATTTTCATTTTGTAATCATGTACACATATTGGCACATGATGTATCTGAGTGGGTAACAATAGTTGTGTTACTATTGTGTACCTCACTACTCATGCCAACAAATACATTTTATGATCTTTATGGATAGATAATTTGAATTTCATTGTACAATCTTATGCATATGTTGGAACATGATGTAATTGAGTGGGTTCACCTCATTACTTGTACCAATAAATATATTGTACAATCTACAAGTACTAGATCATTTGATTGTGGGTTGTTTTAATCAATGCATGTATTTACATGCATGTAAATGGAATAATTAAGTGGGTGATAATAGATGGGTTTTTATCATATACTTAGTTATTCGTGCACATTAGTATTTATGATTTATGGTTATTAGATCATATTAATCCTTTCTATCATATAAAAAAACCAAATCATGGTCATATGTAAATAAAAATCAATTAGATGGATGACTAAGGGTTCAATTGATCTTGAATAAGGGCTTTATCATTCTACATAAAAGAACCATAGCATGGTCACACTTTAAAAAATAATTGAAATAAGGGATAATTAAGGGTTTAGTTGATCCTGACTAGGGTTAGACATTTTAAGTAAAGGAACTAGACCATGGTTATACTTATATATTGAGTAACTATGGATTAGTTGACTTAGACTGCATGGTTAGTCAGATTGGACGTTTGATGATTTTATTCATAGTTTAGACCTGATTGGTGGCTATTATGATTGACATGGTCAATGTAATTTTTAAATAATTTATATACTCTCAGTACTAGATTAAGACACATGCAGTACTCAAGTGACTTGATTAATGCAAGTTACACTTTTTGATGGGAAAAATAAAAAAATTGAGGCCTTTATTTGGGGTCTCTACATATGTTATCAAAAGCTAGGTTACAACCCTAGGAATATCTAGGATATATGATATGTTTTATCTTAATCTAGTGATATCAGTTTATTAAGCAAGACCATGTTATGGTCTTGTAAATTCTATAACATCTTGAGTTTAGTGGGATTGTGCTCTTTTTTGTAACAATGAGGTGTTGATGGTTCATGCATTTCTTGGGACTAAAATGTGTTCTAAAAATTTATAATTTTTCTATGGTATTAATATGGTACTCACCCATAGCCTTGGCTAATTCAACCCTTCCCAAAATTAATTTTAGTTATGTCAAACATCACCTATCCCCTATCAACATATATGGGTGAGTCAATGGGAGACAATTGATAGAATGCTACTCTTATAAATAAGGAAATAATGTTTGGTATCTACTGTTTACTTGTATTAGTAAGTCATCACAAGATTATCAAACATTATGTCCTTGGGAAGACTGAGGGTATTACTTAAGCTTGAAGGGCCCAATTTGGGTAGAGAGTGGCTGATTTACCTAGGTAATTCAACAAGTTTTGTGATCTTCACCTGTAAAGGAGCATTTTGATCCATATAATCCTTGAGGCATGAGTGGTTATTGATAACCATTGCCATTTTAGTGGATATACAATGATGGGATTTGTTTTAGCATATTCTTTATTTGCAAAAGGTTGATGATATGCTCAATATAGAGTTCAATAATTTATAATTTATAATTTTTAATTTTTAATTTATAATTTATAATTTATAATTTTTAATTTTTAATAAAATTTTATGTCCTTATAATTTATGGATTTTAATAATTAATTTTACTATTGTTTAATCTTCATATAAATTTCTTTATTTTTTTTCTCTCAGCTATACTTGCCTTTTCTACCTTTCCTAACTCACTAACATCACTGGGCTCTATTGCTTTATCTATAAAGAAAGTTCTAACTCTGTAATCTTATCTATTATTCTCTCATCCTGATGATGGTTCATGGAGTGTGAACCAAAATGTTGATTAAATTTTTTTGACATAGTTTTAACCAGAAATACAGACATACTCAACACATGGACTATTGAAATACCATTGCTTTAATTTATGATCAATATATTTCAAGTTGATTATGTGCATGATGCATTAGATGATGGTTTCATCCAGCCATCATGATTTATAGAGAAACGTTGAAGCTTTTAGGCTGCATTATTGTAAATATTCCTTTAGTGGAATCAATAATTGGTATAGTCACGAGTTTTGTGACATTTATGCAAGCACTTAATTTATGAAGAAAATTCTACCAAATAATAAGTTATGTTATAGTATAATAAACCCTATTGGCAATACATTGCTTTTATCATGACCTAGTTGGTTAGAATGATAACAAGTATGCCAAAAATTTGAAAGGGGCACTGATTGGTTACGATTATGACTATTTTATTTTGGCTATGAATTTTAAGAAATAATGACGACATGTGTCATACCATGGCCTTGGGCAAGTAGGCATCTACCTCGATTGATGTTTTCATAGTTTAGTTAAGAACAATCATTATGGTTATTGATCAATTTTGAAAATAAGAGAATGAAAGTATGTTAAGTGTGGTACTACATGATATTATAGTTCTTGAAATCTAAATGTATTGATTTGATTTATAATTATGATTATGTTATAAGCACAAAAATATGGTGATTTTGGGCTAGTATAACACTCTTGTGACATGTGGTATCATGTGGAGTGAAATATTTTTGAAATTAAATGATGCCCATGGTTGGGAAAGGTTGTTTCCAAAGCTAATTATCCCTTAGATGGTGTAAAGTCAAGATATTATGAAAAATAAAGTTGATTGATATGTGTTTGTGATTATATGCACATGGTTGCATTTACATGTCATTTTAGGCCATTGTGGGCAGCCATGCTACAATCTAAAAATTGGATAAGTGATTGATGAGGCATAAATTTGTCTTATATGTTGTATTTTTATGTGTAGACACCTAAACCTAGTTACAACTAGGTTTTGACCAGACTTCAGACTGATTCTTACCAACCATTGTAATTTAAGCCTAGGAATCACTGAATGTCCCAAATTTGCTTGTGTATCATTCATAAAAACATAGAATCATGTTGAGGCATACCCAATTGGGGTATCCTATTATATGCAATAATAACATCTAATGGATTCATCCCTAATCACCTTGTGGCATCACAATAATCAATTTGGCCTATGGACCTATTAAGTGGGGCACATAAACAAATATCAAATCTTGAATGAGCTAAATGGCTAATCATATTTAATTAACAAGATAAACCAAATTAAATTCCTAGTTAATTATCCATATGTAATTAATGAATAAATAAAAAAGGAAATTCAAAAAAATTCAAATATCCTAGCCTTTCATCATGACCTTTGTGAGTTGTCCAGCTCTTTGGAAATATCCTAAAATATCTCATTTTGAAGACCCTACCTATTCATTACAAATCATTATTATTTGACAACTATTAAATCTACTAGGTTTATATTTGATTCACCTAGGCTAGGTTTGAACCCATTCCAAGCCTTAATTCCACCTTAATTCACCTTGGGTTTGGGTTAGATCCATTTTCTATAATGTCTTGCCTATTGAATTTTAAGCTATTTTAGTGCAAATTTATCATCTACAAATGAATTCAAAGCCTATATATTATAGATTTATAATGCAAGTTTTGCTACATGAGATTCATATCAATAATGGTATAATGCCCAAATATTGATCCAAGACAACACAAACCATAATGGTGCCAAGGAGAGAAGGATATACACACCTCCATTTCTAAAGACTCTTTCAATCACAAATTGAGCAAGGCACCCAAAAATGCATTTAGAGATCTCAAATAAGGTAAGAGATTTGATGTATTTTGTATTTTAATTGTGTTTTCATTTGTATTTGAATCATTAAGCTCACCACTAATATCTAGGCATGTAAGTGTTAGTGTTAGTGTGTTTTTATTAATTTTTCTTACTTGAACTAACACATGATATAACCTCCCTTCTTGGATTCTAATGATCATAAATGGCATGCTCGGTGAGACCGAAATCATCTCACATACCAAAGAAACCAAATTTCAGCTCTTAGTTTTTTAAATGAATGCTTGATCATCTTAAAAATTTGAGTTTTTATTTTATTTTTCCATATTCTATTTTTTAGTGATGCTCAAGTTTACATAGAGAATCGACGTCAATCCTTTGAGAATCAACCCTGATCCACCTAGGATCGATTTTGATCCCTATGTGTAGAATATGGCATGGTAGAATGTGTTTTTCAAGTTTCTCATGAGCTTTCTAGATTTTTTTAAATTTATAAGGGATTCGATGTTATTTTACTAACCATTTTATTATAGAATCTAGTATTATTTTTGGTATTTATGCTTGTCTTTCTGACCATCCTTTTATGAGAAAATGTATTCTATTTTCCTTTGTTTCTATAGGTAGGAAATAATCAATGTCAATTCTTGTCAATTGATGTTGGTTTATATAGATTGATAACAATCCCTGTATAAATTGACATTGATATTTATGTAACAAAAATAGAGAAACCCAAGAATTTTCATTTCAAATATTATTTTCTAACTTGCAATTGTGCTTTAAATCAAAAGGAAACCCTCTAAAAATTATAGGTCACACATGGAAAAGTGCCAAATTTGAGCATACTTAAGTCTTGAAAATATCTAATCGGTGCTTAAAACAAATTTAGATGGTTTATACTTAGTTTGTTTTGTTAAATTTTTACGAAGTTTGAAACTAAGGCCAAAGGGCCAATAAAACTTCAAAAACATCTCAATTCGGTGTATAAAATAAACATTCACTTAAATTACAAATTCCTTGAAGAATTTTATTTTATGCTAGATCATTTTATATTTATGTGTTTTTTGCAAATGAAGGATGCATATATAGTCTCCCCTAGTCCCCTTTATGAAAATCAGGTGACCAAAAGCTCTTATTCCTTGCAATTTGTGCTTAGTCCGATGCATGAAAATAATTTTGTTAAGGCTCTCCCCAAAACCTATATAGTTTGGGTGATCTAAACAAAACCTTTAAAGTCTTTTCACTTGGTCATTTGTTTTATGCAATTTGACTTGTGAGTGGGAGTTCATAGCCTCCTCATGAGTTCTTTAAGGAAGATTTGACCTAAGGTTTCATCTCCTAACATTATTTTAACCCTGATTCATGGTGGGGTATATAAATTCGGGAATGTATACTATGATTGATAAGGGTTTGAGTGGCTAATCTCTCTAATCATTATGAAAACCCAAGTTAGGTCTAGTTAACCAAGGGATTCCAATAAGAAGTACATGAATGGAATCACTATGTAAAAGAATATACCCTTACATAGTAAGTTAATCGGTATGAAATTAATTGACATGAGACATCTCTAGTGTTAATCACACTTGGGACTATCTAGATGGTCAAAATTTTAAGCTTTAGAAAAACCCCACTTGCTATAGACATATTATTGATGTAGGGTAAGTAGCCCAAAGTTATATGTCACCATAAAATCTCTTGAGGGAAGAGGGGCATAAAAACATTACTAATCATGTGATTTTATTTTTAGATTAACAATTAAAATCCTCTTAAGAGCATGTATATATATGGAATTCAATGATATGATGCAACCTTGTCAATTTTAGGGATTTGAACTTTATACTTAGTTGTATTTGGTCTTTTTCCTTCACGTACTTGGTCTTTAAGTCTAAAACCATTTATTTATTTATCCCATGTCAAAATGAGTTTTGTGTCCACATCACTCCATTTATTTAGGAGGTGTTACGCCATTCATTTGACACCATACATTTGCCTTGAACCTTTTTTTCAAAAATGTTGTGTGTCCCTTAACTGAAATAGGTAATGTTACATTGCCCAAATCATTTCAAGTTGTCTACCTTAGAGTCTTGAAACAAACCATAGATAATACCTTTAGAGAATGATAACATCATTACATTACATCATATACTCATTTTTCCTTGAATCCAAGTTTGAAACTGATCCAAGTGTGTCTTTTGGGTCTTTGTCTAGTATCATTATGCCATTCACCTTTTTCTAGCTTATTGATCAAAGAAGTATAGTATTCTAAAGTTGAGTTTTTAATTAACTTTGACAAGATCAAATTCAAACATTGATTGATTTCTATTTATGCCTTGTGTATGTTGGGCTTAGACACCAATATTTCTCTTTTAGGTTTTGTAATTTAGGTTACTTCTTTACCCACTATGAAAACTATTGTTTGTGTTTTTATTTATGAGAAAATAGTCTATCTCTAAATGAATTCTATTTCATGCCTTATGCCATTTTTTTCAAATTTCATGTCTAAGGTCAAGTTCCTAGTTAATTCCAACATGTTTCATATTTTTTAGATTAAATCATACCCCTTTGTTTGATCCTAGCCTTTGACATTGTGTTTGGCCAAAAGACCTATAAATCTTTATTTTCCTAGATTAAGACTTATTTGGAAAACTTTGAATCTAGAGTTTAGAATTAAATTTTAGTTCATCCACTTGAAATTTTTATGTGTGGGACATTTAACATTAGACATTTAATGTTAGGTTGTTTTATACCAAGTTTTAACATAGACCTTTGTGGAGATACATCTCCATACTTTAACCAAGTTAGACTATGTTTGGACCATTTATGATTTAGACTTTATATTTTTAAGTTTATACAAAACATTCATCATTTATGTGGATATGTCTTGCTACACTTATGGTAGAGTCATGTCCAATCCAAGTTATGATACAATGGCTCCACAAATTGACTTTGTTCTAGACCCCTATGGTGAAGAAGTGGTTTTGAGATGGATCCATATCATCCTTAAAATCCTCAATATAGGGAACAAAGCCAAGCACTGTGTTTGGTGGTACATTATTTGGGTCAATTGATGTGTGATGTTTTCCATCTCATCAGTCATGACATTCGATTCCCCACCTATATCATTAACCGTCCTTCAAATTGTGCAAGCCACCAAGCTCCACAACATCCAAAAACTACCATTTCTATACTAGGACCTCATCCTTTAGCTCGTGTCAGAAACCAAGATTCACAAATCCATACCATTTCTATACCAAGACCTCATCCTTTGGCTTGTGCTAGTAATCAAGTTTTGAAAATCCCTATCATTTCTATTATAGGACCCCATCCTTTAGCTTGTGTGATCAATCAAGATCCACAATGCCTTACATTTCTATTCTAGGACCTCATCCTTTGGATTGTGTGAGCAATAAATATCTACAATGACCTACCATTTATATTCTAGGACCTCATCCTTTGGCTTGTGTAACCAATAAAGATCTAAAATACCCTACCATTTCTATACCAAGACCTCATCCTTTGGCTTGTGTAATAAATTAAGCTCCATAATGCCCTACCATTTCTATACCAGGATCTCATCCTTTATCTTTTTAAAGAAACCAAGATTCAAAATACTCTACCATTACCGTTATAGTACCTCATCCTTTGGCTCATGATAGCAACCATGCTTTGTAATGTCCTACCATTACCATTCTATGCCATTCTATGTATGGTAACTTGTTCTCCTAATAAATTTATCTAATCACAACTCAAAAGGTCATAATTATTATCCTAGGCTAGGAACCAACCTTTGTTAAACCTATCATTATCCAACCATCAACCATTATTCATCCATTTCTAATTGTTTCCCACTTTAGAAAAACCATGACAATCATTAAACCATAACCAATCCTATTAATACCTCTCCAATTGAGCCAATCATTTGAATATCAAGTTATATTCAAAAATGGTGCTTTATAATGGGTTATAAACCAAGGCCAAGAAAACCAACCAAGATATGATGATTTTATTGAAGTAACCATTTGTGACAAGTCAACCTATGATGAATCACCTTTTGATCCTATTCTAGTGGTCAAAGAGTCTCATGCTAATAAGCCAGTCTTTTCTAAATCAATTCTTAATGATTATAACTACCTTTGAGAAAATCATTACCTCAACCATATTCCTATTTTTAGAGAGCCTCCCCTTGACAAACCTTTCTCTACGTAATTGTCTCTACACATTTTTCCCATTGTTGAGGAGTCTCACTTTGACAAACCAGTCTTTGTAGAGCCTACTATGCCATCATAGGTTGTTACTTATCCAAAACCAAACATTAAATAAGACATCATTGTAGAAACATCCACACCAGATGAAGAATCAACATTGAATTCAGGTTTTATTCTTGAATTGAAATAATATTTATCATCATAATAAAAATCAACATCAATCTCAACATTGGATTTAGAGTCCCTTGAGTTAGAATCAGCTTCAAAATTAAAATATGTTCATGGTTATTAAAACATTGGTTACACATGACTCATAAATAAATTTTAATATATTTATGATCTTTCCATAGTTTTTGAGTATGATTACTTCAACTTTGACACAAATTTTCCTAGTATCTTCTCCAAGAATTGTGTGGTCTCTTCCCATTCCATAACCATTCCACATGTCATTACCACCAACAAATATAGCCATTATAATAACCTTCCACTTCCCACAAGTGTCAATTGGAATTGATTTGATCACAACTTGTTGAAAAAAATCCATGGTGACCTATTAGTTTATAATATCAAGGGCCAAGACCAAATTCATGTAGAAGAAGAACCATCCCTTAATGAAAACTTTTTAGAGGTGTTATGGGACAATCAGACTCCAAACTCAACATATTCTAGTGAAACCTTTTTAGGGTTGATAAAAGACAATAAAATTCAAAAGTCAACATTCTTTAGTGAAACCTTCTCGAAGGTGCTATGGGACAGTCAAGAAAACTTCATTGGTGAAATCTTCTTCGAGGCACCAATAGCTAAGCACATAGTTCTTTACTACTTGATGAAGACATTATCAAAGATGAAATCAATACAACTTCCAATATACAACATAATCAAATGGTAGATACTCTTAGCCCCAAATAATATAAAAATATGGTGGTCTTATCGAGAGACTATTCAAAAGTCTTCAGCCCTGCCACATCTAAAGTTATGTCGAATCCAGAATTAAAAACATTATGTGAGACCAAAAATCTTTGATCTTAGTTTGTATCCCAACCATTATAAACTCCATTATCATCCACCTTTACATCACTAAATCAAACCTATCATCCACTATTCATCCATATTTACCATACTTGGCCATAATTTCCTTTGTAGGGGTTACAAAGATACCTCATCTCAACATTTGAAGGAAACAAAATCAATGACCAATGAAGATCACAACAACATTCTTGGCATCCAAATCTATAGCAGGTTCTTGATAGAGTAATTATTCAAAAGAGGTGTGAGCTAGAAATTTACATGATTGATTATTCTAGTTGTATCATATGTTGACCAGGACGTGCATCTCCACATCAAAAAGAATAACAAAAACATTTACCTTGCCAGAAACAAAAAGCCATACCTTTTCCACTTACAAAAAACCATACCCTTGCCATTGCCATTTTCCATATACCTTACCATTTTCATTTTGCCATTCCCTTGTCATTGTTCCATACCCTACCATTTACCTTACCTTACCACTAGTGGGTAACGCTCTTACCATTTTAACCATTATTCATACCATAATCATCCTAAACAATACCCTATACCATCCTACCATGCTCTCTCTATTAGACCAAAGCCTTTTTTTATCCATCCTACCCAACACTTTTTGATCTTGGTTCCTTTGGTTTTTCCCACACCTTCTATAAGGGGATTCCAATCCAATTTTAGAAGTTTTAGAATTATGTGTTTAAATGGTAGTTTATGAAATTAGTGTGATCATGGATTTGATAAGTTAGCTTTCATTTATGATTGACCAATGCCATAGATTATAACCACCAATGGGAAAATCCATGTTCCACATTATGTCACTAATTATAACTGCCTATGGGCAAATTAGTATCATAAAATTATGTCATTATTTCCTAATTATACCTGCCTATGGAAAAATTAATAAAACCACCCTTTATCATGCATTGGTGCATCACCTTTCTATTACTATTCTCATTTGCCTATCCATTTGCCTTAATGTTGTGAATTTTTTGTTACCTAGGTTGAGTCTCACTACCTTTTGTTTTGGTGGAACTACTATGACTTGAGGTCCTAATGGGAATATGTAGGCCATGCTCAATTCATGTTGAGGTCCATTGTGTCCCCATTTACATACTCTTTCACCATTTTCTAAGTGGCATCTTGTACATATCTAATGAGATAAGATATCTCAAAATTCTAAAAACATTTGTCTTATCTAAGCCTAGTTAATCATCCTCAGTCCACCCTACTAGGGAAAATTCATTATAAGGATTCTTTCTATTGCTTTTTATTTTAGTTTTCTTTGTGTTTATTTTCTTAGTTATTTGTTTTTTTATTTTTTTCCTTTTTGTTTTTTTTTTCTATTATGTTTTAACTCAATCTATATGCATTCATTGCGTGATTCCTTGCACATTATTCTTGAGTCTATTCACATTGATACATCAACATTATCATCATGGTTTTTATCATTGGTGTATTATTTTCAATTGTTTATTGGATCAAAATCCATTCCTTATGAACATTTTAGCCAAGTTATCATGGTGTTTATATCATGGTTCTTACCATCACATACTATAGCAAAAATTAGCTCAAGAAATCTTAAAAGTATTGAGGCCATAGAAATTTTTCCTTGGTAGCCTTGGCAAATCTTCCCACCCTCCTTGATTAAATCAACACATTAACCATTCTAGTTGTATCAATGTTATTAAGGAAAAACATCTCTACATTGGTAGGTACAGCTAAATCATTTATATTGATCAATTCTTATTATTCTATTCATATCTTTGATCACTTTACACATCCTCATATGCTTGGTTATTTGTGGCTTTTTCAGTATTAGACTATCACCTTTATATTTGTGCATGTTCATATTTAATCTGTATAATAGGTTATATCCTTGAGTTATACTTTCCAATCCTCCCTACTAGGACATAATCAAACATATTTATTCAATCTAGGTCATCTTAATGATTGTAACTGCCTATGGGAAAATCATTATTTCGACTCATCATCCCTAACTAGGGAATATGCCTATGTCACTAATTATAACCACATTTGGGAAAATAAATGTCTCAACCTTTATTACTAATTATAAACACCTTTGAGAAAATCAATAATTTTTTAATCAATGCATGCAAGTATTTTCTTGATTGGATTGATCTCACCCATGGGTTAATTTCATTCTTCTTCTTACTTCTTTTTGAGGGACCATCCATCAATTATATGTGTCAGCCACACCCTCACGGAGGTAATTATCTTATTTTTAGCTTATTTCATTATTTTATAGTACATTATTGTGCCTATAGATTTCAACATCTTCCCTAATAGGGGAAAACATTAGACACCTAAAACAAGCCACAACTGGCTTTTGACTGGACTTCAGATCGATTCCTACCAACCGTTGAAAATTAAGCCTAAAAATTATTTAATGTTCCAAATTTATTTTTGAATCATTCATCAAAACTTAGAATCACATTGAGGTATCCCTAATTGGGTTATCCTATCGTATACAAAAATAGCCTCTCACAAATTCATGCTTAATCATTATGTGGCATCACAACAATCTATTTGGCTTATGGACCTATTAAGTGGGGAACATGAACAAATATCAAATCTTGAAAGAGATAAATAGATAATAATATTTAATTAACAAGTTAAACCAAATTAAATGCCTAATTTAATTATCTATGTGCAATTAATGAATAACTAAAAAAGGAAATTCAAAAAATGCAAATATCCTAGCTTTTCATCATGACCTTTTTGAGTTGTAAAGATCTTTGGAAATATCCTAAAATATCTCATTTTGGAGACCCATGCCTATTCATTTCAAATTATTATTACTTGACAACTATTAACTCTATCGGGGTTATATTTGACTCACCTAGGTTAGGTTTGAACCCATTCCAAGCCTTAACTCCACCTTGATTCACCTTGGGTTGGGCTTAGATCCATTTTATATAAATACAATGCCTTGCCTATTGAATTTTAAGCTATTTTGGTGCAAAGTTATCATGCACAAATGACTTCAAAGATTGGATGTTGTAGATTTATAATGTAGGTTTTATTACATAAGATTCATATCAATAATGTTATAATGCCCAAATATTGAGCCAAGCCAACACAACCCATAATGGTGCCAAGGAGAGGAGATACACACCTCCATTTCCAAAGACTCTTTGAAGCACAAACTGAGCAAGCCACCCAACAATGCATATGGAGCTCTCAAATAAGGTAAGAGATTTGATGTCTTTTGCATTTTAGTTGTGTTTTCATTTGTATTTTATTCATTAAACTCACCCCTAATATCTTGGCTTATGAGTGTTAGTGTTAGTGTTTGTGTTAGTGTGTTTTTATTGAGTTTTATTACTTAAAATAACACATGATCTAACCTCCCTTCTTGGATTCTTATGATCACATTATGCATAATCATCAAGGTTGTACTTGTTAAAATGTATTGATGAACACTTGGGATAAGGCTCTATGTGGCCAGCTTAATCAATAGTTTAGTTTCTTAACTAGTCCTTACTTGTTTGGTTCAATATTTGTTGCTACATAGTTGTTGTTTTATAACTAATTCCTTGTTGGTGTTTATCCTTGTCAGCATATTATAACATTGTGCCACTACTATGCTCAAAAAGAGGAACAAATTTTTTTGATTAGGTGGTATAAATTCCCTTAGAATTTTCATATTAGATGGTGGGATTGGTATCCATAGACCATAATGAGATCACAAGAAAATGAAGATCATGTTGGAAACCTTTGAGTTGCATGTAATGGCTTGGGATGGCTTCTCCAATTTTTGGTGTGGTTGATGTGGGACTCTACACTAACACATGAATAATATTATTTTTGAAATAAAAATGATTATAATAGTATGTATTACTAATTTTATAACATTCTATGATGAATGTTGTTGGTTTTATGCTAGAGGCATTAAAAAAGTAACATGGAAAATACCATGTTAATTATGAAATTTTGTGGAAAATATAATTGTCTTGGGACTTTTAAACCACTATAATGAAATTGTGGGTTTTTGTGATGGTATTTTGGGTCTTCTTGAAAAACATGCAAAAAGTTAGAAGTTGCATGGGGTTCACTAAGTACTTAAGAGTGTTCATGGATGAATTTTCTAAGGTTCCAAACCTAATAACTTTGTTGTTTAAGAAAGGTAAAGAGTTTATTAGACTGTTGAATGAAAAACCAACTTTTTAAAAGTTGAGGGAATAACTTAATACAACATGTGTGTTGTTGATTTTTGATCCAAATGGGGAGTTTTCAGTATGGGCTGATGTTCCTAATTCAAGTTAGGAAGATTACTCTCCCCAAATGGGTGGTGGTGCCCATGGAATATTATGTAGGGTTGTGTAAGTCCAAAAATCCTCATGATGTAATTTTGGTAGATTTTGTCTACTATGTTTGGTACAATGTTTAATTTTAATTCAGCTTACCATTCATAAACTAGTTGCAATATAAATAATTATAGTTGGTGTTGATATAGTGGGATCATGTGAGGAAAAGAAGTGTTACGTTGTAGGGTAGAAACCTCATACATAACACTTATCCTCACTTGTGCAAATGAATCATTAGGCCAATGTTATTCTATGAGGTAGAGGATATAACACCCACACTTAGATGGGAACTCTTTTTGATGTGTTTGAGCTACTTACTTATTATTTTGGGAATATTTACCTATATTACCATATAGACCTTGTTTGGGTTGCATGATGATAGGTGTTGGTTAAGCTAGGAACACCTTAAGTCATATTAAAGCTTAAAAGTACATGATTAATGTTGAATAACATGATTTAGTTATTCATAATCACTGTCATCAATGCTTATGATCAAATTTTACCTATGAGCATTTGTGTGTGAAATCACATCTTGGTATGCATCAAGGATATTTTACCTTGTTGAGATTATTTTTGGTTTGTGACATTATGTGAATAGTTGTAAATACAAAACTAATAATTTTAGCATGGCCAAGAGAGTACCAATGCATAATTTGGTTTTATGGTTTATTATGTATTTCCTAACGCTTGATTTGACTACTAGTGTATCATTATTGATACAACTTTATTACCACCACTTGCTTATAATGTAATAGCACATCACATATGCTTATTTTTATCTTGGCATAATTCTAATTATTATTAAACATAATTAGTTTTACTTTGAAAATATGTTTGGAATGCATTTTGTAGTAAATGAGTGGTGAGACCACCATGTGAATAAATTACACATCAAGAGGGTCTGACCTTTATCCAAGATTTGCTAACGTAGTCAGGGTGGTGGAACCCCATAAGAAGAAACCCCACCATGTTGGCATGCTAGTCATTTTTTAATTGATAAAAATAAAATTTAATATATATATATATATATATATATAATAAAAATAAATGATTAAAGCCTACTACACCACTTTACTTAACCTAATGACCTTAACCTAGGTTAGGTTAAGGCAAGGGGACCATTTAAAGGTCTTGAAAACATGGTTTCATGGGATTTCAAGTAAAATAATTGTTTAATGTATGCAAAGAGGATAAATGAGACCTAAAAACATCCCCTTTGGGTTGTGTGATGATGAAATTCCTTATAAAACTTGTTATGTCCTAAACAAGTGTGGGTTAAGGTCACAAATGAGTTATTTTAGTTAAATATTTCTCATTAAACTTATTGATTTGTTTCCAAAATAAAAACTTATAGTGTGGTTATCATACTACTTACAGTTGGGAGATTCACATTGTAATAAATCACATAGGTTAGGCTTGCTATTGTATTTACATTTTTATGATGGTTTATGACTAATTTGAATGGATTGTTCACATAAAAATAGGTAGGCACATACCTATAGATGACTTCATTTATAGATAAACACATGCTTATATCCATGACTCAACCTAGTGGATAGTGATAACTTGTTTCTATGATTTGGCTATCTCATCAAAATTGATTTGGTTATTATTTTGGTGTTGTCTACATTTTATATTCATGAGGATCATTATTATGATGTAGGACATCCATGAGGATGCCTATTGTGATTATGGCTATGTTTAACATCCATGATGATGCCTATTTGGATCATGTTTATGTCACACACTTTTATAACACATGGATGAGATGATATGATCGAGTAGATAGTTGTAACTTGTTACTATGAGTGGGTTATCTCATCAAATCATGTGTTGTGTAGACTTACGATCTAAAAATATTGATACCATTGTTATGTCACATGATTAGTGATTTATATTGTAAAATGTACTAAATATGTACTTGATACATGATGTACTTGAGAAACAAAAAATAAATTATGGGTCATAGAACTACATTGGGACCTGATTCCATTTATAGGTATGGATGGCAGTCATGGATGTGTTGGCATTGGTTACTTTCAGTAGGGGTTATCCCTATGCTTGGGTTTGAAGGACCAAAGAGTTTGAAATAACTTGATATTTCTACTAGTTGAAATTATAATGTATTGATATGATGAAAAGTGTATATGACTCTATGTAGTCATGAAATGTCATGCTTAATTAATATACATAGATGTAACCAAATTTTGATGTATCTTGAAAAATAAAATAATTATGTTTACTCACATGTGTGGTGTCAACCAAATGATTTGAAAACTAAAAATGCAAGTGTCACAAAATCAAATAATACACTGTCACAATTAAAAGATCTACTGATTTCTCAACTTTTCCATTTAGTTTTTAATAAAAAAATAAAAAATAGAATTAAAATGAAGATCAGAACTAAAAAACAATAGAGAAAATTAGAAGAATTCACCAACAAATTGATAACAATGTTCGGCTTCAATAACCTACGTCTCTGAGTTTGTTTGAAGTGAGGACTATTTCCATTAAATTTGTGCAATAAATGGCTTACAAATTAATTACAAGTCTTCAATTCTCCTTATCTAGTCTCTGCATGCCTATAAAAACATCTCTCAGACCTATCATTAATGGCCCAGGGCTATACAAGGCATAATTAAGTCTCTAACCTTCTTAATTCTCTTTACACAGTCCACTCTCTCCTCTTCAAATAGTTCTCTCCTTTTATAACACTTCAGAACCCATGGCTCAAGTAGTCAAGGCATATCCCTTTTGCATGATAGGTGCAAGGTTCAAGTCATCGGCCTTCCCTTTTGGGTGCTTAGGCTATCACTTTAATCCCATATTGGGTGTTTGAAAGTTGATTACATATTTCAAATAGGTTGGCACCACCTTTATATGTGCCAATGTCCCTTTTGGAGGAGACTTAGGTGCTTAGCTTAGCTTGAGCCTATACTTAGGCCACCATTAGAGAATCCTTGGTTAGGACTTGGTCTTCACATGGTTTACGTGGTGAAGGTATGGCAGCTAATGTTTGTTGGTTTGTGGCTCTACCACATGTTGGTTTGAGGATCCTTATTATAAATCTTAAAAAAATTATCCCACATTGATGGGGTTTCAACAGACTTTGTGACTTAAATACAATTTAACAAACAATAATACATGAAGATTAGGAGGCCAAGGCACCCCTCCACAAGAGTGTGCTGACCCTCATTGAGTGCCCCTAATGAGCAAATAGTGGGGCCCACATATCCTCATATGATCACTTGTCAAAGACCAGAGGCTATCAAAAAACCAAAAACCAAACCAAATTTTTTTACACAAATTCATATTTCCATGTGTTAAATGGCTATTGGACCACTTGTCATATTTGAACAATGCCATGTCACTTTTTGACACCCATTATTTGCCTGTTGCAAGAAAGCTTCAGCAAGATATATCTCAAGCATCTGAACTCCATTTTGCATTCTAGAAGAAGTGCCAGAAAGCTCTCAATGAATTATTTGAAGTGTAAGTGGTTTGACCAAAGATTGAAGACTTTCAAAATGGAATGGTACATGGATCCGCCTGGATCACTCCTCCCTAATAGGAACTTTTAGACCTCCAAAAGTTGAATTTAATTGGTAATTAGGTGAGGGTATTTATCCCTCACCCTTCCAGCTTCCATCCATTTGGCCTTGTTTGGGTGCATCCCTTTTAGACCAACACAAAGATACTCAACATCACCTCTTCATGAAGTTCACACATTCTTGTCAAGAATAGTATCTTCTTGCAATTTTTTTAGATATTCAAGAGCAAAATCATCAATAAAAAGGAATGGATACACTTTCATCATGATCAATTATCATTGGAGGCTCATACAATTTCAGAGTTTCCACATTTATAACTGAATAAATCTGCATATAAGATGGTAAATCTAATCTAAAAGCATTTGTGCCAATTTTTTCCATAATCTAAAAAGGACCATACCGGATTGGTTTCAAATTTTTACCTTCACCTCTCAGTCTTTCCTTACTGATGTTGTCAGGATCCTACTCCTTAAGAGTACACTTGATTACCTTTGTATAAGCAACTAAACATGGAATTAAACCAAAATTAATATGTAACTAGAATTTAGAAATAACACAAAATAGATGATATGAGAAATAATACAATCTGTATTAAAACTCTTCCAAAAGGAAATACAATGAAAAAATCACACTCTTCCCACACCCCTTGGGTGTACAATAATTCTCCCTCAAGAGTTCTCTCTCTCTCAATCAATTACAATCACAACTCAAACACAGAGTTGTTCCCTCCACCAGTCAGTGACAATCAACCCAATGGTTGTTGTTGCCTACTGCCAGTCCACCAAGTAGCACCGAGTACTCCAAGTAGATCTCCTTGATCTTGTACACCTACAGATCTAACTGATCTTACTTACCATGTAGATCTCCCTGATCTTGCTACCTGTAGATCAACTGATCTTACACTTGGAAGGATCTCTTCCTTATCCTTGATCTTTGATTACAATATAGCCCCATGGGTCTCTTAAATAGATCCCAAACCAAACAATAATTAGACTTCCCAATTACAATAATTAGAAATGTAGACTCAAGACTAAAATTAGTCTTTACATGCAAATTGACTGTCTATCTAAAATTAGACCAGTTCTAGAATGTACAGATGACCAATGTTGGTCTCTGTCTATCTGGAGATGACCAACGTCAGTTCCTGTCTAATCGATGTCAGTCGATCCCTAACCAATGCCAGTTGCTCTGTACACTGAATATGACTAACGTCAGTTGGCTTGACCGATGTTAGTTACTATGACACTTAGCAACCTCCACCATTTGCATAACAGTGAAGCTTTTAGCTCCACAACCTAATAATATCCCACTTGGAGATAAATAGTTGCACCTGTACCTGTACTTGTACATCCTCTAATTTTGTTTCTAGCTTGTATCCCATCTTCAAGTTCAGTCTTGAAGACCAATAAAAGTTGAATGAAGATTCAACTTCTCCTTTGTTCCTAGCTTTGTTAGCATCCTTGCAGGGTTCCTATCCGTATGGATCTTTTCCTTTTTAGCCACCGTGACTCCAATAACCTTCTGCAACTCTAAAATTTAGCTAACCACCATTCCACCAATAGTGAACACATATCCTATGGTGCTTATCCTATCATCCAAGTCACCTACCATATCTGAATCTACATACCCATGTAGAGAAGTGCTTAACCCTACATAGCATAAATACCTGCTGTTAGTCCCTCTCAAATATCTGAGAATCCACTGAACTGCTTTCTAGTGCTCCTTTCCTAGATTGGCCATAAACTTGCTAACAACTCCCACTGCTTGGATAATATCAGGTCCAGTACATACCATGTACTTAACCTCATCATGTGATTCAAGACACTATTCATAGCTCAACTTGAACTGTCCAACCATAGGTGTGCTAACTGATTTTGCATCCTGTAAATTGAACCTCTCCACTACCTTATTCACATAATCCTCTGGAGGCAAAATCAACCTATTATTTTCCCTATCTCTAGAAATACTCATGCCAAGGATTTTTGCTCCTGAATCCTTCCTGGCACATGTCTGAGCTACTTTTACCTTTAGCTCAACAATTCCCTATATGTGTGACCCTGCAATAAGCATATACACTACATATAGTAACAGGATAATGTAGTTATCATTATCCAACCTGGTAAAATAAATACAATGGTCACATTGACATTGACTAAAGCCATGCTTTGTCATAGACTTGTCAGACCTCAAACACCATTGTCTTGGAGCTTGCTCAAGACCATATAACCTGGCCTTCTGTCTCACCTATCCATTCTCTCCTTTTTTTAACCTATAAATCCATTCATCTTTCAGTGCTTTCCTTCTGGCTGGAAACTCAACCAAATCCCACATTTGGTTCTCTTCCAAGGAATCAATTTCCTCATTCATGACATGTTCCCACTATTTCCTAGATTTTACCTGCATTGCCTCTTCAAAAATTCTTGGTTTTCCATCATCAGTGAGCAACAAGTAGTATAAAGAAGGGGAATAATGAATTTGAGGCTTACTTACACTTTCAGTCCTCCTCATGGGTGTTTGAGACTCCTTGATAGCTTGTTGGCTGCCCAAATTTTTTTCTAACAGTGACCGATCCTAGTCATCTCTCAGTCTACACCTGACCGATGTCAGTTCCATGTGATTGACATGATCGACATTAGTTCTTACCTGATCGATGTCATTTTCCACCTGCCTGACATCACTGACTTCAGTCTTCACCTGATCGATGTCAGTTCCTGCCTGATCGATGTCAGTGTCTGTGTTTTCCTGTGAGTGATGATTTTTACCTATGAGCTCATTTTGGATCATAACCTTGTTTAAATCAATATTTCCCTACTCAAAATTATTTAGCCTCTTGAGCTGATCTCTGTCCATCATCTTCTCCTTGAAAACCAAGGCTTTCCAATTCTTAAATATGTCAAAAACATCAAATTTCCTCTTTATGCAATAAACCCAATCCTTTCTTGTAGCATCAAAAACATAATACTGTGATCCTCCAATAGAAGCTCCCTAAGCTGGTCCCCACACACTTGTGTGAACAAGCTCTAATCTGTGCTTCTTCTTTGTTGACCCAGTTGTGAGAAACCTCACTTTCACTTGTTTTCCAAACATACAATGCTCACAAAAATCTTGGTCTATCAAATCTAAAAGCTTACCATTTGACTTAAGAACATCCATTCCCTTCTCACTCATGTGACCAAGCCTATAGAGCCACATCTTTACATCTACATCTAAAGTAGATAAACTAGAAGGAGAATCAGTAATACAAGTAGATAGATAAAGTGTACCTACTTTCTTACCTCTTGCTAATATAAGTGCACCCTTAGAAACTTTCCAAGATTCTGCTGTGAGAGTAATTGTGCAACCCTCATCACCTAACTTTCCTACAAAAATCAAATTCTACTTCAGGACTAGGACATGCATGACATCTTTCAACACCCATGTGTTGCCATTCTGCAATTTCAGCTACACTTTCCCTTTGCCAACAATTTGACAAGGCTTACCATCCCCTAAATAAACTTTTCCAAAGTCTCCATAGACATAATCATGAAAAAATTCTCTATTTGGGGTTGCATGGAAAGAGGCACTATAATCTAAAACCCAAGATTCTACTTTATCCAAGGAACATATAAGAGCATCCTGTGCAACAATACCTACATCTTTTGCTTCTTTATTTCCTTCATGCTGATCTTCTACCAACCAACAATATTTCTTTACATGCCCTTTCTTTCCAAAATTTTAGTAGGTGATTCTTCCATTTTTGGATTTGGATCTACTGCCTATCTTTGACCTTGATTTCCCTTGCTCGATCTTCTCTCTTTGCTTTCCCCTGCTTTCAACACTTAAAGCATTACCTGATGTTTCTCTTGTGTTTTTCTTGTAAATTTCTTCATTCAAGATTACACTAACAACATCATCAACTTTCAAGATATTTGAAGCAGACGCAGTATTACTAACTACCATTACCAAGCTATCCCAACTTTTAGGTAAAGAGCATAAGATTAAGAGATCCTTAATTTCATCATCAAAAACTATTTTGAATGAATTTAACTAATTTACTAATCCATATAAATCACTAAGATGACTATGTACCGATCCACCTTCCTACATTTGAAAATTAAATAATTGCTTCATAAGAAATACCTTATTCGAAGTTGAGGGTTTTTCATATAAATTTGCCAAAGATTCTATTAACTCTACCATTGTCTTTGTCTGTGATAAGTTGGAAATCACAGACGATGCCAGGCTTAACCTTATAGATCCCAGAGCCTTTCTATCAAGAACATTCCATTCTTCATCTTTCATATCTATGGGCTTCATTGAAACCCCACCCAATGGTAAGTATAGATCTTTCTGATACATATAATCTTCTCTCTGCATCCTCCATAATTGATAATTCTTGCCATTAATTTTTTCCATTCTTAGTCTACTTTCTTCTACCATTGCTTTACTCCCACTCAAACAAAAACCCCTGTGAGTGAACCTGTAATCAATAAACACTAACCCACTCGAAGGGCCTAGCTCTGATACCAACTTTTAGGATCTTCTCCTAAGAGTACAATTGATTACCTTTGTATAAGCAACTAAACATGAAATTAAACCAGAAGTAATATGTAACTAAAATTCAGAAATAACAAAGAATAAATGATACGAGAAACAATAAAATCTATATTAACACTCTTCCAAAAGAAAATACAATGAAGAAATCTCACTCTTCTTCCCACACCTCTTGGGTGTACAGTAATTCTCCCTCAAGAGTTCTCTCTCTCTCTTAATCAATTACAACCAACTCAAACACTAAGTTGTTCCCTCTAGTGACAATCAACCCAATGGTTGTTGTTGCCTACCTTACCACAAACCTTCTTGATCTTGCACACCTTGCAAATCTAATTGGTCTTGCTTACCTGTAGATCTTCCTGGTCTTGCACTCTTGTAGACCTTCTAGATCTTACACTTGAAGGATCTAATCCTTTAGTCCTTGATTACAATATAGCCCCATGGGTCTCTTAAATAGATCCCAAACCAAACAATAATTAGAAACACAAACTCAAGACTAAAATTGGTCTTTACATGCAAACTAACTGTTCATCTAAAATTAGAACAACAGTTCTAGAAACACATAGGTGACTGATGTCAATTCTTGTTTGACCGATGTCGACCGACCATAACTGATGTTAATTACTATGTAGCTAAAGATATGACTGATGTCGGTTGGCCTGACTGATGTCAGTTACTATAACACTTAGCAACCTCCACATTTGCATACCTGTGAAGCTTTTAGCTCTACAACTTAACAATCACACACCCAACCTAGTGGATAAGGCTTCAGACGGGGATTAGTTTGTAAGCCTAACTTATTAACAACCTCTTCAGAAATTAAATTTGCTTGAGAACCACTATCAAATAGAGTGTCAATCTTTGTATGTTTTGAAATGACTCTAATGTGGAACAATTCATTTATTTTCTTATCAACATGCACAGAATTCTATTTAAAAGAAGATGCATCATTTGATGACTTAGTGCTAGAAACTAAAAGAGAAGACTCATTATGTAATCCCATGGCTGTGATCTTAGTATCATCACTTGAATTTGAATCTAAATCATGAACCATAGCATTAGTCTTATTTTCCTTCTTTTGAAACCTTTAGGCCTTAACTCAAGGTGTAGTTTCCAACACTTAGACTCATCATGATTTTTCTTACAATGATTACAAAATGGTTTTCTTTCTTCTTTTTTAATAGTAAAAGTGAATTTTTGTTTACCCTTTCCTGATGAACTTTCCCCTTTGGATTTCTTAACATTAGATTGCTTAATTTTAACTTTAGGAAAAGATTCCTTTGATTGTTTTCCTCTAGCCTCTAAATGAGTGGCTTGAACACATACTACATCTAAATTAGTGGCATTGAACATAAGAATCATATGTCTTAAGTAACTATGTATCCCACCTATGTATTTTAGTAGTGTTTCTTGTGTGTAAAGAGGAACATTCAAAAGTAAACCTTTTATCCTAAATTCATGTGTGTAATCTTGAACATTTTGGCCTTCACCTTGTCTGAAACTTTGCCAATCCATCATGGCTTACTGCATATATTATAAAGGATAAAATTGCTTTTTGAGTTCTTTAAAAAATTTATTCTGAGTAGAAATCAAGTTACCTTTTTGAAGCTCAGCTTCCTTCAACTTACTCTCCCACCAGATGAGAGTTGTGCCTCCCATACAAAGAGTAGCCAAATGAATTTTTGACTCATCCCTTGCAATATTTTGGACACTACAATAAACTTCAATCTTCTTGACCTAATTATCCAACTTTTCTACATTAACTTCACCATTAAACATTGGTAATTCAAACTTAATATCCAATTTTAGTGAAGGGAGAGATTTCATAGTTTTTTTACCATCATCCAATGAAGAAGAAGGTTTTTTGTTTCCCTTACCTTTCGATTGTTAAGCACGGAATATACTAAGAGGGGGGGGTGAATCAATATATTATATATCTTATAAAACTTTCCCTTTATCAAATTCCACTTAATCAAATATTCAAGATATGTAATAAAACTCAAACAATAAACATCCACACAAGATAGAGAGAGAGACCAAATATAACGTGGAAACCCAATGTGGGAAAAACCACAGAGAATCAATCTCAAATATATTCATGAGAACAAACCCACGGGAGCACCATACCCCTTTGCCAAGTACAAACCTCAGCTACAATTTTGAGCACCAACCCGCAAGAGCTTCAAACCCCTTTGCCGAGCACCAACCCAGCCACTATTTGTGAGCACCAACCCACAGGAGCACCAACCCCTTTGTTGAGCACTAACCCAACAATAATTCATGAGCACCAACCAATAGGATCACCAACCCCTTTGTTTATACCACACACCTATCTCTCAATGTTGTTATCTCAACAAATGATAGATCAATACAACATCTCCTTCCTCTCTCTCACCTTTGCTCTTCTAAGCTAGATATAACAAATACAAATTATATTCATCTCTCACAATTGCTCTTCTAAGCTAGATATTACAATATCAAATCAACCTATCACTTTCATATTACAAATGGCTACTCAAGCCTTTATTTATAGCTTTCCAAATGACCTTTGGCCTTCCCCCTTTGTGACCCTTCAATCCTTATGAAAAATGGCACCAATCTTGGATGACCCTTCATATTCAATCCTTTTAAAATTCATGTGGTGACCCTTCATGACCAAAAACATCCTTCCCACTTTTGTCCTTATATTTGGTGACTTTTCATATTCCTTAAAGTGTCCCTTCATGAGAAATTTGCCCTTACTCTTTTGTCTTCACTTGGTGACTCTTGGTATTTGCCAAGATGACTCTTCATGGGAAAATACATCCCATCCTTCTTTTGTCTTTACCCCATGGCTCTTCGACTTCTCCATGGGCCCTTCTTTTGTCTCATATGCAACCAAAAATATATTCATTAATATTAAATAAATATTAGCTCACATTAGCCAAGATAAACAATATTAAATGCAATAGGGCCTTTATCACCAATAATGCTAAACCTTTGACATCAATGACAATATTTCCAACATCGATTCTTGTGAATAACCTTCTTTTTCACTGTTGGATTTCCTTTGTTTATCATGGTAAAGTTCCTCAACCATGCTTCTCATCTCCATGAAGGCTAGGTAGAAAGCTTGTTCGGATTCCATCTCTTCTTCGACCATCCCAGAAGCACACCTTGAGCCAATCTCTGGATTATACTCAATGAGTTTTCCTTCACCCTTTTTGTAGTTAGACCTTGTCAACATACACTAATAACCACTATTAAACAATAACCTCTCTAATACCAAAAATCTAATCTAAAAATTGAAAATTTAAGTGTCACAAAATCAAATAATAAACTGTCACATTTAAAAGATCTACTAATTTCTCAACTTTTCCATTTAGTTTTTAATATAAAAATAAAAACTAGAATTAAAATGAAGATTAGAACTAAAAAATAATAGATAAAATTAGAAGAATTCACTAGTAAATTGATAACAGAGTTTGGCTTCAATAGCCTACATCTTTGGGTCTGTTCAAAGTGAAGACTATTTCCATTAAATTTGTGAAACAAATGGCTTAAAAATTAATTACAAGTCTTCAATTCTCCTTCTCTAGTCTCTGCCTACCTATAAAAATATCTCTCAGACCTATCATTAATGGCCCAAGTCTATACAAGGCATAATTAAGTCTCTAACCTTATTAATTATCTTTACACAGTCAACTCTCTCCTCCTCTTCAAATATAAGTTCACTCCTTTTATAACACTTTGGAACCCATGGCTCAAGTGGTCAAGGCATATCCCTTTTACATGATAGGTGTAAGGTTCAAGTCATCAGCCTTCCTTTTTGGGTGCTTACGCTATCACTTTAATCCCACATTGGCTATTTGAAAGTTGATTGCATATTTTAAATAAGTTGGTGCCACTTTTATATGTGTCGATGTCCCTTTTGGAGGATACTTAGGCACTTAGCTTAGCTTGAGCCTATACTTAGGCCACCATTGGATAATCCTTGGTTAGGACTTGGTAGTCACATGGTTTACATGGTGAAGGCAGGGTAGCTAATGTTTGTTGGTTTGTGGCTCTACCATGTGTTGGTTCGAGGCTCCTTATTACAAAGCTTAAAATAATTATCCCACAATGATGGGTTTTAGATGGACTTTGTGACTTAAATACAATTTCACAAACAATAATACATGAATATTAGGAGGCCAAGTCACCCCTCCACAAGAGTGTGTTGACCCTCACTAAGGGCCCCTAGTGAGAAAATAACGAGTCCCACAGATCCTCATATGATCGCCTATCAAATATCAGATGCCATCAACAAACCAAACACCAAACCAATTTCTTTTGCACAAATTCATATTTCCATGTGTCAAATGGTTATTAGACCACTTGGCATATTTGAACAATGCCATGCCACTTTTTGACACCTGTTATTCACTTATTGTAAGAAATCTTCAGCAAGTTATATCTCGAGCATCTAAACTCTATTTTGCATTCCAGAAGAAGATCCAAAAATCTCTCAATGAATTCTTTGATATGTAAGTAGTTTGACCAAAAATTGAAGACTTTCAAAATGGAATGGTACATGGATCCACCTGGATCACTAATAAAATGAATTATGTGGATTAAATTAATGACATATAGTATGTTGAGTTACCTTAACAAATAAATATAGGTTTATATAACTAGAAAATTAATCATGAGTGTAACATCCCAATTAATTCAAGAAGAAATTAATCAAGGTAACTAGAGAAGAACATCTTAAATATATAGGTTAAACCATCATTGGTAACATGTGTATGTTGAGAGGACTCATGTCCAAGATAGTGTACCTATTACTACAACTTTATTTTGAGATGATGCACCTTCAAGGGGTAGCTCTCCTAAGGAAATCAAGAGCTATGACTTAAAGATATGTGCATGTATTGGCACATGATGTAATCAAGTGGGTGTAACTTGTTACTCATGCCAACAGGTTTCATTTAGGATATATGTGTATCGATCATTTAATTGATATTATGCAATCATGTGCACATATTGGCACTCAATATAGCTAAATGGGTAATAATAGTTGGGTTACTATTGTGTACCTCATTACTCATGCCAATAGATAAATTTTATAATCTATAAGTATTAGATAAGTGATTACCATTATGAAATCATGTGTAGATGTTAGAACATGATGTAGTTGAGTGGGTAATAATATCTAGACTGATAGTTTTACATTGTTACTCATGCCAATAGATAAATGTTATGATCTATGGGTATTAGATCATCAATTTTCATTATTTAATCATGTACACATGTTGGTATGTGATGTAACTGAGAGGGTAATAATAGATAAGATGCTATTGTCCACCTCACTATTCATGCCAATAAATACATTTAATGATATATGGTATTAGATCATTGATTTCCATTATGCAATCATATGCACATATTGACACATCAAGTAGTTGAGTGGGTAATAATATTTGGGATGATATTATGTACCTTGTTACTTGTGTCAATAAGCACATTTTATGATCTTTGGGTATAGATCATTTGAATCTCATTATGCAATCCTATGCATATGTTGTAACAAAATTTAATTAAGTGGGTTTACCTCATTATTTGTGCCAAAAATATATTGTGTGATCTATAATCACTAAATTATTTGATTTCAAGTTGTTGTAATCAATGCATGTGTTTGCATGCATGCACATGGAATAACCAAGTGGGTGATCATGGATAGGTTCATATCATGTACCTAGTTATTTGTGCACATTAATATTTATGATATATGTTTATTAGATCATATGAATCCTTTATATCACATAAATAAACTAGAGCATGGTCGCATATAAATATAAATAAATTGAATGGATGACTGAGGATCTAATTGATCTTAACTAAGGGCTTAATCATTTTGCATAAATGAACCATATCATGGTCACACTTGAAAAAATAAATCAACTAATGGATAATTGATGGGTTTTTTGATCTTGTCTAGGGTTATCCATTTTTCATAAAGGAAATATAACATGGTCGCACTTGTATATTGAGTAATTATGGATCAATTGAATCGGACTATGTGGTTACTAAAATTAGGTGCTTGATGATTTTATTCATAGTTTAGACATGTTTGGTTTCTATTATGATTAACATGTTCAATATAATTTTAAAATAATTTATCTACTTTCAAAGCTATAATAAGACCCATGTAGTACTTAAGTGACTTGAGTAATGCATGTTGCACTTTTTGGTGGAAAAAAGAAAAATAATTAAGGCCTGATTTTTGGGGTCTTTATAGTTACCACCTGATAGTTGAGATTATCTCAACTATTAAACCCAATCATACTTATAAACTAATTATTATGAGTGAACTAAGTCAACTCACATTATAATTCTAGTGATTTTTGGATGATGTAATCAATTCTAATCTATAAACTTGGAAATATTGAGTGATTTAATAACCTAAACCATACTAAAACATGAGCCAACTACTATAGTGGATTGGCTAAACATAGCCTAGAAAATTCCAACTTGGTGGGTGATGACAATCCATAAAAGTATTTGAAATCTTAAAATGATTTTATTTTGAAATATTAGGTGCACATTCTATATAATATGCACCTTAAATATGTAGCATGCTAAAAATATGTATAATAATGATGCTAATGTATATAGTTCTACCAAAAATGTGTATTTCAATCATATACTTATGAATTTGGCCGATTTGAAATCATGTAAGTGTGTAGAACATGTTAATAAAACATGCCCCCACTATAATTTACATCGAAGAACTAGTGTAAGTTCTAATGTGGAAGACATGTTTATAAAATATGCCCCCACTATAATTTGAGAATGTTTCATATTGAATAAGTTTGGAAAACATGTTTACAAAACATTTCCCCACGAAATATGAAAATGTGGATAACATGTTTTTATAATATTCCCTTGTTATAATTTGAATTTCTGAAGCAATGTGGAATTCATGCCTCTATGAAATGCACCCATCGATATGCCCCCCTTTTGAGGTGAGGGGAAGTATAAAATAGTAGGTATTTTAACTCAAAAAGATAAGATAACCATGAAAATTATGAATGTACAATGTAGCATATATAGTGAACATGTCTAGGCATATATATCATTGAATCATGAAAAATGTGATCACACCAAGTCTAAAGATGCATGTTGTAAATCATGAAAATGTCATAGATAATAACATAATAAGCTCAAAACGTAATCAAGAACACACACAAGATCACTTAAAATATAATTAAAATATAATGGTCTAAGGATACCTCAAGTAAGTGATATGTTTAAATTCTACATAATTGTAGGGACATGACTTAGTCAAATGTCTACAAAATCAAGAATGACATATTTAAATATCAACATATAATAAAAAATGACATATTCAAATGTTAAAGAGATAAACAAAGGAACAAGGGATAAAAATAATGGATCATAATCAAATGCTCAAACACATAAGACAATAACAAGGTAAGACACTCAAGGAAGTGCATGAATGAAATCACAAACAACCAACATAAACATATCATACTAGCCTCTAGATCATGTGTAAGTAAAAAATGTTAAGTACATAGTATATCAAGTACACTTCCAAAGATGTAATCATGAATAAATGCATGTGTAAATACATAATCTCAAAAATGATAATGTAAAATGACCATAGAATTATATAACCTAGATTTATTATGATCAAAGAAGTGGTTGCCCCCAATGTTCACATGACATGAGTAGAAGGAAGACCCAGTATCCAAAAGTGCATAGATCATGTATCTGTGTATGTATGTATCACACTCAAAATATGTGTGAAATATGCATATAAAAATAAATGATATGCCATCTACCAACATGGAACCAAAAACATATATGCTGAGGAGATAATAGGACATGTAAATACTAAACATACTTTTGGATTTTTTACCCTTTTTTATATTTTTTATATTTTTGTAATATGTGAAACTAAATAATATACCCTATTATCTCATATAATTGATTCTCATAGGTATCTTCCCACTGCAAACCTAGTGAAATAAATTAGTGGTACTACCAAGGATCTTGTATAAGTGAAATATCTATCATTATAGACTATTTGATACTATGTGTATGTATAATAGGACTATGTGGTCATGAAGGAGAAATATCAAGATTAGGGGATCATGGAACCCATAATTTAATGGTATATTGTTTATTTAGAACAATAGTAATAGGAACATGTGTAGGTGCTCTAGATTTTTTAATATAGTGTGTAGTAAATGAGGTGTTAGACCACACTCATCTAACCAACATTTTCACACATTTGTTTTCACAAGAAATTAATTATAAAATCATTTACAGCTGCCTATTTATTACTTGACAACTAAATGAATCTAAAGTAATAAATTTTATAATAAAATTAATCCACTGAATAAAATGCAATCCATTTAGTACTCCTCATATAAATACATATATCCTATTGGGTTTCAAAACTTCCATAAAATAATATAGTTTGTCATACAAATTTACATGGTCCTTGATGCATTTATAAATGAGAATATCATGAATACACCCATTAAATTTCTTTTTCAAGTCTTGTATTATGCACGCACCACTAATTTCCCAAATGTATAGTTCACATCTCACTTATTATTCCCAACATGACCTAAAATTAGGTCTATTCTGGTATTATAGACTCATGGTATATTTTTATGAGATGGTTATAACCCAAATTATGCAATACATAGATTATTATTTCCTTTAAGATCATAACTAGATATTCATTCCTTCATATGACCTAAAAATCTTTATAAAAATATGTCACTACGAGTCTAAACATCACATTCCATTTTGGAATCATCTAAACTTTCATATATACCTCTAGATATCACTAATTCCTACATTAAATATATAAATCATAATGTTATATACACACACATAGTTGTTTCCCAACATGAAAATTTATCTATATCTCAATGTGTGTGTGTGTACAAAAATTGACATATTAATATATTTGAATATCCTAAAATAGTTTTGTTTTCATCTATTCCCATCATACATTTTTAAGATTAAATAAACACTCAAGTTATTATAAACTTAATGAACTCATAGAATATATGAGGTAGTTACCAGTTTATAGATTCTTACCAATTCTACAGCTAGGTAAAAATTCCTAAAGCTTGGGAAATGACATACTCAACTTAGATCTTCCTTGTTTATTTATTAAAAAACCTCAAATAAACATATTATACAAGTATTAAAAGATAAAACCCTTCAAAATAAAATCCCCAAACTAGTAATGGGTTGAATAATTTGAATCATAATTCATTTAATACCATATTATTCAATACCCATGACAATCACATACAAATATTGAAAATAATTAGAACATATCTTTATTGACTATGACTCGATACTCAATTCTATAAGATTGAGGATGGAATCAAATTTCATCCTTAGGCCTATAGACCTAAAATCATATTATTTTCCAATAAGGGTTTTATCAATTCATCATTTCATATACTTAATGCATGCAACAAAACCTATATTAAAAAACTTGTTTGATTTCCTTATAAAATTTTCAAATATTAAGGAAAACCAACCTAGTTATTTGAAGTTCACAGTCCAAAAGTGTGGAAGAATAACTCCTCTCCTTTTGTCAAGCTCTAGTATCCTTCTCCTTATCCACAATATATTATGATGATCCCTTTCTTTCTTCCTCACCTTTAATCTTATTCCTTTCCTTATATTCATGCACATCTTACATGATCTCCATAACCTCCTTTTATTCTCACATGAATCATCATGTAATTTCCCTTTTTTACTACACCACTTCATGTCTTGTATTGAACTTGTAGCCTAAAATTCCATTTATAATCACCAGGGAAAAATAATCTACATTTTCCTCTTGGCCAGATTAACCCTCATAATAATAATAGAAAAATAAAAAATCCTAATTCAATTCCGTTCTCACTTTTTATTATTAGTCAATAGAACATAATAATGTTAATCTATAAACCTCTAATTACAACCTAGTATATGTTAAGCATGAAATATATTGAGAGGGGGGGGTGTGAATCAGTATATTATATATCCTTTACTTAATCTTATTTCTTTTCTTTAACCACTTAATCACACATTAAAGATTTTCAATAAAATTAAAATAATAACATGCACCACACAAGAGAGAGAGAGAGAGAGACCATATTTTTATGTGGAAACCCAAAGTAGGAAAAACCATAGAGAATAATCTCAAGTATATGAATGAGCACTAACTCAAATTACAAAGTTCTCAAGCACTAAATTTCAAGAGCACCAACCTCTTTGCTGACAACCAACATAGTAACTATTTGTGAGCACCAATCCATAGGAGCACCAACCCCTTAAAAATATCTGTGAGCACCAACCTCTCTTGTGTATAAAACACAACCAGCTCTCAATGTTGCTTACTCAACAAATGATAGAACTCTACAATATGTCATGCTTTTCTCTACTCTTTTCTTATATAAAATAATTACAAAACCATGCACTCTCTTGCATACTAAAAATGGCTTCTCAAGCCTTTATTTATAGCTTTCCAAATGACCTTTGGCATTCACCATTTGTGACCATTAAATCCTCATGGAAAATGGTGTCAAAATTTTATGACCCTTCATATCATTTCATTTGAAAAGTCACATGGTGACCCTTCATAATAAAATGCGTCCTTTCCTTGTTTGTCTTTATCTTGGTGACTTTTTATATTCCTCAAAGTGTCCCTTCATGGAAAAATGTACCATACCCTCTTTTCTCTTCACATGGTGACTCTTGTAATTCCTCAAGATGACTCTTCATGATAAAATGTATCCCATTCTTATTTTGTCTTTACCCCATGACTCTTTGACTTCTTCATGGACCTGCTTTTGACGTATATGTAACCAAAAATATATTCATTAATATTAAATAAATATTAACACACATTAGCCAAGATATGAATATTAAAAACACTATTAAATATGATGGGGCCTTTATCACCAATAATGTTAGACCTTTGACATTAATGACAATATTTCCAGTAATATCTCCCTTTTTCATTGATGGCAACCTCAAACTGAAACTACCACATCCTAAAGCTTGCACATACTGCCATCTGAAAAACATATAGTAACTCCCCCTTATTATAACAACCTGTACCTATTTCTACACCTATTTCTATACATGTATCTATTCTTATATACGTTTCTATTCTTCTCCCCCTTTGACATCAATGGTTAAGGGCCTATCCTAGAGCTAACACTTAGCTCCCCCTCAATTGATGTTGATCCTCAATGGTAGGAAGTGAAATAAATTACTCCCAACTTCTCCCACAGATACTCAAATGTGTCTTTTGGTAGTGCATTTATGAAAATATCTACAATCTACTCTGTAGTATTGATATATTTCATCTTAACCTATTGATCTCTAACCTACTCTCTCAAGAAGTGATATCTAATGGGAAAATGTTTTGTTCTTGAATGCATCATTGGATTCTTTGAAATATTTATAGCACTTGTGTTGTCATAAAAAATAGAAATATGTTCATCATATTTTACCTTGATATCTTCCAAAAAAAATTCATCCAAAGCACTTGAGTACAACACAATACTACTAAAATATATTCTACTTTAACTATAGAAAGTGATACTGAGTTTTGCTTCTTGCCTAGCCATGATACTAAGCTATCACTGAGGAAGAAAGTTCCTCCAATTGTACTCTTTCTATCATCCAAACAACCTACCCAATCTAAATCTATATAAGCAACCAAAGAGAAATCTCTACCTATGGGATACCATAATCCATAATCCAATGTCACCTTGACATATTTGAATATTCTCTTGACCAAATAAACATGACTATCTTTTGGATTTGATTGATATCTTGTAACCATACCTACTACATGCATGATGTCTATCCTTGATGTTGTCAAATATAAAAGACTACCAATCATATATCTATACAAATATTGATCTACAACAGGTGAATCTTCATCCTTGCTCACCTTATTTCTTGTACTCATTGGTGTGCCAACTGGTGCACAATCCTCAGAACCAAATTTCTTCAACATTTCCTTGGCATATTTACTTTGAGATGTGAAAATTCATTTATCTGACTAAAATATTTGCAATCCTAATAAAAATTACAATTCTTTAAACATAGACATCTCAAATTATTTTGGTATATTATCAAAAAATTCTTTTGTCATATTTTCAATGTTTCCTCCAAAAATAATGTCATTAACATATTCCATAAAAATAAATTGATGCTCACCTTATGTTTTGATGTAAATATTACTATCAATAAATCCTCTCTTGAAACCTTGATCTTGTAGGTACTTATAAAGTCTTGCATACCAAGCTCTAGGAGCTTGTTTCATTCCATACAGTGCTTTTCTCAATCTAAATACATGGCTACTAACATTTGAGAGAATAAATCCCTCAGGTTGCTCAATGTAGACCTCTTCTTCTAGATTCTTATTTAGGAAGGTAGATTTGACATCCATCTGAAACACTTTGAAATTTTTTAACATTACATATGTAAGAAACATTCTAATAGCCTCTAGCCTTGCCACTGGTACAAAATTTTATTCAAAATCTATTCCCTCAATTGGAGCATATCCTTTACATACTAATCTTACTTTATTCTGAGTCAATTCTCCATTTTTATTCAACTCATTTATGTAAATCCATTTTGTTCCTATCACATTGTGATCTTTTGGTCTAGGCACTAATTCCCAAGTATCATTCTTTCTATTTGATTTAATTCTTCATCTATTGTCTTAACCCAATGCTTATCATGTCTAGCTTCTAAAAAAGTTCTAGGCTGAATTTTGGATAACAAAGAGAAATTAACTTGCTCAGATTCACTTAACATCATTCTTCTAGTGCAAATTCCTTAATTTATGTCTCTGATGATGTCACTTTCATTATGATTTCTATAGACATATTTGAATGGGGTTTTGGTGTCCTTTTCCTCATTCTTCTCATCTTCATCTGATTCTTTAAAATCTTCATCTTCAATGATTTCATAAATGACTATTGGATCACTAATTCTTTATGCTCCATCTTCTTTTATCCTGACACTTGCACTTTCAATTATTTTCTTGGTTCTTTTGTTATAACATTTATAAGCTTTAATTTTTAAGGAATAACCAATAAATATACCTTCATCTACTCTAGATTCAAATTTACCCAATTTTTCATCAGTTCTTTTTATGAAGCATCTACTACTAAAAACTCTAAAATAATCAACTATAGCCAGTCTATCTTTCCATAGCTCATAAATAATCTTATCATTATTGACTCTCAATAATTATCTATTCTAGATATGCACTATTTTACCAACTACCTCTCTCTAATATTTGTCTTGTATCTTTGATTCATTTAACATTGTCCTTGCCATCTCCTAAACTATTTTATTTCTCTGTTCAACTACTCCATTTTGTTGTAGAGTTCTGGTTTCTAAATAATGTCTCTTTATTCTATGGTCTTCACAAAACTCAATAAACTGATTTGACATGAATTCTCCTCCTTGATTTGATCTTAGGCACTTCATATTCAAACCAATTTCATTCTCAACTAATGCTTTGAATGCTTTGAAATTTCTTGAGTACTTTAAGTTCTCATAGGTCCACACAAATCAATGTGAACAAAATATAACATCTGAATGGTCAAGTATTCTTTTGTTTTGAACCACTTTCTAGCCTGCTTCCCATGCTGACAAGGTTCACAAAGCATGTTGGATGGATTTATATTCTTTGGAATATTTTTGATTGTTTACTTCTTATTGATGTTGACAATATTTTCAAAATTTATGTGTCCCATTCTTATGTACCAAAGCCAACTTTCTTCAATCTAAATCAAACAACATCTTTGACCTTTGATGTTTGATAACATATATGAATTATTGTGTATTCTTTGAGCATCTACAACCAACACATCTGAATCTTTTATCCTAATTTCATAATCTTTTGCATAAAAATTTAGTTTGTGCCCCTAATCACACATTTGAATTACACTCAAAATATTATGCTTAAGACTTTCTACATACAAAATATTTTTAGTTTTAGCTCTACCATTATCCAAACTTAGTGTACCTTTTCTAGTAACTTTGGCAGTAGTATCATCTCTAAATTTCACTATGCCACCATTCATCTTCTTCGAGGTTATGAACTTACTCTTATCTCTTATCATGTGCCTCAAATATCCAATATCAATGAACCATGGTTTTTCTTCATTTCTTGCATGCAAAGCTATATATACCAACATAGATTTTCAAATTGTTTCTTCTACCATAAACCTATCTAAACTTTCTTCTTGATGAATGGAGCCTTGAAACTCTGGTCCTTCTTGACTGACTCGAACACATTTCTATAGTACCAAGCTATGTGTCTAAATTTTTTGCACTTGTAATATATTATGGACTCTTCACTAAAGCCTGATAGAAGAGCAAAAGAGTTATGGCTTCTACTTGAATCTGCGTGAGTTTCTTTCTCCTCATTTTTAAAATTGTTAGCTCTTTTCTGATATTCTATTTTCTTATGACCATATCCATTACAATAAAAATTATAACCATGAAAATAGAGCTTGTTTGTTTATCTCTAACCTAATTGCCGTTTGTAGCTATGTTTCTTCCAACCTTCTTTATTTGAGATGTCCTCTGTATTCTTAACTTTTTTCCTTTTTATTTCCCTTTTTGTAAGAGCTTCAGCATATCTCTTTCTTTTTTTATGTTAACCTTGTCTGTGAAGGTAATAGTCTCCCATTTCTCTTTTTCAAATCTAATACATGTCTTATCTAACTTTGATCTTTGACTTTATAAGATCTGATTCAACATATTAGTGTTATTCTCAAATTTTGAATCATTGACTACTCTATCATTGATTGCTTTATTTGTTTTCTTAAGATCTACTTTTAAAGAAGAAATTTCAATAACATACCTTTTACATTCTTCACTTACTTTTTGCAACTATGTCATTAGATCTTTTTCATTCTTCTTGGCTTCTTTAAATTGTGTTTGTAGATCTTCAATTTTTTCCTTTGACTCTTTTTCAATGTTAACGATCTAGAACTTCAATCTTCAATTCTTCTTCTCAAGAGTTTTTAAATCTTCTAAGGCACAAATGACTTCTCTTTCTAGATTCAATTTGGCTTCATCCTATTCTTATTCTTGATCATATGTATTTTTGCTTTTAAAGGTAACTTTATGGATGGCCATGAATAGAATTTCTTCTTCTGAATCAATGAGTCCACTATCTTTAGCTGAGCTAGGATCTTTAGAATACAAACTCTTATTATCGAATCCCTTGTTGAATTTTCCTTTTAAATTCTTCTTGTATGTATACTTTCCTTCTTGATTGTCACCATTACCCTTATCTAGACACTTAGCTACAAAATTTCCAATCTTTCCACAAATAAAACATTTAAAAGGTAATTTTCCTTGATATTTACCTATGCCCTTTTTCAGCTTGTGAATGAATAAAGCTTCATTTTCATCTTCATCATCACTATAATTATCAATTGATTCTTGAATCTTAGCATTCTCTTTATTTGATGTCTTGAAAGCAACTCCTCTTTTTGAGGGTTTCTCTTGTTTAGTCTGCATCTCATATGCTATAAGAATACTATGTAACTCATCCATCTTTAGCTCAGCTAAATTATTCATCTCTTTAATTGCCAAAACTTTTGCATCATATCTCAATGGTAGAAATCTCAAAACTTTTTGTACCTTGATTGATTCTTCTAACTTTTCTTCAAGACCTTGAATCTAATTAACTATTTGATCAATCCATAAAAGGTAACTTGATATATTTTCTTCCTCTTCTATCTTCAAACTCTCAAACTATCTTCTAAAAGTCTGAAGCTTAGCTTTTTGAACTTTTCCATCACCTTTGTAAATATTCTAAAGCTTTACCCAAGTTTCATGAGAATATTTACATTGCATAACTTGAATAAATTCTAACTTACATAAACCACATAAAATAGCATTTAAAGCTTTAGCATTATTTTCACTTGCCTTCTTTTCCATCAGAGTAGTTACAAGTGTCTGTGGCTCTTCATATTCCTCCACCACTACTTGCTAAATATCAAATCCAAGAGACATAAAATAAGTCCTCATCCTTATTCTCCTAAAAGTATAATTTGTCCCATAAAAAAAAAAGGTGCCTTATTTTTATAAAAACCTTCATGTGATGTAGCCATCATGCTTTCCATGATCTACCTTCAAGCTATAAAACTTTTTCAAAAAGAACCTGATCTAATATGAATTGTTAAGCATAAAATATATTGAGAGGGGAGGGAGGTGAATCAGTATATTATATATCTTTTACTTAATCTAATTTTTTTCTTTAACCACTTAATCACACATTCAAGATATGCAATAAAAGTAAAAAATAACATGCACCACAGAGAGAGAGAGAGAGAGAGAGAGAGAGAGAGAGAGAGAGAGAGAGAGAGAGAGAGAGAGAGCAAATTTTTACATGGAAACCCAAAGTGGAAAAAACAATGGAGAACAATCTCAAGTATATGAATGATCACCAACTCAAATTAAAAAGTTTTCAAGCACAAACTTGTAGGAGCACCAACCCCTTTGATGACCACCAACAAAGTAACTATTTGTGAGCACAAACTCACAGGAGCACCAACCCATCTTGTGTATAAAACATAACTATTTTTCAATGTTTCTTACTCAATAAATGATAGAACTCTACAATATCTCTTGATTTTCTCTCCTCTTTTCTTATATAATACAATTACAAAACCATGCATTCTCTTGCATATTAAAAATTGATTCTCAAGCCTTTATTTATAGCTTTTCAAATGGTTTGGCATTCATCCTTTATGACTCTTCAATCTTCATGGAAAATTGTGCCAAACTTGTATCACCCTTTGTATCCTTTCATTTAAAAAGTCACATGGTGACCTTTCATAAGCAAATGCATATTTTCCTCTTTTGTCTTTATTTTGGTGACTTTTCATATTCCTCAAAGTGTCCCTTCATGGAAAAATGTGCCATACCCTCTTTTGTCTTCACATGGTGACTCTTGGAATTCCTTAAGATGACTCTTCATGAGAATATACATCTCATTCCTCTATTATCTTTACCCCATGACTCTTTGACTTCTCTATGGGCCCTCTTCTGACTTATATGCAACCAAAAATATATTCATTAATATTAAATAAATATTAACACATATTATCCAAGATATGAGTATTAAAAACTCTATTAAATATAATTGGGCCTTTATCACCAATAATGCTAGACCTTTGACATCAATGACAATATTTCCAATAGTATATTTCATTTAACCTCAATGTGTGTGTGTGTGTCTGTGTGTATGTAAGAAAAGTCCTTATGTTTGAATCTTCCAAGGTATACTTAAATCAACTTTATTTAATTGGGAGGGTTATGTTACTTTGATATGACCTTTAAACCTTGTCTCCAAAATTATAATGCTATAAAAAAATCAAGGTAATTAAATAATAAGACAAGTAAAACTTCAAACCACTAATAACCATAAATACATTCAAGGTGTTATAAATATAGTCAGATGATATAATAAAAAATCATAACCTAATCCAAGTTATATCATAGAATCATATTATAAATACTCAAATGAGATATGTAAGAAAATCAACTGGATCAATGCACTCAAGCTCTTAGTAGATATAATGTAGTGAAAAACATCATAACACAATAGAGGATTAACATACATATGAAATTCATCACTCAAAATGTAATTAAAGAAACAATATTTATAAAAAAATATCTCAAGTGTCATTTATTACATTCAAACAACTAAATGTGGTGTGTACACAGGTTTGATGGAGTTCTCTTTATCCCCATTATTAGTTCTACACTCCCTCTCTAATGATACTCTCCCTCTAAACTTCCTATGAGCGGGGAATATTAATGCATCCACATCATCAAACAAAATATTATTTAATCTAAACTTAAAATAATCATCAACATATAAACCATAAAAAAATTATTGAATATAAACAATCTAAAAAACATTGATCATAAAACATAATTAAAACATATGCAACAACTATGTATCTAGATACTTACTATGAAACAAGTAATATATCTATCAACCAAAAAACATATACAAATACAAAAAATAATAATAGCACTACCAAGTCATTAATCTCATAATCCATCTTTTAATTCTTAAATAATTTTTAGAGGAAACTAGATGTGACATCCTTCCCTCGTAAAATGGATCATCATCCTGATGACTCTTATTTCAAGAATAGTTAAAAATAAATAAAACAAGTTAAACAAAATATAAAAAAAAATGTTTAGTGGAAGTATTATTTTAAAAAATGAGGAAACAACCTCAAAAATTCCTTATAGTCCTCCCATGTAGCACTATCATCATAATATTGATCCTATTGGACCTTACACTATGATACTTCTCTATTACATAAGCTAAACTTGCAAGTATCAATTATTCTAATTGGTTCTATTGTGACCACCCCTGGATATTGAGCCTATAATGTATTCTAATCCAAAACATTTGTAGGATCAACAATATACTTATTAAGATGTGAAACATAAAAAAGATTATGTATTTATTCTAGAGTTGGTGGTAAAGCAAGATTATATGCTATAGGATTAACCACTTATATAACCTAAAAGGGTCTCACATATCTAGGTGAAAATTTTTATAAATTTTCAAACTTTATTGCACTCTTTTAGGGTTAAACTTGTAGAATATTTTTGTCTTGAATTGAGAACTATCTTCTTGTTATTTTCAAATCAACATAACCTTTCTATCTATCATTGGATTCAACCAATCTCTACCTTAATAATTCTCCTTTCTATTTTATTTATTCAATCATATCAAGTCTAAATACCACTTTATCTTCCAATTTGTCCCAATTGATTGGTGTTTTGCACTTCCTACCATATTATTCCTTGAAAGGAGCCATTTTAATAGTTGGTTGGTATGAATTATTGTAAGCAAAATCAAACAATGGTAGGTATTATTTTCATTTGTATTGTTGGTCCATACAATACATCCTTAAGAGATCATCCAAGATTTGATTTATTATCTCTATTTTTCCATCCATTTTTAGATGGTAAGTGGTACTAAAATTCAATTAATTTATCAAAGATTAATTTAAAGTTTGCCAAAACCTGGAAGTCATCTTAGGGTCCCTATCTAAAATAATCTTTTCAATAAACTCATGCAACCTAAAACTTTGTTTTGTAAACCTCTTAGCAAGCATTGGTACATCATATGATATATTACTAGGAATAAAATATGCTACCTTGGTTAGTTTATCTAAACAATCAATATCATGTTGTGATGAAGCTTGGACATAGGCAAACTTTGTATAAAATCTATACTAATAACTTGACACTTCCATTTAGGTATGGAATGTGGGTACAAAAACCCTACACAATGTACGTGTTCAACCTTGACTCACTAACACTTCAAACATCTAGACACAAAATCATTTTCATCCTTCTTAATTATTTTCTAGAAATATAAGGGTTTTAACTTTTATAAAAGCTCCGTCATTCCAAGATGCCTTGAATAAGTAGTATTGTGAAATTCTTTTAGCATAATATTCCTAAAATTTTCTCTGTTAAGTATATAAATTTTGCCATTGTACCTTAATATCCCATCATTATCAAATTTAAAACCTTGGTAACTATGATCTTAAGATTTTTTAGCCAAAGCTTTCTTAAACTGTTCCTAAAATTCATCTCTAGGTGAGAATTATGCTACCTATTCTTAGAAATTACTCCTTATTATAGCCAATGCTACAATGTATCTTCTAAAGCTAAGGACATTTGTAACTCTATTATATTTTCCCTTAATTTAATTGATATAAAAATAATAATCTAATAAAAACTCTAAATACCACCTCTGATGAGCATTAAGGTTGGGTTAGGTGAAAATATACTTAAGACCCAAGTTATCAGTCCTAAGCCAAAAGTATTACCCAAAAAATAATGCCTCCAAAATTAAAACACATGAACTATGGAAGTAAGTTATAAATAACATGGATCATAATTTTCCTCATAAGGCTTTAGTTTCCTTAATTCACAATCCACAACTAAGCTATCCTACATGAAAACTCCTCTTAATCCATCTCCTAAAGAATCTATGACAACTGATAAATGGCCATTTGGATCTAGAACCCATAACATTGGCGTAAAGTAAGCCTCTATTTTAGAACTCAAAATGTTTATTCACACTTATCTGACCACACAAAATGTTCTTTTTACTAAATCAAGGTAATTGGATAACCTATATTAAATAAATTTGGTACAAACTTCCTATAGTATATTTCTAATCCCATGAAACTAACACCTCATGTACTTTTTTTGGGTATTGAACAATCTATAATGGCCATAATATTAGCTAGATCTACTAAAATTACCTCTTCAAAGATGATGTGCCCCAAGTATTATACTCTTATTTGAAGGAAAACACAGATAAATTTTCATAAATCTTATGCTTTTTTAATCATTGTAAAACTAACTGCAAGTGCTTGACATGATCTCATTCACTCTTGGAGTAGATGAGAATGTCATCTAAAAATACTAGTATGAAGTGATCAATAAAATCTTTGAACACACTATTTATGAGATTTATGAATGTCGTTGATGCATTTTTAACCCAAAAGGAAGTATTATGAACTCATAACTGCTATATAGAGTCCTAAATGTTGTTTTTGAAATATATTCCTATTGAATTCTCAGCTGATGATATCCTACATGAGGATCAATCTTTGAAAAGACTATATCACCATTCATTTGATTGAAAATATCATCAATGTGAGGTAAATGGTACCTATTATTTATCATTGCCTTATTAAACATGTAGTATTTAATGCACAAGTGAAGGGTTTTGTCTTTATTATTGATAATGACTATAGGTTCACCCCATGGTGAAACACTTGGCTAAATCAAACCCTTGGCCAACATCTCCTAGATTTGTACCTTTAATTTAACTATCTCAAATATTTTCATCTTATAGGGTGCCTTAGACTATGGTTCTAATCCTAGAATGATGTTAATGGTTAAATCAAATTCCCTTTTAGGAGGTATCCCTAGTAACTCTTTTAGAAATACATCCCAAAATTCATTTATAAAATGATAGCCTTATAAATTGAGTTCCTTAGTTTCACCAATTTCATCTATTTTGACTAAGAATGTTTGACATTCCTTACATTGAACTTTATTTACCTGAATGACTAAAATTTTCCTGATCTTTAACTCCCTCTGATCTCCTTGGATTTGGGTTTGGTTTCTCAAATCATCCAAACATTAAACATTTTTAATTAAATAGTCAACTTTGGCTTTGTGTTGAGAGATCCAATTCACTCCTAAGATCACATTGTATAACCCTTTTGGTATTGTATAAAGATCAATAATCATGGAAAACTTTGGAAAATTAATTTCAACCTCCACTAGACATATGTCAACCTTGAACCTGGACTCATTCTTATATTATATTGACCATGCATGTATAATAAAACCAATTTTCCTAGAAAATTTACTCAACATTCTAGGAAAAATAAGACATTCACTAGATTTTGTATCAATTAAAATAGTAACTAGATGTCAAAATAGAGTATTTGATACTTTGATGGGAGCATCTTAAAATTCAAATTTTTGATTATATATTACTACATGAATATTCTATTGAAAAGTTTCCTAATGATATGTAGATTTGGATGTATTCCTATTCTTTCCATCTATCTTCCACCAAGGACAATCTTTGGAATAATGATATCCTCCATAAGTAAAAGATATACTAGGTGGTCATTTCCTCTCAACCTAGTTTTCACCCTTAAATCCTTCTCTAAAATTACCTATTAGTTTCCTATTCCTAGAAACATTATTGAATTTGGCATTTTTATTATTGAACCAATTCTTATAATTACCATTTCATTGTCAGTTATACTTATCGAAGGGTGTCTTGGAACTACCAAAAAATTTCTTAAAATTTTCTCTAACCTCTACCAGTGATTTTAGCTTCTACTCTTATTTAACTAACTTCTCAAATACATGATCCATGGTGGATGGTCCATGTATATCCATTTCCCACATGATTTAGGGTTTCAAGCCCATAATTAATTTAGAATCACTCATTCTTATGATACTATGGAACATACTTTAAGATATTTGTAAAATTTTCCTATTATTCATTCACCAACAAATCTTCTTGCATAAATTTATGGAAATATATCAAATTTTGGTCAAAATAGAGCTAAAATAACCATCATTCACTGAAAAGAGTCATAAAGTGTTCCCATGTGATGGTAGTAAAATCCAAGTTCATCTCAAGCTTCTTATTGGTACACCAAGTTGTTGTTTCACTAACTAGTTGGTAATCTCCTCACACATCCTTAGTTACCTTAGAATAATTCTAAATCTCAAGGCATTTTTACATCTCTATGATCCAATATTTATCTCCATCACCTAAAACTATGCCATCAAAATTGGGTGGATTAACTTTCTTCATGTCATGTGTGAGCTCTACAACGACTTGAGCTCTAGCCAATTGATGACCTTCCTCATGCCCTTACTCCTGAGGCTATTCCTTCTCTTTAGATTATTAATCTAGAACTCATTTTTCATATTCTTATTCAATTCCATGGATTTATAACTCAAAATCCTTTCTTTTGTTTGTATTTTCATTCATGATAGAAAGAATCTAATCGAGTTTCAAAACTTTTTTTACTGCTAGCTAATTAGGATCAGCTTGAGGGTTTATATTAGAGCCCCCCCTCCACTCAATGTACCTTGCACAATTTTCCTCACTAAAATTAGGATAGTATAATTATTGGAAACATTGGGTCTGAGAGTTAAACCTTAAGTTATGATAAAATAATGTTAAACCCCACTAGGCTAACCAACAGTTTCACTTTTATTTTCCCAAGAAATTACTTATAAAATCATTTATATCTACATGTTTATCGCTTGAAAAGTAAATGAATCTAAATTAATAAATGTTGTAATAAAATTAACCCATTGGCTAAAATCTAATCTATTTAGTACTCAAATAATAAATCAGACTATAAGCTGAATAACTATAAAATAAGTACAAAAAAATTGATATAATCTATAAATAAGCCATGAATATGCTTACATCCACTATTTTTTATAATTTTAGAATAATATAAAAATTACACATCCATTTTATGTTGAATATCCATCAAATAATAAGGTATAATATAGTTACAATATAATGAGTACAACAATGCAAATGACCTACTCAAACAACTCCATGATCCATAACATAGCTTGAGTATAAACCCAAATGGTTTAATAAAATGACAAAGGGAAAGCATCATCTAAGTTATTTACCTCTAAACATAAACCAACAATCTCCCATACATCTCCCCATTGGGAGTGTCCCTATCCTTCATATAAGGGAAGATAAGAATAATACATATATAAATAAATCAATTGGAACCCATGTGTACCATGATTATTATACGCAGCAATCAAATAGACCATGAAATCCAATCCTCTATCTAAATGAAATTAAAATACACATGTGAACTATAATTACAATAAAATGATAATGTCTTAGCTATAACATTACCTTTTCCAAAGTTTTTCATTATAGAATTCAGATTTAAGAATGTGAGTCATTTCACTCATGTATAACTCTCTCCTACTGAATTATTACTTAAATATGATATCATAAAATAGGTATATGAGTCACTCACTGGCATAATCATATAAAAATCTCCTATTATCCAAGTACAATCTATAAATAAAAAATCAAAAGTAGAATAGTACAACTTTAATATACAATAAATACCATGCATCAATCAATGATGTAAGCAAACATCAATCAAGAATCCAAATTACTCCAATCACTTAAACATCAAGATGATAATATAGATTTATCAAAGTCCTTATTTCCATGTTGGATATGTTCATTTGACTAGAAAAAGAATCAAGTTATTTTATGCCTTTATTTCTAACACATATTTCTATTATAATTCACATTTATGCAAGTATGAATAATTGATAACAATCTAAAGTTAACCTGAATACCCCTATATTCCATTTTACCTGAGTGTTCAAATGTAAAAATAAGGCCATATAAGAATATATTCACATAATATTTATAGTTGTCACATAATTTTTCCAAAATATACCTATAAAAAGGCCATCTCAACCATTGTGGAAACCTGAGTATGATCATATAGTCTGCAAAGTCTACTCCATATATTTATTATCGATCAACAACTTATAATAAACATTTTTACTTCCATTTATGCACTTGTATTTACTAAAAATGATTATCATTTAAATTAAACATAGATTATCATGTAACTCTTTTGGGTTTCTAATAATTTTTGGGTTTCTAATAATTATAAGTTTGAATAGACATCTTAGCATTTATATTTACTACATATATGCTACTCAACATCTATGGTTCTCGTATATGTAACTAGTCATCTATAAATTCGCTTAAAATACCCTACAAGGAAGTTAAGTCTAATCTTATCTCTAATACTAAAAATGTATACACATTAATATATTATCTCTTCACATAAGAACATGGTTTGAAATAACATTTACAAATTAGATTATCAAGTATAAATATTTACTCCTACATCTTCATATAAATACATATATATCTAATTGGTTTGTGAAACTTCCATAAAATCCTATAGATGATTATAAAATTTGCATGGTCCTCAGTGAATTTACAAATAATAATATCATGCCTACTTGCACTAAATTTCTTTTACAATCTTTTATTATACATGTACTACTAATTTCCCAAATTTATAGTTCACATCTCACTTATTCCCAACATGACTTGTAACTAGGTCTATTCCAGTATTATATAATCATTATACATTTTTACCAAATCGATATAACCCAAATTATGTAATGCCTAGATTATTATTTCCTTTAATTTCATAACTAGATATACATTCCTTCCTATAAGTTATAGCTAGTTATAACAAGAGGTTACTTTGAGTCTAAAAAATGCATTCCATTTTGGAATCATCTAAACTATCATATGCACCTTTAGATATTATTAAATCATACATTAAAAATAAATTTCATAAAGGTATATATACATACAATTTTTTCCCAAAACTAAAAGGTATATATATCTCAATGTGTGTGTATTTATATATACATATAAATATGGAAATATTCATATATATATATGTATATATTCTAAAATATTTTTGTATTCCTCTATTCACATCGTAAATTTGTAATATTCAATAACATGCAAGTTATTATAAACTTAATGAACTCATAAAAAATATGAGGGAGGTTACCAGTTCATAGATTCCTACTAATTTTATAGCTGGATAAAACTTTATATATCTCAAGTAATGACATACACAACTTAGATCTTTCTTATTCATTTCTTAAACATACTCAAATAAATATTTGATACACATATTAAAATATAAAACCCTTCAAAATAAAATCCCCAAAATGGTTATGAGTTGAGGAATTTGAAGGAGAAGTCATTTAATACCATACTAGTAAATACCCATGATAATCACATATAAATATAAAAAACAAGACCATATCTTTATTGACTATGAATCATCCTTAATTATATAGGCTTGATGATGGAATCAAATTACATCCTTAAACCTATAAACTTGAAATCCTATTGCTTTTCAATAAGGGTTTTATCAGTTCATCATTTCATATACTTAATGCATGAAACAAAATCTATATCAAAAAATTTGTTTCATTTCCTTAGAAATTTTGTAAATATTATTGAAATTTGACTTAGTTATTTGAAGTTTGTTGTCCAAAAGTGTGGAATAACAACTCATCTCCTTTTATCCAACTCTAGAATCTTTATCCTTCCCATATTCTATCATGATGATCCCTTTTTTCCTCCTTTCCTTTACTCTTATTCCTTTCCTTTAGTTCATGCATGTCTAGCACGATCTCCATAACCTCTTTTTATTCTGCCAACTAATCACAAGATAATTTCTCTTTTTATTACACCACTCTTTATATTTTATTTAACTTACATACCAAAACTACATTTATAAGCATGGTGGTAGAATAATCTCCATTCTCCTCTTGGATAAGTCAACCCTTATAATCATAGTGATAGAAAAATAAAAATCCTAATTTGATTCCATTCTTACATTTTATTATCAGTTAATATAACATAATAATATTAATTTAGAAACTTCTAAATACAACCTAGTTTATTTCATTCAACCTAAATGTATATATACAATCTTAGGTAATTAAAGTCTTCATTTCTAATGCTTCCAAGTTATACTTAAGTCAACTTGATTTAAGGGGGAGGGTTGTTTCAATTCTATATGACCTCTATAACCTGTCACCAAAATGATAATGTTATCAAAAATCATGTTAAATTCACCAAAATGATAATGTTATCAAAAATCATGTTAAATAAGCAATAAGAAAGGTAACACTTCAAACCACTAATAACCAAAAATACAATCAAGGTGATATAAATATAGTCAAATGAGGTAATTAAACATCCTAACCTAATTTGGGTTATATCATAGAATCATATTGTAACTATTCAAATGAGATACATAAGAAAATTAACTAGACTAATGCACTCAAGATTTTACCAGATATAATGCGGTGAAAACATCATAACACAATAGAGTATTAGCATACATATGCAATTCATGACTCAAAATTCTAAATGTGGTATGTGCATGGGTTTGACAGAGCTCTCTCTCTACCCTCATTATCAGTATATGTACCCACTCTCTAATGATACTCTCCCTCTAAATTGCATGTGAGGGTAGAATAATCCTAATCCACCTCATTAAACAATTCGGTACTTAGTCCAAACTTAAAATAATCATCAACATATAACCATAATAAACTATTGAATACAAATAATATAAAAAATCATGATCATAAATAATAATTAAAACATATGAAACAACTATCTATCTAGATATTAATCATGAAATAATAAATATATCTATCAACCAAATAACATATACAAATCCAACCAAGAATAAATAACAACACTACCAAATCTTTAATCTCATAATCCATCTTGTAATGATTAAATATTTTGTAGAGGAAACTGGATGTGACATGAATATTCTATGGAACCCACTATGGATCTATGATGCAATGGTATCTCAATTACTAACCACTTTGTAAATTTTATTGACTATTGTTTACCAATTTGTGGAAAATTAACTTTAGGAGGTTTGATAATTAACTACCTAGCTATAAATTTCTCTCTCTCAAAAGGATGTTCATATGGAATTATAGAAATTATAGTTACCATATTAACATGAATGTGTTAAATATATCCATCAACTTTAGAAGGTTGTCACAATAACATATCAAAAACACCCATGAAAGTGTAACTAAGAAGGTAGTAACCACATGTGTGGGAGCTATCTCTAAAGGTAAGTCAATCTCACCAAGAACCTATTGTGAGGTCCCATCAAATGCTCAAACTAATTTGGTTAAAGGATGTAAATCATGATTTATATAACCCAAATACATAAGTAAGTTCATAGTATAAACTTTATTGATTGCACCATTATCAATCATAACATTATGTATAATTTGGTGATCAAAATATGATCAAATGAATAAGGAATGAATATTTGATTCATAATCCCTAATTTCACTATCATGGAAAGTAATATAAGGTCTCTAAATGATAAAATAAGTATGCCATGTATAATTACCAATAATTCCATCCAATGGGTACTCATAATGAGATGGAGGATGGTGTGAATTATATTTCATTTGAACTTATGAATCCTTCTTTGAATATCTTCTAAAGGATTGTTAAATATTTTTTATTTTTGATGATCACCATGTTGTGAACCTAATTCCTTTGGAAGATCATTAAATGTAATATTTTGGTCATTGATGAGGTCTTAGATATTATACTTCAAGGTATAACATATATTCATAAAATTTATGGGGCATTTGTGATAGTCACAATAATAATTTTAATCATACCCTTTTGGTAGAGGTATACTCATATCAACATCTATAGGATTAGGGAGAGATATGAGGTGACACTCTACAAAACTTGAGAGCAATGAAGTAGGAGACTTAGGTAAGCATTATTGGAAGCACAACCACTGAGTGGGGGGGGTGTGAATTGGTGCACTTAAAAAATTTCTTTTCACTGGATTATCTCTATTACACATCCATAAAATTCACACATACATTAACCATCCAAGCAATAACAATGATCTAACAACATTACACTGAGAGCATACACATGAAATATAAGAACACACCATAACAAATAATATATATAGGAAACCCTCATGGGGAATAAAACCCACTGAAACAAAACTTGGATAACTTATCCTATAACACCATGAATCAAATTTAGTTGATCACAAACCCAACAAGGAGCACCAACCCCTAAATTTATCAAGCATCAACTTGACTTTAGAAAGCACCAACTTGCTAAGAGGCTACAACCCACTTTCTGATCAAGAACCCATTCAATTAACACTATAAAATTATCCACATTTATCTTTTTTTCCTCTCATAATTTATTATGGTCTTATTTTACTCTATCACACTCAAATCTTCCTCTCACATAAGCAAATACTATCCTTTACCTTCTTCGCTCAATTAACCCTTCTATGGCTTGAAACTATCATGAAAGCACTCATAAAACCCTATATATGTCTATAATTAATTTATATCATTTATTTGGTATGTTTTACCACTTTTTTAATCTCACACAATCCTCTTCTTCATTTCTTCACATCTACACATACTCAACTAGCCAATTAGGCATATTAGGCCTTATTCTTATACCAATCACTATGTAGACACCAACATTGTGTCGACCCCCCCTTGGTCCCCTTCTAACCATTTACACACCTTACTAATTTAAAATAAATTACTTATTTTAAATTAATGACATCACCCTAGACACCTCACTTGGACACCTCGTCCTTAGACCATTTCTCACCCTATGAGTCACCCATGACCTATTCTTACTCCATCCCAACCTCCTAACTAACTCGTGCCTAATAAACCTACCTTTTAACCATTCTCCAATGGCAGAAGCACTTGGCAGATGGAGAAACAGGCCACACAGGCCTTTTACCCATTCTCTACCATCGACATCGATCAACTGTCAATCGACGCCAACAGGATCGCCAACGTCGGTTACTTAAACTAGGTTCTAACCTTGAGCTAGCCCTGAAGGCTCTTCCCCAGACTCTCTCTCTCCAAAGCTAAGTATTATTCTATCTTATTTTATTATTTAGAATACATTAGTAATTAGTTCCTATTTACTATTTCTAGATACTATCAACTAGACCCGACTTCTTCTTGGAGAGGCTGAAAAGCCTACCCTATATCCTTATTCTCTTTACACACCAACCTTCTACCTTTGTCCCTTCTCAGACCCTACTGACTGTCCTACAACCCTGCATAACCCTGTAAGCTTCCACATACTCTTCTATCAACCATAGACATAATCCAAAACCTATCCAAGGCCCATTTCCCTAATCGACATCGACCACTACCCCTACCGACATTGGTAACATAACCGATGTTGGCATATTGACAAATCGATGCCAGTAGAACTACCGACATCGATGACTGTGGCAGACTGATTATAGAGAACATGTACGTGTTATATTTATTTCTCTTTCTTAGTCTTTCACCATTCCTCTTTATACAACACTCTTTTCATAAATAGTGGACTGTCATCCCTCATGGAGCTTTACGCTTCTGGGATCAAGCATGTTGCTTGGCAGTCCACCATATCTTTATCTAACATTTTTTTGTGTTTAAGTCTTGTTTTTTCTATAGGTATCTTCCTCCACAACCAAAGAGCAGCTCCTACATTGCTTGGATATGGTGCACAACTTAATCTGGGTAACGTACAAACCCTTGACCCTTTATCTTTAGTTTCTTCTTCTTCTTTTGAATGTATATAGCAAAAACATAGAGAAACATTCTGGCACACTCGGTGGAACCCTGGAGTTTTCCTTGGGTTCATTTCTTCTAAAAAGAAAACTTTCATATAGATGCATTAGATTCTCTTCCTGCATCCTTCTTCTATCTCTTTATTTCGAAAAGAAATCATTAGCACAAGTTTAAAAGAACATCTTTCTTTTTCTTCTTGTCATTTCTTGCCTACATCTTAGAGTAGTGAAAATTCATACTCTTAACCTTTTCTCCAGTTGTTTGCATCTGAACAAAACATTTCAATTTGGGTTAAAAACACTATTGCATTTCATTCTTACTTGAATGCATATTTAGCCCTCTCACTTAGTAATTAAAACTCATTATGAATAAATCGTAGTGCACATATGTTACACAACCAGACCACATTCACAAATCAAACATTTAAACATACCTGAGACAAGGCCCGTCTAGGATTTCATCACCTAGTGGATACCTTACCATTCCTAGCGATCCTACTTGGATTTCACCACCAAGAGGAGGGCCCACTCTGTTCTCTGACAGAGTATAAACTATAGGCGAAGTATATATTGGCTAAGCGGCCCAGCTCAACTCTGGGTTCATGAAGTGAAGGGAGAAAGCCCCCAACACCAGGCCACATACAGAACCTAACACAAATTTTTGAGCACCAAAACATAACCTGAAAACATCCATAGACTTCCTCTTTAGGACCCGTTCTAAAAGCCCAATTCCCAAACATATTCTTCTAAGGCATAAGCCACCACGACTCTAAAATTTATTCTTAGGAATTTAACATTTAGAGGTTGCTTTCCATCATCTATTTTGTTGTTCTTATCTATTTTTTTTGAGATGGTAAGGTCGCATTCTGAGATCCAAAAATAACTCAAAATTTCTCTTTCTTCCAAAAACTTTTAGTTTTCTAAGTTTTTGGAAAAACACAAGACACCGACATCATTTTTTACACCGACGTTAGCAACTTATCTTCATCGACATCAGTTTTTCCACCGACGTCAATAACATTACATAATCGACATCAGTTAGTAAACTGACGTCAGTCACTATCAACAAATTTTCATCCCAAACAACAAGCTTAAAACTCAACTTTTTTGCTATTAAACATACATTCTGGTTTTTTAAAACTAAGACACACAATTTTTGGAACCTGAACCCATTTTGCCTTGGATGGTTTTGACACGTAGTAAAGCCAAAACTCTTGTTGACCACACGAGGTAACAACCACTTTCACCATCGCCTTTCATAACAAGTCCTCTAATGGAGTATACTTCAGACACTGAGCATACTCCTATCCAACCAACCCAAAATCAACTGCCTATTGTTCCTGCAGGGGATCAAGACTTTGAGAGATTACTTGACCTCAACGTCAAGGCTCTCGAACACTATCTCACAAGAATCCAAATGCGAGACCCTTTAGTTAATCCTATTTTTGGGATGCCAACTTCCTTAGTTGAAATGGCAATAATATTGACAGCCTCCATTACCCAACCTATGGTCACTCAGGCCATTACCTCGACTAATAAACCAACCATGGCCAATGTTCAATATTTGGCCTCTCCTTCTATTTTTGGACCTACCTTCATCGGGGTTTCCATACCCCCTCAACCACAAACAATTCAACCAAGTTCTACACCATTTCAGAACTTGATTGTCTCTAGCCCACCCACTCTTACACCTATAAACACAGGAGTGGCTACTCATCCTTTAACTAGTCTCACCGTCATTCAACCATCCTTGGCAGCATCTAGTCAAGTTGTGCCCTCTAACTTCACAGCACAAGTCCCCTTGGCTTTAACATTGGCCCCTATGATGAACGACCAATATGTTGTACCTACACAAATGTAACCAAGTACATCATATGCCCCTCCTAGCACCTTCCAAGTACCTTACAACCTAGGGGGTACTCCTCATGCCAATCCATCAGCTGATCTAATCAAGATGCTAATGGATAAGATGTCCAACCTTGAGACATCCATTTTCAGTTCAAGCAATGTTCTTTCATATGAACAAATCTGTAATGAACCCATCCACCCTTTGGTGCCTATTATACCATATCCTATCCAGTGGGAACTCCAAAAATTTACTCGCTTTCAGAGTAAAGAGGACCCACAACAACATCTACGAGTGTTTAGACACACTTATTACCTCATAGCACACGATGATGTGTTATTAATTCACACATTCTCCATGTCACTTTTTAGTGCCACCCTTGATTGGTATAGTTCTATTACCAGTCATTCTCTTTTTACCTTTACTCAACTAGCTCAGCTATTCCTCGACCACTTTTTAATCAACATCACTAAGAAAGTCTCCATCACAGACCTATATTGTATTAGATAATTTGATGATGAGTTAATAGCTGACTTTGTTGCCCATTGGAGAGGTTTGATCAACCAACTCTCCTTTTCATTACCTCAAACTGAGATCATTAAGCTCTTTTCAAGAGCATGTGCCAAGCACATCTCATCTACTTTGCGGGTTCAAACATTTCGCACATTTGATGAAGCTTTCACCATGGCCCAAAAGCTTGAACTCCATGTTGTCAAAGAGGATAAGGTCAAATTGCATAGCATAAATACCAATGGAAAATCCAATGACCCTTCTTCCAAACCTTCTTCCAACTCCAAGTCTAAGGGATCAACAAACACTGTGGTACTTAGATCATCATCTTTAACTACAACAAACCAATCTGAACCCTCCACATCAAAATACATCACTAGACAATTCACACAATGATATGTACAACATCAATACACTCTAATAAGAGAATCATACGCTTTTGTGTTGGATAAATTTGTCAAGCAGGGGGTCCTCAATCTCCCTAAAATCTAACATGTCCAATTTGACCCCTCAAAAGCCATCCCTGCATAGTATAGGGAAAATGACTTTTGTAAATATCATCGTGTCAAGGGTCATGACATAGATAATTGTAAAACCTTCAAAAATGTTATTCAAGACATGTTGGACAAATGGGATCTTGTTTTGGATAACCCAAATGCGTTGGCTAACCAAAACATAGACATCTTTAGACAACCATTCCCTAACCATCCCCCAAGTCAGAATAACATTCAGACCATAGTCGATGACCTTTAAGAGCATAATATATGCATAGTTGACATGGTTTCTAACCAAGCTCTCCCACAGTCTGAAGAGGTTAATCAACCTATTTCTCCACCACAGGTAGAAGAGCCTTCTTCTCCTATTTATCCATCACAGGTAGAATAACCTTCTTCTCCTATTTATCCATCACAAGTAGAAGAGCCTTCTTTTCTTATTTGTCCATCACAGGTAAAAGAGCCTTCTCCTATTTGTCTACCATAGGTAGAAGAGCCTTCTTCTCCTATTTGTCCACTACAGGTAAAAGAGCCTTCTTCTCTTATTTGTCCTCCACTGATGGAGGATAGTCCTCCATCCAACCCCCTTTCACATGTAGGAGAGTCTACTTTGACCTCTCCCATATTGGAAGATGCTTTGACGATACCAACACCGGTGGACTCGCCCTCATCCTTCTTATCATCAATAAATGATCATACCTTCCCTGCTACTTGACCACACGTGAAAACCATGATCATCCTTATGCTCTATCCAACTGAAGAGCCATATTTACTAATCCCTTCTCCACCAAGAGAAGAACTTGTCACCTCACCTACTTCATTTGAGGAAGATTCGGTGACAGTTCTTTCTCGCCTTTGGCCCGTGATTGCTACATCTAACACGCTTCCACTCTCACAATCACCCAAATCCTCCAAAAGACCAATTATAAAGCCTCACACAACCTCATCCAAACCCTCACAAGTGTCTGTTATGCTAAAATAGGTTAAATCTCTCGGTGTTTGCCCCGTATCGAACCTCACTCACCCACAAGTGAAGGTAGACTTGAGCCTTGCCTCACACAATAGTGGTCCTCCCAATAAACTAAAGAAGGCTACTAAACAACGTCAGAAAACTCCTCCCCCACCTCCACCATTGCCCTCTATTTTGGGCCCACACCCATCCACCTTAATAGGAATGCTTCCTACTCCAACACCTTACAAAAACAAATTGCCTCCATTACTCCCTCTACCCATCAAACATATATTTCCTCCAATTTGGCACCTCTCATCAAGAAAGTGTCATCTATGCGTGTCTCCACACCATCAACCAAAAAGGAGGTACAAAAACCTCACCCTACAACTTCTAAATAGAAGTTATTAACCCCTTATACAATAACTCCTAAATAGAAGTTGTCAACCCCTACAACTCCTAAACAGAAGTTGTTAACCCCTACTGTAACAACAAGTGTAGACCCATTGGTGGGTTCTTATGCTTTGATGTTATGCCAATTGTTGCAGTCTTCTAGCATTGTCCTCCCACCCATTAAACCATACCAACCTCTCAGATCAAAACCATCTTGGTTTAATGACACTAAAATCTACTAGTATCATCACACACCTAGGCATGATACTAAGAGTTGCTATGCCCTTAAGGTTATCATTCACCAACACTTGAAAAAGGACACCCCTCCTATGGAGGACTTTTTTAACAAATCACTGAAACCATCCCATATCTCTCAAACCTCCTCACCTAAATCAGGATCCCAATGTGAAATTATGGTCCCTTTACCATTGCCTCCCCCTTTATTCGACATCAACACTATTAATGTGGCCACCAGGTCCCAAACATCAAAGGGCAAAGGAAAAGAACAGGTCTATACCCCTAAAATATATCCATTCGTCAAGACCTCTCCATCACCAACACCCAAGATTTCTATCTTGGGCACATCTCGACCAACATCTCTGGGGGAAATTCCTCCTAACCTCTCTAGTCCACGTGACGTTTGGTATAAATGACTTGTTGACTACTTGACATATTTTACCATTCCTCCTCATCTCTCTAACAATGGACGGTGGGATTTTATCAAAAGTACTACTCGATACACCATGTTAGGGGGTCTTCTCTACAAATGAGGTCTCAACAACCTCTTTTTCGATGTCTAACCTCCATTCAAACATCTCATGCCATCAAACAAGTCCATGATAGGATTTGTGGTGGACATTTTAGTGGTAACATGGTTGCCAAGCGCATTCTCCACCTAGGCTATTATTGGCCCACTCTTAACCAAGACTGTAATAACTATGTTTGACATTGTATCAAATGCCAGCCACATACCAACCAACTTCACATCCAACATCGACCAAAACATGCCTACAACAAAAATTTGAGAGAGTGAGATTTCACAATCAGAGATCTTGTCCTTAAAGACAACCAACACGTGGCCAATATGGAAAGAAGCAAGCGAGGCAAGTTTGCTCCTAATTGGCTCAAACCTTATATCATGACACACAAGTATGGATCAGGGACTTATCATCTGTCTTCTCTGGAAGGCCAGCTAGAATCTAAGCCCCTTAATGCCTTACATCTTCGACCATTCTATTGTTAATCAAGTAATCATTCACTTGATGTTTAATTTGAGCTCGTCCCTTGAGTAACCCCCGTCATCCTCATTCCTATTCCTTTCAACCCTTTCTCCCTACAAACAATTAGTTAACTTTTTTTTTAAAGTAGTAAATGCTTTATCCTAATAAAAGGGAAACCCTTAAACCTCTATAGTCTAGTCCATAACTAAAACTTCAGTCAAACAAAACATAAAACTGGGATGCCTCACAAAAGGTCATAAATTATAAATGTAGACTACTCCCTTGAAGGACAGCTGCATAATTGCTATAATTAATAAACTGCTCCCTTGAAGGACAGCTATCCAAAGACATCAACACATACAAAGCAAAACATAGACCACTCCCTCGAAGGATGGCTATGTCCAAATTTTTGCTACATACATAGGACCCTCTCAAAAGCTATCCAATTGATCAGCTTCATATGACCACAACACAAAACTACATCCCAAGTGGACTTCTCGCATTGATTAGTCTACCATAAAAATAAAAATAAAAATAAAAAAAATTGATTGACAAACTATTAAGTCATGGACTTGCCTATAGTCGTTCTCAGGGTCACCTATAAAAGGGGCAAAGTTATCCTTGCTAAAAAAGGTTACGCTATCCTGACATATCACATAATCAAACTTATTACCCCAACATACTCAAGGGACTTTGAGCTCACTTAATGTCAAGTGATTTGAGTACTTCTCTAACACAAACCAATGGTCAATGACGTAATGCATGAATGGGGCTTTTGTTTACAACAACCCTATCTATGCTATCATTATAGTCCTTGTCAATGAAAGAGCAATGTGCCTTTCACTTCTCACATTTTGTCACATGCCAATAACATACAACCAAACATTTTCTAACCATTAACATAACATCATGATTTATTTAACACAAATACCAATTTGTGTTATATAAATTATCATAGCCCATTCACACTAGTTTTTATGGAAAACAATACACATGGAAACTATCAACCACACACAATTTATGTCAAGCATATACCATCACCAATATGGAAACTTGTTGAAGCATAAATAATCTCATTTCATTTTTAGCATACACCATCACTAATATGGAAAATTGCTAGGGATGAAAAACCATATAACCAATGTTACAAAATACAACATCACATAATATGGAAAAGGCTGTAACATCATCATACTCATTTCATTTTTGGCATACACCATCACTAATATGGAAAATTACTAGGGATGAAAAACCATATAACCTATGTTACGGAATACACCATCACATAATATGGAAAAGGCTGTAACATCATCATACACTCATCATTTCAAACATAACCTAGTCAAACCCAATCCATAACTTACCCTCTTCTTCCCTTTTGGGGAGAACTACATTGGCCTGAGGCCCTTAAAATAGGGGCTATGTAGGTAACACTCATTTGACATGGCATCTTCTGAGGTTAGCTCGGCCATTTGCCCATTCATCTCCCTAATGATGTCGGCCATTCATCCATTCGTTCGTTCATCTACCTGATGGACCAAGCATATAACCTTTAACCATGACTTAACCTAGTCAAAACCAATCCATAACCTACCCTCTTCTTCCCTTTTGGGGAGAACTACATTGGCTTGAGGCCCTTTGTAGGGGATATGTAAGCATCACTAAATTGACATGGGGTCTTCTGAGGTTAGCTCGGCCATTCATTGGTTCATTTACCTAATGAACCAACTATCTAAACGAGCCTAAAATCATTGACCAAACAACCAGCCCTAACACTGTAGAAGTCACCTTAGATCTCTCATGGGGCACATTGGAGATCACATACATCTCCCTAACCATGACACACAACACTTGAGATCACTTATATCTCAGCCAACTCGACCAACGACCTTGGAGATCACGACTATCTCCTCAGACCATGACCACTTTCGAGACAACTCTGCCTTGGTTGTTTTGATTGCATTTATGCTACCTCACAAATAGTTAGTGAATTGTGCGCAACCCACATTATGACCCTCACACCTATTGTCAGATCATGCTCAAGTTGATCCCCAATATTTTTGACATTTTCATGTTTTCCAAGAGCACTTCCTGAGCCCAGGATACTTGGAACATGACGACCATTAGAGCTACAGCTTTAATCATTTAACCCAATCATCTATGACTAAAAAGTTGGGGATTGGTTACTTCAATTTTAGTGCTCCTCAACCTTACCTATGACAATTTGACCTACCTATCACGTGAAGTGGTATACGCATAATCTACACTATTGCAGCGTTCACACTCCAACTTCACCATACCCATCCACTACCTGTCAAATTGGCACTCGATTTTAGGTTCCCTTCTATCGATTCCCACTTTGAAGGGAAATACCTCATCATCATACCTAGGGTAACTTAGTCCTATTTTTGTCTTGCAGTTCGTCAGAATAACCAACAAGACAAAAAGGGGCAAATGTAGACACCAACATTGTGTCGACCACCCCTTGGTCCCCTTCTAACCATTTACACACCTTATTAATTTAAAATAAATTACTTATTTTAAATTAATGAAATCACCCTAGAAACCTCACCTTGGATACCTCACCTTGGACACCTCACCCTTAGACCATTTCTCACGCTATGAGTCACCCATGACCTATTCTTACTTCATCCCAACCTCCTAACTAACTCATGCCTAATAAACCCACCTTTCGACCATTCTCCAATGGTAGAAGCACTTGGCAGATGGAGAAACAGGCCACATAGGCCTTTTACCCTTTATCCACCACCGATGTCAGTCAATTGTCAGCCAACGCTGATGGGATCACTGATGTTAGTTACTTAAACTAAGTTCTAACCTTGAGCTAGCCCTGAAGGCTCTTCCCTAGACTCTCTCTCTCTGGCCCTAGACTCTTGGACATCGACACACACACTCTGAGGCCAAGCATCAGACTTTGACTTTCACTCTCTAGGCTATAAAAACTCTACAGAATCACTCCAAACATTGGATTGGAAACATTGCATGAGATCTTTGACATCAGCCACAACCAGAGCTAAGTATTCTTCTATCTTATTTCAATATTTAGAATACATTAGTAATTAGTTCCTATTTACTATTTCTAGATACTATCAACTAGACCTGACTTCTTCCTAGAGAGGCTAAAAAGCCTTCCCTATATCCTTATTCTATTTACACACCAACCTTCTACCTTTGTCCCTTTTCAAACCCTACTCACTATCTTGTAACCCTGCATAACCCTGTAAGCTTCCATAGACTCTTCTGTCGACCACAGACATAATCCAAAACCCATCCAAGGCCCATTGCCCTGACTAACATTGACCACTGCCCCTACTGACATTGATAACATAACCAACATCGGCATATTGATAAACTGACGCTGGTAGGACTACTGATGTCGGTGACTATGGCAGACTGATTATAGAGAATAGGTACGTGTTACCTTTATTTATCTTTCTTAGTCTTTCACCATTTCTCTTTATACAACACTCTTTTCATAAATAGTGGACTGTCATCTCTCATGGAGCTTTATGCTTCCGAGACTGAGCGTGTTGCTTGGCAGTCCACATATCTTTATCTAACATTTTTCTGTGTTTAAGTCTTGTTCTTTCTACAGGTGTCTTCCTCCACAGCCAAAGAGGAGCTCCTACATCACTTGGATATGATGTGCAACTTAATCTAGGTAACATACAAACCCCTGACCCTTTATCTTTAGTTTCTTCTTCTTCTGAATGCAAATAGCAAAAATGTAGAGAAACACACTAGTTCACTATTTGCTCCCTTTCATTAAGCATCATAGATAGTAATCACATAAAAAAGTTGTATTTATTGATATCAATCATTACCTCTCTATTCTTACCCTCATAATATTTATATATTCAATTCATTATCTCATACTTACTCTCTCCCAAATAGGCCTAACTAGCCTTGTATTTATACAATTCACTTGCTCACATACTCTCTTAGTTGGCCAAAGAACATTAAAAACATACATAAATCATAAAATATCAATAAGGACACATTAAACATAGGAATCAATAAAATTTAGATAACCCTTAGGTCATACAAACACATTTAGACCAATACAATTTTTTAGGCCTAAGAGAGACCTAATGCATTATTCCTCTTTTAACAACACATAACATTTTGACTCTTTACAATACCATAGACCTCAATATAAAAATTAAACATTTAAAACACTTTTACCACAACCTTATACATACATTTTACATGATTTAAAAGTCAAAAAATAATCACTCACTCCATGAAATCTCCTTTAGGCCTCACACTACCAATAGGTCTCATGAAGACTTAATTACAATAGGTTTACTCCTTCTCTCTCAATAATAACCCCTTGGGCCAACTTAAACACCTTAAATTGGAATAATAAAATTTATACATGATGAAACAACTCCCATAAAATCCTTATTTCATCAAACTACTTTCTTCCAATCTCCTCAAGTAATCATGACTTAGATAAAACATGACATCTTCTTAGGAAGCTCACTGTTTTATAACCCTCACTTTATTTTTCAAATTCAAAAATATGATATGAGCTTATAAAAAATCTTGAGAAATAATATGTAATATATTAAATAATCTCATTTATCCTCTATTAAATTAATTTCATCTTGATGTACATATGACATTAAATTCTTCATGATACTCTTCATTTTGACTCAAAGAATCAACTCAGCATACACACAGTCAATACCCTAAAATAAGAAACTTGAAACTTCTATTGTCCTTAGACAACTAAAATTATTCATGAAATTTGAAACATGTCAACATGTTATATTTATGACCTTATGAGTTCATCTTGACATCAATGGAAAAATACAACCTTAGAGAATACTACAACAATCACTTTTCAAGTTTATTAGTTTCTTGTGATGCTATATGAAATTATCACCTTCAGATCTTTATGAACTCTCGCAATACACATACACCATGTCATCCCACTCTTACTTCATATTCAATCCTTTCATCTCATAGATAACAACTTTACCTTGAATGGCATTGGTCTTATAGACTAATCATCAACTCTCATGAGCTACTGTTCTGATTTTTGCTTTTTGGACACCACCTTGAGCTCAAACATGCATTATAAGAATGATATATATTATAGGAAAATTATAAATTATTCAATATAATAATCACTAAACTGCATATGTCATATAAGATACATTTACCTCATGAACATACTCCTAGGGTTTGTTACCATATGAATGTTGAGCATGGTTATTGATGTTAGGTTGTCATTCATGTCAAAGAGAGCATGATTCATAGTGCATTAATGATAAATTGATCATATTGATAGATTGGAGAGTATATGGAATATGTGTAGATAATTAAATAAAAATAAGATTTTGTGAGGAATCCATATATTCCTTGGTAAAGTAATGGTGTGTCATTTAATCATTTGGAAAGAGAAACATGCATCTTCTAGCTTAAGAGAAGCTAGACCATCACTACACGTCATGTAAATATGAATGAACTAGAAAGTTTGTGCATTTAGTGTAGGTACTAAAAAATTCAAAAGTGGTCAAATGTTTTCATGGATATATTTTTTATAGTTCCAAGAAGGTACCCTAAATATTTGGACTCTTGAAGTGTTTTCCATCTCAAGTTATAAACCTTCAAAGTTGCTCTTGCATATTGTGATGTGTCAGAGAACATCAAGTTTATCTGTGTTGAAATCTAGAGTCAATTAGTCAAGATATATATAATTGTGAGAATTTATAATTAATTATTTATCCAATGTCATGCATGAAATTCAATAAGTCAAAGTATGCTCAGAAGGCACATGCTAGTGATGTGTGTCACAATCATGAAATTTGAATAACATATTTAATGGCGAGCATGAAACCTATAAGATGAATATCTAATATAAAATTTTATCTAGTTATTAATGATCTAATATTATTTATTAATTCAAAATTTCAAAGTATGATCGGAAGGAAGTGGTGGAAGTTCATTGGAGTCAAATAGTCAATGTGCTCAGAAGGCATGCGAGGGTACCAAGTGACTTAATCATAGTAGTGTAGATCAATGATCAATGGTGAGTGATGAAAGATAAATACCAAGATAATTCTAATAAATATATGGATAATTTTTTATCAAATTATTAAATTTCATGAGATTAAGACACGTGTCTACAATATTTTCATTACATAATGACCGTTGGCATTTGAAATTAACAAAGGAAAAACTAGTGCTTAGTATTTTATTAATATCTTTTGATCCAAGTTGAATTTGAAGGTGATATAAAATTAAAAATTGTAAAATACTTCAATTATAATTTGTATAATTTAATTATAAGGTTTTAATGTCTTTACTTTCAAATATATTGAGTTCTAAATTTGACTGTGTTTTACCATGTTTTACAAGTGACTCGAGAAGGATAATTGAGTTGCTATTGATAATATTGTGATGTTTTAAGATGAAATAAATATTGGAGATTGTTTTATAATCCATGAATAATTTTTTTTTTTGATATCTTAGGTTTTACCAATCCATATTCAGTATGAAAAAATACTCATAATTTGACTATGTTTGTTAAATACAATGGCAAATTGAGTGACAATGTTGTAGGAGCGAGTTAAAAGTGTTATAAGTAGAATTTAAGAATAAAATGAGTATTAATATGTTATGTAAGTATCTAAGTATTATTATAAATTATTTTATGTCATTATATTCCCTTGATCAGATATGGAGAGTTAAAAATAGTATAACTATATTTTAACTTTATGTGACCAATCTGAGTGGTCATTCTGAGATAGTTGAATTGAGTGATTAGATCCTATGTTGAAATTTATAAATAACATGGAGGTATATAAAAGTTAATTAATGGTTTGCCCATGTGATATAATCATATGTATATGTTAAATATTTGATTTATTGCTTCAAAATTTTGAGACTGTGTTTTTTATGTATGAGGACTTGAAGAGCAAGTTGACCTAATTGGTAGGTTTGAGTGTTGAATTGGTGTTTAAAGTGGTATGGACCAATGAGGGAGTAATAAAGGGTATATTTGAGATTAAATTAATTTTTTCAAAGAATTGGTAGAAGCTGAAGGTGGTCTAAGTAATCTAACATGCAACATATGAGTATGAAGGCCTAATTGTTTTAGATCTCACCAAAACCTAATGATGGTTTGGGGCTAATGAGGTAATGGTTGACCTATGAGAATGGATTTGAGATATGTATTAGCATGATATAATTCTTAAGGGTTAATAAAATTCTTATGTTTGACCAAGAAGATAATATTCATAAAGACTCTATAAAGAGTGAAAGCAAAGGTGATGGTTTCTAGATTTGTGTGTGTAGAGTTAAACAGTTGATAGAGCATGGAGCCAAGAAAATAATATAAACTTTGAAATAGAATGTATAGGTCAGTTAGGATCATAATTATGTGAGAAATTTCATATATTTTTATCTGATCAATTTAATGTAGGAGGATAGATAGGTCATTAGACCTAATGAGCCTAAAAAATGTAATTTGAGTAAGTTAGCCCTAGAAGTAGCTTGAGAGATATTGGAGGTGAAGAGTGAAGACAAATTTGATCATCATAAATTTAATAATAGAAACAAGTTTTCAAGGTGATATGTTTAGGTAGATGAGTGGCTTCTTGGTTTCTTATGGGATTGGTTCTTCCTTGTATGGTAAATCTTGTTAAAGGTCTAGTTGTTATGCGTGCTTAACTAGACATGGGTAGTAGATCCTTATGGGATTGGTGTCTTAATAAAATAAGGGATGGGTGTTACTTGATTAATGGATGATGGTATAAATATTAGATATTTTTTTATAACACTGTAGTCCATCTTATAGGGTTTAGTGGATTTTATCCCCCAAGATGTTTCCCACATCTATGATGTGTTCATGTGATGTATGTTATTATGTATGATTTGGATGTATGTTCTTTCATATTTATGTTATTTGATAAATTTGATGTATGTTAAATGTTTAAGAGTTGGGAATTGAATTGGATTATCTTGCATCATTGATTCACCCCCTCTCAGTGATTATACCTATAATAATTGGTATCAAATCAAGATTTTTTGTGCAAGTTTAACCACTTTAAAGTGATCTAAGGTACAATATGGGTGAAAAATCATCATTTTTGATAAATTTTTTTGTCATGATAGTGGATAAAAAGAAGTGTTTTATGATAATGAGGAAGAAGTTGATTTAGAAGCTGAGCTCATGGGTGCACTTGGTAAATTGAAGGAGCAAAAAAAGAGGAATTATAAACTGAGGAATATGATCAAAGGTATTAAAGCACATATCCTTTCTCTTAAGGTAAGTTTGTTAAGCATGTTTGAGAGAGATCAAAACAAAAATCAGGAATAGATCAAGTTCAATAAGGAGATAAAATCCTTGAAAGTAAGCTCAAGATCAAAAGATGATAAATAGAATATCAACATTCTTAAGGATCAATTAAGGGTTACAAAGACAAATTTGAGTTCAAAAGAAGAAGAATGAAGAATCTCAAGATTCAGTAAAAAGAGACAAATGCCAAGTTGAGTTCAAATCAAGGTAATCATGATGAGTTGAAGTCTAATCTTGATTCTATAAAGATTATGGAAGATCAAGAATATATAATGAAGGATGACATGGATAAAGAAGCTAAGAGGGATAATGAGACTATCCAAGTTATCATAATTTAGTTAGAGGTTACAAGTTAAAGTATGAGATATAAATAGGATGAGAGTGGTTAATTTATGACCAAGTTAGATTCATTGAAGGATTAGCACGAGTAATTTATTGTCAAGGTAAACAAGATTGAGAAATATCAATAGAGGTCAGCTCAAGACAAAAAGGATGCATGCACCAAGATCAACAAAAAAATATCCATCAGGTAGCCAAGTATCATGTGGTATGAAAGATATTTTAATGGTCATTATTTTGTTTGTCATAGGTTTGATCATAAGGCAAGAAACTATAGAAGGAACGGTAGCTAGTTAGCAAGAGGTACGGAGAATGTAATCTAATATAATTGACATGGCATGGGACATATTTCTAGATTCTACCCTTGAATGCATTATAAAATACTAACTCAGGTATGGAGACCTAAGACAATCAAGCTTGAACATAATCAAACTAAAAGACAAGATCTTATTTGTTTCATTTGTCATCAAGTTGGTCATATTAAAATATATTGTATAAGCAATATTTCAAGTGATAACAAGGTGCATGGACATCTTAGTGTGCTCAATAAAGGTCAATACTTGCTATGAAATCCTAAGGAAGTGAAGTCCAAGAAAACTAATTCATTTGAGCTGAAAGATCAAGGTGGACTACCTACTAAATCAAAAGAGGAATTAGATATGAAGAAGGTTCAGGAATGCCAAGAGAATGTGTCTTTTATCTAGATAGAAAAGGTGAATCAAAATTTAATTCAAGCCAATCTCAAGGAAAATACCAAAGTGATAATTGAGGCTACTTCTTAGGCATGTATGGATCTAAAAGAATATCCTATTATTATTGAGCAAGTTTCATACAAAGAACATTAGTTATCAATGCCCATTGATGAGGTTCTTTCTTTAGTTGAAAAGGTATGTCATGAATATTTGTTGTCTCCATATGTTTTCAATCCAATATTAGAATAAAAGGAGAATATTGTAGTGTATATGCATGTTTATTCTCTTAAGTCTAAGAAGAAGAAGAAGAACTATTAGTATCAGATGACCAAGGAGGAGAAGGAATATGAGGAGTTATGGGAAACTCCTAATTTTACATTATTTTAGGACATGTGGGTTAGGGCGTCTCTATCTAAGCTCCAAGGAGACACTTGACAAGTAAGAGGAAGCATGGTGGATGCTATTTAAGTTTTGGTTGATGTTTCAAGATAACAATACCATTTGAAGATGTGTTTGGATAAGGAGGAGCTAACTCAGTTATCCTGAGTGGTTTGAAGAAGATGTGCATGATGTGAGGGGGAACATGTGTGAATTTCTTTGCTACAGTTATAAATTCAAGAAGATTGATATGATTACTTGATCAAACCAAGTCATATATTTTGATAAGCTATTGAATCTTCATGCATGAGCAAATAGATATTATGATTTATATAGATAGATAGATCCAAGGATCAGAGAATCCCAAGTTTAGATTGGTGTATGATAAATAATAGATGACATGAAATTGAGCTTAATGTTAGGGGGAGATTTATAGGCTCTGTGAGTAGTTTGTCAAGTCCAAGGATAAAAAAAGTCCAAGTTTAGATTGGTGCATGTCAAAGGTGGAGCAATTGATTCATATGATTGAAAGTATGTAAGTATCCTAAGCATCTTAAATAATATTTAAATCCATACATAATGTTGAGGAATGATTTTTTCCATGTTGAGGAAGAGACCATTTGTCATTAATGTCAAAGGGGGATAAAGATAAGAATGAAGGAGTTCTAATGAGTAATAAGTCATTATGAGGGTGTTATTCCATTAATGACAAAGGGGAGATTTTTGCATGGTCATTGATGTTAGGTTGTCATTGATGTCAAAGAGAGCATGATTCATAGTGCATTAATGACAAAGTGATCAAATTGATAGCTTAGAGAGTATATGGAATATGTGCAGATCATTAAGGTCAAATACGAGGTTATGAGGCATCTATAGATGTCTTTGTGAAGTCTTGGTGTGTCATTTGATCATTTGGAAAAAGAAACATGCATCTTTTATCTTAAGATAATCTAGACTATCACTGCACATCATGTAGATATGAATGAACTAACAAGTTTGTGCATTTAGTGCAGGTACTCAAAAATTCAATAGTGGTCAAAGATTTTCATGGAGATGTCTATAGTGCAAAGAAGATACCCTAAAAATTTAGACCCTTGAAATGTGTTGCTTCCTAGTTGTACACCTCTCTAATCTATCCTTGCACACTTGAATAAAATGGCCAAAAATGATGAGAAACCCATTGTTATTTCATTATATCTAGGGAGAGTTTAACATCAAGAATAGACTAGATTGAAAAAAATGACTAAGAGGCACCTAAAAAGGGTATGGTCAGATCCTTGCTACTTATATCTCTGCCTAAACCAAGGTGAGAGGACCTAAGGGCTAGTTTTCTCACATGGAAAGATTATGCAATTCAACGTCCATGGGGATCATTGGCATAAAAGGACACAAATTTGACCTGGGCACAACCAAACTTGCACACTCCACCTAGAAAGGGTTGTCACAAGGAATGTACAAATTCACTAGGACACATACAAGCTATTGAAGATAGATATGTATATGACTGTAACTTTCATTCTAAATAATCTTCAAAATAGAGCTCAAATGGAAAATTGTAACACTAGTACTCAAATCATGCAATGAAAATAATTATTATGTAAGCAAGATCTTATGCATTTATAGGGGTAAATAACACTTATAATACACAAAGGGTGTATTATATATAAGTTAGGACAAGGTAGGATGGTTTATATTATAGTAAAAAAGGAGGGTGGTGTGTTGGTGACTTGTTTCAAATAGTAGGTTCCCTTATAAGGTTCATGACATTATCCTTAGAAAAATATGTATAAAAGACTCAAAAAAATTCTAATGAGAAATACCATATAGTCCCTAAAAACATAGAGCATACATTGTAAACAAGATTTTAAGTGATTTTCCTTGTCAAATCTACAAACCTAGGGTGCCCTAAAATTTAATTCAATAATATATTTCCAAATTTAAACTATAGAGAGGGTTTTACAACCTAAATCTATGCTCAAAATAAAAATCAATAATAAACATAAACCCAACTATCTAATCAATAGGACTTGTAAGATATATCAATGCACTTCATCAACAAAAAAGAGTAGAGAAATACAAGCATTTTCATTGATCTTGAAAGGAAATCCTACATACATAAGTTGTTTAAAATAATGCTAATGGGACAAACATTGTGAGTTTTCTCTTTTGACAAGGGAGACACATGAACATTCTCTCAAAGCTTGCTAATGTCTGTACAACTACAACCACCTTATCAAGAGAGATAAGATCTACACATAAGAATGGATCCTAAAACTTTTATGAGCCTAGACTTAGAGAGAAAAATAAAAAAAAACCAACAACAACCAATAACCTTTAATAGAGGAGAAGCCACCTATTTATACATTTCTCAATCCTTCTCAAATCTGGGACTATGGGTTAAAATTTGCAAAAAATGCATAACAAACTTTTCCAGTCTCGTCAAGATGTTCCTAGACAAAAAATTCCCTTTGCCACACCTAAGATTTTTATCCATTTTTAAGAAAATATTTTTTGTAACTACCTCTACAGGGAATGATGGGGACTCACAACCATGTGGAAATGCTCTTGACCACTTACTTGCACATATAGAGGGAGAAAATAATTTGAGAATCTAAACAAACTTTATCCTCATGAAAAACTACCTAAATATGCCCCTTTACACATTCTTTGATGGTAAATTTCATGGCAGAGGCTAAACAAACTTTATTACTATGTGCAACCGCCTAGAGATGCTAGTGAACAATTTCCTGCATAGCTGAAACCTCTTGGAAAACTAACTTTTTTTGTGCACACCCTATAATAACTTATTCTTACAATGATGGCTTAGGAATGATCTAGTTGTGACATGAAACAAAAATGATCCATGATCATGATTAGAAATATTCACTCTAGAAAAACTCATGGATCTTCTTTTGTGCTTTGATTCATTGCTTGAACAGAAAAGAGCCATCAAATTTAACTTTTAGAAAAAATATTACCACATATTGACACCTGGTATTTTACCTTAGATCTAACTGGGCATTCACATAGCTTAAAATTGACTAGGCCATTTCATTATCTCTAATCTAGGCACGTGTCACTCTCTTAATAGTTTCAAGATTTTAAAAAGTCCATATTAGCTCACACTATTAGATCTTCTCACCCAAGAAATCACATGTCATTAATCTTGATCCAAAGGATCGAATTCCTTTGGTTTTTTATATCTATCATGCTAAAATGGTACCACTTGACATCTCTATAGGATTTATACATCTTACTCTATCAATCATGTTAGGCTAACACATGTTGTTGCCTAAAATCTTTCTTTAGGTTTAACAACCTCCTATGGGAAGCTTTATAGGTGTGGGACCAATTTCTGGTCTATAAATCAACCTCTAGGATTTTAAAATTTGGCTCTTCATTCTAATTTGGGGGTTGAACAGGGAAAAGGAAAGATATGCAAATAATACTAAAATAATAATAACTAAGGTAATACACTGAGATATTTAAATAATTAACCTATAATTTCATAAAATAGATTGAGCCCTTAAACATTACAAACGATAAAGGATCATAAATCATGAACTAAACCCAATAATGCAAGAAAAGATCAATACTATAGAAGCATAAGAAAAAAAAAAGACAAAGATAACTTCCCACTCAAATTGACATAGAACATCACTTTATCTTCATTGCTAGATGGAGAATGAAATATAGAAAGGCCTTAAGGGCACAATATAAAACATCCAATCACACCTGTTAGGAGCTCCTACTAAGGTTTTAGAATGAAAATTTTCTAACTTTTTATTTCTAACAAGTTTTTCGCTTTTCCACATTCAAAAGAAATAAGAAACTAAGATAAAGGGTCAGGGGTTTATACGTACCTAGATGAGGTCTGCACACCATTATCTAGATGTTGCAGGGCCTCCTCTTTGGTTGTGGAGGATGACACCTACAGAAGAAAGAGACTTAAACAAAGAGATTATTAGATGGATATAAGGTGGACTGCCAAGAGATATGCTTGGTCCCAAAAGTGAAAAGACTTCCTTAAGGGATGTCAGTCCACTTGTTGATAAAAAAGAATGTCGGATAAAGATAATAATGATAGACTAAGCTAGAGAAATACAAACAATGCGTACCTACTATCTATTGTTGGTCTGCCACAGTCATCGATGTCGGTTAGTCTGCCGATGTTAGTTGGTCTAAGGTTGCTGATGTCAGTTATGTCTATCGATTTTGGTAGGGGCAATGGGCCTGGAGGCTAGCGTCAGTTAGGGCAATGGCCTTGGACGAGTTTTGGATGAGTCTTTGGGCGATGGAATGGTCTGTGGTAGTATAAGAGTCTGTGTAGGGTGGTAAGACAGTAGATATATTCTTTAGGAGGGACTAAGGTAGGGGATATGTTGTCAAAAAAAGGGGTAAAGGGTAGGAGAAAGGCCTCTCAGCCTCTTTGAGAAGAAGTTTAGTCAGGTCTGGTCTAGTTGAAAGTCAGGGTTTGTCTGGTTGATAATATTGCTTGGAAGTAGTAAGAAGAAACTGATTACAAATACATCCTAAGCTACTGAAATGACATAAAAGGAGAATACTTAGCTCTTATTTGCTAAAGAACCAGAGGAGTGAATGCTTATTTCTGATGTAGAAGACTCCCTTCAAAGAGGTAGAGTGACTGATGCAGAGTCCCTGTAGCCTGTGATGCTTAGTGTGCGTCTGGGAGAGAGAGAGGTTGAAGTCTAGGCGCAAGAGGATTTTTACATTTGGGGGAAGAGGATTCATTGATTTGGCCTGCAAGTTGGTTTTAAGCAACCAACGTTGGTGGTCCTATCGGCATCGGCTGACTGTAACCAACGTCGGCAGCTAGAATAATGGAAAAAGGGCTAAAATTAGCCTTTTGCCCGTTCTTCCAACTGCCAAGGTTAATTGGTCGTGGGAAAATGGTCGAAGGTGAATTGAATGAGCGTGAGAGGTTAATGGGAGGAATGAAATGGGGTTTAAGTAATTAAGATTTGGCATGAGATGAGGGAGGCATCCAAGGAGAGGTATCTTAGGAGGGGTGAGGTGAGGTGGCAAGGAGGAATTATTAATTTAAAATAGGTATTTTAAATTAATAAAACATAGGTTAGGCATGGTTAAGTTCAAAAGGGACCAAAAAGGAGAATGACCAAGGGTTAAACACAATTTTGGTGTCTACATTTGCCCATTTTTGTCTTGTTGGTTGTTCTTGATGAACTGCAAGACAAAAATAGGAGTCGGTTGCCCCAGGTATGGGATAAGGTAGTTTTTGTCTTGTTGGTTGTTCAAATGAACTGCAAGACAAAAATAGGAATAGGTTACCCTGATTATGGGATGAGGTATTCTCCCTCAAAGTGGGAGTCAAGGGAAGGTAACTTGATATCAGGTGCTGATTTGATAGAGAGTGGATGAATATGGTGAAGTTTGAGTGTGAACACTACAATATTTGAGATTGTGTGCATACCACTTCACGAGATGGTTAGGTCAAATTATCGCAGGTCAAGGGTTGAGGAGTGCCAAAATTGTAAGTAACTGGGCCCCAGCATTTAGTTGTAGCTAATTGGGTTATTCGATCCAAGCTATAGCTCTAATGGTCATCGTGTTCCAAGTATCCTGGGCTCAGGAAGTGCTCTTGGAAAACACAAAAATGTCACAAGTAGTGGGGATCAACTTGCTCACAATCCTATACTTGTGAGGGTCAAAATATGGTGTTGCAGATAATTTTGCTAACCATTCATGAGGTAGCATACATGCAAAAACAACCAAGGCAACATTGTCTTGGAAGTGGTCATGGTCTGAGGAGATAGTCGCGATCTCCAAGGTCATTGGTCGAGGATGGACAAAGGAATAGCTGAGCTAACCTCAGAAGACCCCATGTCAACTGAGTGCTACCTACATAGCCCCTATTATTAGGGCCTCATGCCAATGTAGTTCTCCTGAAAAGGGAGGAAGAGGGTCAGTTATGGATGGGGTCAGATGAAGTTAAGTCATGGTCAAAGGTAAATGGTTTGTCCATCAAGTAGACGAACAAACGGATGTGGCTGAGCTAACCCCAAAAGACGTCATGTCATCTGAGTGTTGCCTACATAGCCCTTATTGGAAGGGCCTTAGACCAATGTAGTTCAGATGAAGAGGCAGATTGATTTTGGTCATGGTTAAGGTTTAGCACTTCCCATATGTCTGAGGGTACGTGCTTGAAATGATGAGGGTACGACGATGTTACAGCCTTTTCCATATTGTGTGATGGTGTATTCTGTAACATTGGCTATGTGGTCTTTCATCCCTAGCAATTTTACATATTAGTGATGGATGTATGCTAAAAATGAATTGAGTATGTTTATGCTTCAACAAGTAATGGTTTATGCTTAACATAAATTGTATGTGTAAATAGGCTATGAGAACGTTAGTGGTCTGAAAAAGGGTTTGGTTGGTTTGGTTGGCAAATGATTTGGTTAGATGTGACCAAAGGTATGGATAAGAAGTGAAAGGTGCATTGCTCTTTCATTGACAAGGACCATAATGATATCATAAATAAGGGTTTTGCAAACAAAAGCCCTATTCATGTATTACGTCTTTGACCATTGGTTGTGTTAGAAAAGTAGTCGAATCACTTTGACATTAAAATGAGCTCGAGATCCCTTGAGTAGGTGATGTGATATGGTAGGACAGGGTAACCCATTTTAGTAGGGATAACTTTGCCCCTTTTTATAGGAGACCTTGAGATGACTACAAGCCAAGTCCATGACCTTTTTTTTTTTTTTTGGCAGACTGATCAATGCGGGAAGTCTACATAGAGATGTGATTTTGTTTTGTGGTCATTTGTGAAGCTGATTGATGTGAGAAACTTCTACGAAAGTGTTGTTTGTAGCAAGATTTTAAGCATAGCCATCCTTTGAGGGAGTGGTCTATATTTTTGCTTTATATATATTTGAGGGCTTTGAATAGATGTCCTTCAAGGGAGTAGTCTATTAGCTACAGCAATGATTGTACAATTGTCCTTCAAGGGAGCAGTCTGTCTTTAAAGTTTGTGACCTTTTGATATTTTGACATCAATTTATATTTTTGATAGAATTGTGAGTCATGGATAAGACTATAGAAGTTCAAGGGCTCCCTTTTATTAGGACAAAGCATTCATACTTTATAAAAGGGTTACATAGGGTTTGTTTTAGGGGAACAAGGTTGAAAGAAATAAGGATTAAGAGGACAAGGATTGCTCAAGGGATGAGCTCAAGTTAAATGTCAAGTGAATGAGTACTCAACTAATAGTAGAATGGTCGTAGATGCAAGGCATTAAGAGGCTCAAGTTCTGGTCAGCCTTCAAGAGAAGACAGATGATAAGTCCCTAATCCATACTTGTGCATCATGATGTAAGGTCCAAGCCAATTAGGAGCAAACTTGCCTCATTTGCTTCTTTCCAAATTGGTCACATGTTAAAGATGATTAAGAAGTCAGTTGATGTTGGGTTGATGCTTGGTTAATTGATGTTTGGTCATTGGCTTGGTTGGTTGATGTGTTGGTTGATACTTGGTTGTTTGATGTTTGATGTTTGATGTTTGGTCGAGGTTACGATAGTTAGGGTAAGGCTGAATTCCCCAGTTGCTAGGGAGAATATTTGATAGATTTAGTTTGAGAGGGTGAGATCCTGACCTGCCAGGTTGGAAGTAGGAATCTCAAAATCATGGATGGTGATAAAGGAAATGGTTGGTAATGATTTGATTAAAGTGGCTAATGGTTGGGGGTCATTAGGCTAGACCTCCATCAATTGTAAGGCTTGGATCAAAGTTTGATGATGTTGTGGAGAGTTTTGTATGAGATCATACAAAGACATCTTCACAGGGGTCGTGTGGTGAGGTTGTTTCACCACGGAGTCAGGGATTGTCTTTGAGGATGCTGGTCGAGATGTGCCCAAGACAGTAATCTTGGGTTTTGGTTGTGGTGAAGGCTTGGTAGATGGGGATGTCCAAGGGATAAAAACATGTCTTTTCCCTTTATCCTTTTGGGTTGGTGGGTTGGTGGTCAAGTTGACTGTGTTGATTTCAAATAATGGGGTTAAAGGTGGTGGAGGGACCATAGTCTGGTGTTGAGATCTCGACTTAGGTGATGATGTTTGTGAGGCATGTGATGGTGTCAAAGATTTGGCAAAGGGGTAGTCAAGAGGATACTTGATGAGAAGGGTATCCTTTTTTCGGTGTTGATGAATGACAGCTTTAAGAGCGCAACAACGCTCAGTGTCATGTCCCGGTGTGTGATGATCATGACAAAATTTAGTGTTGTTGAACCAAGATGGTCTTGATCCGAGAGTTGATGAGTGCAAAGGTGAGGAGGTATGGGAAGCATGGGATGATGTTGAAGGTTTGTTGATAATATGGTCAAGAAGAAGTGTGTCTTTCTCCAAGCATTGGTGAATGACAACCTTGAGGGCACAACAATGCTCGGTGTCATGTCCCAGCGTGTGATGATATGCACAAACTTTAGTGTCATCGAACCAGGGCAGTTTTGGTCTAAGAGATTGGTATGGTTTAAGAGGTGGAAGACTGATGCGAGAAGACTGCAACAATTGTCATAATAGCAAGGCATAAGAACCTGCCAATGGATCTGCATGTTTTGTTGCAGTAGGGGTTGATGACTTTTGTTTTGGAGGCATAGGAGGCATTAGTCATTTTGGAGGAAATATATGTTTAATGGGTAAAGGGGATAATGGAGGCAATTTGCCTCTGTGAGGTGTTGGAGTAGGAAGCACTCCTATTAAGGTGGATGGATGTGGGCCCAAAATAGAGGGCAATGATGAAGGTGGGGGAGGAATTCTTTGGTGTGGTTTAGTGGCCTTATTTGGTTTGGTTTGAGGGCCACTATTGTGTGAGGCAAGATTAGATATGGGGCAAACACCAAGAGATTTAATCTCTTTTGGCATGGTGGATGCCTGCGTGGGTTTGGGTTTAGATGTGGATGGAGGTGAGTGAGATGTAGCGATCTCAGGCAAAAGGCAAGAGAAAACCATCACTGGGTCTTCCTCAGTCGAATTAGGTGAAGAGACAGGGTCTTCTCTTGGTGGAGAAGAAATTGGAGAATGTGACTCCTCAAGAGGATAGAGGGCAGGGATGATGGTGCCTTCTACTTGTGGTTGAGGAGTAGGAAGGGTATGGTCCTCCATTGGTAGGAGGAAGGATGAAGGTGGGGCTAATGGCATTGGTATGGTCGAAGTGTCCTCCAATATAAGAGAGGTCGATGGAGAACTAATAGGATAAGAAGGATCTTCTACCTGTGATAGATGAATAGGAGAAGAAAGCTCTTCTACCTGTGGAGGAGGTTAGTCAGGGACAAGAGGCGAGACCGTGTTGAACGTGCATATATCATGCTCTTGGGAGCTATCAGCCATGGTCTGGACATTGTTTTGGCTAGGAGGATGGTTAGGAAAAGGTTGTTTGAAGATATTGATGTTTTGGTTGGGTGGCGCATTCGGGTTATCCAAAACAAGATCTCCCTTATCTATCATGTCTTGGACAATGTTCTTGAAGGTTCGGCAGTTGTTTATGTCATGGCCTTAGACACGGTGATAGTGATAGAAGTCATTTTCCCTATACCATGTAGGGATAGCTTTTGAAGGGTCAAATTGAGGTGATCTAATTTCAAGGAGATTGAGGACCCCCTATTTGACAAGTTTATCCAAAATGGAAGCATATGATTCTCCTATAGGAGTATACTGATGCTGTATATACCGTTGTTAGAATTTTTTTGTGATGCTTTGTGATGTTGAAGGTTGAGGTTGGTCGATCATTGTCGAGGATGGTGATCTAATGACCATAGTGTTTGCCACTCCTTTGGACTTGGAGTGGAAAGAAGAAGGTCTAGAAGAAGAAGGGTCATCAATTTTTGCATTGGTATTACGCAATTTGACCCTATTTTCTTCAATAGCGTAGAGTTCAAGCTTTTGGGCCATGGTGAAAGCTTCATCAAAAGTGCAGAATGTTTGAACCCGCAAGGTGGATGAGATGTGTGTGGCACATGATTGAGAGAAGAGCTCAATGAGCTCGGGTTAAGGTAAAGGGAAGGAGAGTTGGTTAATTAAGCCTCTCTAATGGGCGACAAAATTAGCTATTGATTCATCGTCAAACTGCCTGATAGAGTAGAGGTCTGTAATGGAGACCTTTTTGGTGATATTGATTGAAAAATGGTCAAGAAATAATTGGGTGAGTTGAGTGAGAGAAAAGAGAGAGTGATTGGTAATAGAGCTATACCAGTCAAGGGTAGGGCCAGAAAGTGACATGGGGAATGTGCGTAGCAGTAATGCATCATCATGGGCTATGAGATAACAAGCATGTCTAAATGTTCGTAGATGTTGTTATGGGTCTTCCTTACTCTAGAAGTGAGTAAACTTAGGAAGTTCCCACTGACTGGGATACAGCCGGATTGGGACGGAGGGATGGATGGGTTTGTTGCAAATTTGGGCATACGAAAGGACATTGCTTGAACCAGAAATGGAAGCCACAAGACTAGACATTTTGTCCATCAGCATCTTGATGAGATCGGCTGATGGATTGGCAGATGGGGTGCCCCCTAGGTTTTAAGGTTCTTGGAAGGTGCTAGAAGAGGTGTATGACGTAGTCGGTTGCACTTGTATAGGTGCAACATATTGATAACTAGTCATTGGGATAGATGTGGAAGCTAGGGGTGGTTATGCCATGGACTTAGAGGGCATAAATTGAATAGGGGACACCAAAGGTGGTTGAGGGGTGGAAGCACTGGTTAAAGGGTAGGTAGTTACTCTTGTGTTGATAGGGGCAAGAGTAGGCAAGATGGAGACAACTAGATTTTGGAAAGGGGTAGAATTTTGTTGAATAGTCTGTGGTTGATGGGGGGATGAAACCCCAATGGAAGTGGGCCCAGAGATAGAAGGAGAAGCCACACTTTGAAGATTAGTCATGGTCAGGTTGATGGTCGAAGCAAAGGCTGGAGTGGTCATGGGTTGGGTAGCGGATGCTGTCGATATTGTTGCTGCTTCAGTTAAGGAGGTTGGCATCCCATAGACTGGGTTGCCTGAAGAGTCTCGCATTTGGCTTCTCGTGAGATAATGTTGAAGGGCCTTGACATTGAGGTCAAGGAACCTTTCAAAGTCTTGGTCTCCTTTAGGGATAATGGGAGGCTAACCAAATGCAGAGTTACTGCCATAACCATACCGTCCCAACTTTTAGGCAAAGAACATAAAATCAAGAGAGCCTTTACCTCATCATCAAAAACAATATTGACTGAAGCTAGTTGGTTTACCAAACCATGGAAATCACTGAGATGAGTATGTACCGATCCACCTTCCTGCATTTGCAAAGTAAATAGCTGCTTCATAAGATATACCTTATTAGAAGCCGAGGACTTTTCGTATAAATTTGCCAAGGACTTTATCAACTCTTCCATTGTCTTGCACTGTGATAAGCTGGAAATCACAGATGATGCAAGGCTCAACCTTATGGAACCGAGAGCCTTTCGATCAAGAATGTTCCATTCTTCAACCTTCATATTTGTGGGCTTGCATGCAACCCCACCCAACGGTAAGTACAAATCATTCTGATACAAATAGTCCTCAATCTGCATCCTCCAATGTTGATAATTCTTGCCGTTAAACTTCTCCATTCATAGCCTACTTTCTTCTGCCATTGCTGAACTCCCACTCAATCAGAAAACCCTATGAATGACCTATAATCGAAAACAATACCCTGCTTCCTGCAAACTGTAGCTCTGATACCACTTGTCAGGGGATCTGTAGCTCTACCAATTAGAGCACAATTGATTACTTTCTTATATGCAATTAAACATGGAATTATACCAGAATGATAAAGTAGCTAGAAACTTGAGACAAAAAAGAATTTGAGAGACAATACACACTCTTGTATTACATACTACTAGAAGAAAATACAATAAGGAAGATGCCACTTCTTCCTCCACCTCAAAGGCTTGCCACACCTCAAGAACTTCTTCCCTCTCTCTCTTGCTCAACACAACAACTCTAAAGCCTGAGTTGCTATCCCTCCTTGAATGCTTCAGCTGATCTCCTTGACCTTACACCTGTAGATCTCCTTGACCTTACTTGCTTCAATGCTTTCACTTGCCTTAGAATAATTACAATACATGCCTTATGGGTCTTTAAATAGGATCCCATGCTTACAAAAATAGGACTCTAACTACTAAAATTAGACACACAGCCCGCGACTTAAATTAGCCCCTTAGCATGCAAACACTCGGTTCAACTAACTAACTGTTCATGCAACGAACAGTTCTGGACCGCACAGGCGACCGACGCCGGTCTCTGCTAGTCTAGTGTTGCCGACGTCGGCCGACTCCCTACCGTCGCCGGTTTCCTTCTCCACTGTCTGTGGCCGATGTCGGTCATGCTGCTGACACTGGTTCCTCTAGTTCTTCAGCATCCTCTCTTGTGTCTGCAAATAGTTGAAGCTTTTAGTTCCACACCTTAACAATCTCCCACTTGGAGATAAATAGCTGCAACTTGTACCTGTACCTGTACACCATCTATTTTGTTCCTTAGGCTCTGTATCCCTCTTCAACGTCACTCTTGAAGACCAACCACCACGCAAACCTGTGATGTAATACCTGTCTCTTATGCCACAAGAATTTTGTTGCTCCCAAATTCTCCATGACATACTTTTGAACCAACTCTACCCTTAGCTCAGAAAACTCCCTGTATATGAAACCCTGCAACAAGTAACATAATACAGTAACAGGATAATGTAGCTAATATTATCCAACCTGGTAAAGATAAAATACAATGGTCAAACCTCCATTGTTCTTTAGCATAATCAAGACCATATACCATAGCCTTCTGTCTCATGTGTCCATCCACTCTCTTCTCTAAAATGGGAATCCATCCCTCTATCCAGTGCTTCCTTCTAGTTGACAACACTACCAACAAATACCTGTTTGGTTCTCCAAGGACTCACACTCTTCATCCATGCCAAGCTCCCACTATTTCTGGATTTTACCTGCATTGCTTCTTCCATCTTTCTAGTTCATGACTATCGGTAAGCAATATAAAGAAGGTGAACAATGAATATGAGGTTCACATACCTTTCCTGACCTCCACATGGGTGTTTGAGACCTATTAATTCACCCAACATCCGTTCCAGTGACCGATCTAGGCCATCTCCCAGTCTACTCCTGACCGATGTCGGTTCCCTGCACTGACCCTAACTGTCGACGTCATTTCCCTAGCTGACGTCGGTGTCCCACCTACCGACATCAGTCCTTATGACCAACATCGGACTTCTCCTGTCTGACCTACCAACCCTGCTGGTCTGCAGATGACCAATGTCGGTATCTGGATGACTGACGTCGGTGCCAAGCTACCAACATCAGTGTCTGTGTGTTCCTGTAAGTGATGAAATTTTCATCCACAAGCTCTTCTTGGATCAAACCTTTGTCCATGTTGCCCTGCTCAGACTTATTCAGCCCCTGTGACTGATCTTTGTCCTTCATCTCCTCCATAAACACCAAGGCTTCTTTGTTCCTGTCAAAAGCATCAAACTTCCTCTTTCTGCAATGAACCGTATTTATGCTTTCCAAATTTGAACGCATACCTTTTGAATCAAGAACTTCTATTCCCTTCCTATTCTTGTGACCAAGCCTATTAGGCCACATCTTTGAAACTACACCAGAAGTAGAATCAGTAATACAAGTAGACAGATAAAGAGTATCTACTTTCTTACTTCTTGCTAGAACAAGTGCTCCCTTGGTAACCTTCCAAGAATCTACTATGAGGGTTATTGTGCATCCCTCATCTCCCAACCTTCCTACAGAAATTAGACTCTGCTTCAGAATCAAAACATGCATGACCTCTTTCAACACCCACGTGTTGTCAATCTGCAATCTCAGCTGCACTTTCCCTTTGCCAACTATCTGACAAGGCGTACCATCCCCTAAAAAAAGAACTCCAAAGTCTCCCTGTTCATACTTGTAGAACAAATAGCTGTTTGGGGATGCATGAAAAGATGAACCAAAATCTAAAATCCATGATCCTACCTGACTATCTAAAGAAAGTATGAGAGCATACTGCATCACAATATTTGCACCCTTTGCTTCTTCCATACCTGCATGTTGATTCTCTTTATCTCTCAACCAACACTCCTTCTTTGTATGTCCTTTTTTTCCACAAAACCAGTAGTTAATACCTTTAGACTCAGATCTCCTTCCCGACCTTGATTTCCCTTGCTCAACCTTCTCCCTTTGCCTTTCCCTGCTTTTTGCACTTAGAGCATTCTCTGATGATTCACCTGTGCTTCTCCTGTGTATTTCTTCATTCAAGATCACACTCACAACATCATCAACTTTTAAGATTTTAGAAGTAGATGCAGAGTTACTTACTGCCATAACCATACCGTCCCAACTTTTAGGCAAAGAACATAAAATCAAGAGAGCCTTTACCTCATCATCAAAAACAATATTGACTGAAGCTAGTTGGTTTACCAAACCATGGAAATCACTGAGATGAGTATGTACTGATCCACCTTCCTGCATTTGCAAAGTAAATAGCTGCTTCATAAGATATACCTTATTAGAAGCCGAGGGCTTTTCGTATAAATTTGCCAAGGACTTTATCAACTCTTCCATTGTCTTGCACTGTGATAAGCTAGAAATCATAGACGATGCAAGGCTCAACCTTATGGAACCGAGAGCCTTCCGATCAAGAATGTTCCATTCTTCATCCTTCATATCTGTGGGCTTGCATGCAACCCCACCCAACGGTAAGTACAAATCCTTCTGATATAGATAGTCCTCAATCTACATCCTCCAATGTTGATAATTCTTGCCGTTAAACTTCTCCATTCGTAGCCTGCTTTCTTCTGCCATTGCTGAACTCCCACTCAATCAGAAAACCCTATGAATGACCTGTAATCGAAAACAATACCCTGCTTCATGCAAACCATAGCTCTGATACCACTTGTCAGGGGATCTATAGCTCTACCAATTAGAGCACAATTGATTACTTTCTTATATGCAATTAAACATGGAATTATACCAGAACGATAAAGTAGCTAGAAACTTGAGACAACAAAGAATTTGAGAGACAATACACACTCTTGTATTAAATACTACTAGAAGAAAATATAATAAGGAAGATGCCACTTCTTCCTCCACCTCAAAGGCTTGCCACACCTCAAGAACTTCTTCCCTCTCTCTCTTGCTCAATACAACAACTCTAAAGCCTAAGTTTCTATCCCTCCTTGAATGCTTCAGCTGATCTCCTTGACCTTACACCTGTAGATCTCCTTGACCTTGCTTGCTTCAATGCTTTCACTTGCCATAGAATAATTACAATACATGCCTTATGGGTCTTTAAATAGGATCCCATGCTTACAAAAATAGGACTCTAACTACTAAAATTAGACACACAGCCTGAAACTTAAATTAGCCCCTTAGCATGCAAACACTCGGTTCAACTAACTAACTATTCATGCAACGAACAGTTCTGGACCGCATAGGCGACCGACGCCGGTCTCTGCTAGTCTGGTGCTGCCGACATTGGCTGACTCCCTGCCGTTGCCAGTTTCCTTCTCCACTGTCTGTGACCGACGTCGGTCATGCTGCCGACACCGGTTCCTCTAGTTCTTTAGCATCCTCTCTTGTGTCTGCAAATAGTTGAAGCTTTTAGCTCCACACCTTAACAGAAGAGTCTCACATTTGGCTTTTCATGAGATAATGTTGAAGGGCCTTGATATTGAGGTCAAGGAACCTTTCAAAGTATTGGTCCCCTTCAAGGACAATGGGAGGCTAAGTCGGGGTCGATCGGGTAAGAGTATGTTCGGTCTCTGAATGATACTCCATTAGAGGACTAGTTATGGAGGGCAAAGGTAGAAGCGGTTGTTTCTTTACGTGGTCAAAAAGAGTCTTGGTTTGATTGCATGTCAAAACCATTCAAGGCAAAAGGTTCAAGTTTTAGAAACTATGTTTTTCAGTCTCAGAAAACTAGAATGGGTGTTGGACAGCAAGAAAGCTTGCTGTTTTGAGAAGAAAAATTTGGATAGTGATCGACGTCAGTAGAAAAATGAAATAGGTTGCCAAGGTCGGTCAGATAATCGATGACGGTGAAGAAAGGTTGCTGATGTCGGTGGGAAAACTAATGTTGGTTACTGTGTTTTTCCAAAAAACTCAGAGAATTTGAAAGTTTTTATAAAAAAGATAAAAAAAGAAGAAAACGTCCTCACTAGCTCAAAAAAACTAGATAGAAACAAAAAAATAGATGGAGACAGGCAGACCCTAAGCATTAAATCCTAAGAAACAACTTTTAAAATCATGTTGGCTTATGCCTTAGAGTGTGTTTGGGAAGTTGGCTTTTAGAACGGGTCCTAAAAGAAGCAATCTAAGGTTGGTTTCAGGTTAGTTTTGGTGCTCAAGAGTCTATGTTAGGTTTCGTACGTGGCCTGGTGCTAAGGAGCAAGCTCCCCTCACTTCACAAGCCCAAAAATGAACTGAGTTGCTTAGCCAGTATATACTTCCCCTAGAGTTTATCCTCTACCAGAGAACAAAGTGGGCTTTCCCCTTGGTAGTGAAGTCCAAGTGGGATTGCTGGGACGGGTAAGGTATCTATTAGGTGATGAAGTCCTAGTCAGACCTTGTCTCAGGTAAGTTTAGATGTTTGAGTTTGTGCAAGTGGTTTGGATGTGTAACATGAGTGGCATATGCTTTATTCATGATGCATTTTTAATTACTAGATGTGAGAGCTAAGTATGCATTCAGGAAGAAATAAAATGCAATGTATTTTAAGCCCAAATTGAAATGTGTGTTCGTATGCAGACAAGTGAAGAAAAGGTTGAAGAGTATGACTTTTACTACTCTAAGATGCAAAAAAGAAAGAAGGATTCTTTTTAACCTTGCTAATGGTGTCTTTTGGAAGAGATAGAAGAAAGAGATGTAAGGAGAGACCTAATGCACCTATATGAAAAGTTTGTTTTTAGAAGAAAAAGTATGAACCCAAGGAAAACTCCTAGGGTCCCACCGGGTGTGCCAGAATGTTTCTAACAAGTTTTTCACTTTTCCACATTCAAAAGAAATAAGAAACTAAGATAAAGGGTTAGGGATTTGTATGTACCCGAATGAGGTCTGCGCACCATTATCCAGACGTTGTAGGGCCTCCTCTTTGGCTGTGGAGGATGACACCTGCAGAAGAAAGAGACTTAAACAAAGAGATTATTAGATGGATATAAGGTGGACTGCCAAGAGATATGCTTGGTCCCAGAAGTGCAAAGACTTCCTTAAGGGATGTCAGTCCACTTATTGATAAAAAAGAATGTCAGATAAAGATAATAATGACAGACTAAGCTAGAGAAATACAAACAATGCATACCTGTTGTCTGCTATCGGTCTGCCACAGTCACTGATGTCGATTAGTCTACCAATGTCAGTTATGTCTATCGATGTTGATAGGGGAAATGGGCCTAGAGGCTGATGTCGGTCAGGGCAATGGCCTTGGACGAGTTTTGGATGAGTCTTTGGTCGATGGAATGGTCTGTGGTAGTCTGAGAGTCTGTGTAGGGTGGTAAGACAGTAGATAGAGTCTTTAGGAGGGACTAAGGTAGGGGATATGTTGTTAGAAAAAGGGGTAAAGGGTAAGAGAAAGGCCTCTCAGCCTCTCCGAGAAGAAGTTTAGTCAGGTCTGGTCTAGTTAAAAGTCAGGGTTTGTCTAGTTGATAATATTACTTAGAAGTAGTTATAAGAAACTAATTACAAATACATCCTAAGCTACTGAAATGACATAAAAGGAGAATACTTAGCTCTTGTTTGTTGAAAAACTAGAGGAGTGAATGCTTGTTGCTGATGTAGAAGACTCCTTGCAAAGAGGTAGGGTGACTGATGCAAAGTCCCTGTAGCCTGTGATGCTTAGTGTGCATCTGGGAGAGAGAGAGAGAGAGGTCGAAGCCTGGGTGCAAGAGGATTTTTGCAATCGGGGGAAGAGGATTCATTGATTCGGCCTACAAGTTGGTTTTAAGCAACTGATGTCGGTGATCCCATCGGCGTCGGCCGACTGTAACCGACGTCGGTAGCTAGAATAATGGAAAAAGGGCTAAAATTAGCCTTTTGCCCGTTCTTCCAACTACCAGGGTCAATTGGTCATGGGAAAACGGTCGAAGGTGAATTGAATGAGCATGAGAGGTTAATGGGAGGAATGAAATGGGGTTTAAGTAATTAAGATTTAGCATGAGGTGAGGGAGGCATCCAAGGAGAGGTATCCTAGGAGGGGTGAGGTGAGGTGGCAAGGAGGAATTTTTAATTTAAAATAGTTATTTTAAATTAATAAAACATAGGTTAGGCATGGTTAAGTTCGAAAGGGACCAAGAAGGAGAATGACCAAGGGTTAGACACGATTTTGGTGTCTACACTTTTATTACTTCTATTGTATTATAAATGGCTATTTACCAAAATGAAAAATTCAAAAAAATGATAACCGCCTGGCCTTCTAAAAGGGATGAGTCTAGAATATATAGGCAAAATGGCCTCTCATGGGAATGACACCTAGAAATCCCAAAACTCATGCCCATGATGATGTCATTTTAATTTATTAAGGAATTTAAGCTCATGAGTGTATTTAGCCTCCAAATCCTAAATATTGTCCAACCACTTTATCTTGTTAATGCCACAATGCTCAAGAGGGGCATAGTGATGCCACATGTATATCTCTAGAGATGTTTCTACTATGCCACTAGGGATGTGGATCCACTTGTTTTGGCTAATGGTGCAACTCCTTTGTCTGATAGAAAAGTCTTGGCCTTTAAAAAAGCATAGTCATGCTATTTCTACTCATTTTCACTTTTTACATTCAGAAGAAATAAGAAACTAAAGTTAAATGGTCAGGGATTTATACGTACCTAGATGAAGCTACACACCGTATCTAGATGATTGAAGGAGCTCCTCTTTGGCTATGGAGGATGACACCTATAGATAAGAAAGACTTAAATAGAAATTAGATAGATATATGGTGGACTACCAAGCAAAGTTCGGTCCTAGAAGTGCAAAGACTTCCTTGAGGGATGATAGTCCACTTATTTGACAAAAGAGTGTTAGATAAAGAGAAACAATGAAAGACTAAGAAATAGAAAATAGACAATGCATACCTATGTTCTGATGTAAGTCTTCCACAATCACCAATGTCGGTGGTTCTGCCGGCATCGATTGGTCAAGGTTTCCAACATCAGTTATGATGCCAACATCAATAGGGGCAATGGACCTTTGGACGGGTTTTTGGTTGATGTCTTTGGTCGACAGAATGGTCTGGGAGATTTAAAAGGGTTGTGCAGGGATGCAGGGCAGTGGACAGAGTCTTAAGAAGGACAAAGGTAGGGAACAGGGGTGGAAGGAGAATGAGGATGAGAGGAAGGCTTTTCAACCTTTTCGAGAAGAAAGTCAGGTTGTCTCAACAGTACTCAGAAATAGTCAATGGGCTAATCACCAATGTATTCAAAAAATACTAAAATATAAACCATAAGAATACTTAGCTCTTGGTGGAGAACCAGAAGTGTAGAAGACTTGTTTTCGTTATGGCTGATGTAGGAGACTTCGTGTAATCTTCTAATCTAACATGGAGTGAATTCTATAGAGTTTCTTAGCCTAGACAGTGATGAAAGAATGATGATACCTGCAAAGTGTCGAGGAGCAAGAGAATTTGGATCCTGAGAGTAAGAGAATTCGCATTTAGGTCTATAGTCAAGGTCAGAATTTGGTTTTAAGCAACCGATGTTGGCAATACCACCGGCGTCAGCAGCTAGAGAATGGGAAAAAAGGCTATTTTTATCCTTTTGCCCATTCTTCCATCTACCAAATTTAGTTGCCATTGGTGAATGGTCCAAAGGTATATTTATTAGGTGCGGGGGTTAGTGGGAGAGTTAAAATTAGGTCTTAGGTAATTATGATTAGTCATAGGGTGATAAATGGCCTAAGAGCTAGGAATCCAAGGTGAGGTGTCTAGGGGGGATTATTAATTTAAAATAAGTATTTTAAATTAATAAAGTATAGGTTAGGAATGTTGAAGTTAGAAAGGGACCAAGGGGGGGTTGACACTATTTTGGTGTCTACATTTGCCCCTTTTTGTCTTGTTGGTTGTTCTGACGAACTGCAAGACAAAAATAGGAGTAAGTTGCCTCAGGTATGGGATAAGGTCATTTTTGTCCTGTTGGTTGTTCTGATGAACTGTAAGACAAAAATAGGAATAAGTTGCCCCAGGTATGGGATGAGGTATTCCCCCTTAAAGCGGGAGTCGAGAGAAGGTAACCTGATATCAGGTGCCGATTTGATAGGCAGTGGATGGGTATGGTGAAGTTGGAGTGTGAACGCTGCAATAGTTGGGATTGTGCGTATACCACTTCACATGATAGATAGGTCAAATTGTCACAGTCAAAGGTCAAGGAGTGCTAAAATTGAAGTAACCAGGCCCCAACTTTTAGTCATAGATAATTGGGTTATTCGATCCAAGCTGTAGCTCCAATGGTCATCGTGTTCCAAGTATCTCGAGCTCAGGAAGTGCTCCTAGAAAACACAAAAATGTCACAAGTAGTGGGGATCAATTGGAGCTTGATCTGATACTTGTGAGGGTTGTGATATGGGTTACGTATAATTTTGCTATCTATTTGTGAGGTAGCATACATGCAATCAAAACAAATAAGATAGAGTTGTCTCAAAAATGGTCATGGTCTGAGGAGATAGTCGTGATCTCCAAGGTTGTTGGTTGAGTTGGGTTGAGATATATGTGATCTCAAGAGTTGTGTGTTGTGGTCAGGGAGATGTATGTGATCTCCAATATGCCCCATGAGAAATCTAAGGTGACTTCTACAGTGTCAGGGCTGGTTGTTTGGTCATGATTTTGGGTTGGTAGAGATAGATTTTTCATTAGATAGATGGACAAAGGAATGGCCAAGCTAACCTCAGAAGGCCCCATGTCAACTGAGTGTTGCCTACATAGCCCCTGTTTGAAGGGCCTCAGGCTAATGTAGTTCTTGATAAAAAGGGAGGAAGAGGGTCAGTTATGGATGTGGGTTGGACGAGGTTAAGTCGTGGTTAAAGGTAATATGGTTGGTCCATCAGATAGACAGACAAATGACTGTGGCCAAGCTAACCCTAGAAGACGTCATGTCAACTAAGTGCTGCCTACATAGCCCCTATTTGAAGGGCCTCAGGCCAATGTAGTTCTCCCTAAAAGGGAGGAAGAGGGTCGGTTATGGATGTGGGTTGGATGAGGTTAAGTCATGGTTAAAGGTAATATGGTTGGTCCATCAGATAGACAAACAAATGATTATGGCTGAGCTAACCCCAGAAGATGTCATGTCAACTGAGTGCTGCCTACATAGCCCCTATTTGAAGGGCCTCAGGCCAATGTAGTTCTCCCTAAAAGGGAGGAAGAGGGTCAGTTATGGATGTGGTTTGGATGAGGTTAAGTCATGGTTAAAGGTAATATGGTTGGTCCATCAGATAGATGGACAAATGACTATGGCCGAGCTAACCCCAGAAGATGTCATGTCAACTGAGTGTTGCCTACATAGCCCCTATTTGAAGGGCCTCAGGCTAATGTAGTTCTCCCTAAAAGGGAGGAAGAGGTTCGGTTATGGATGTGGGTTGGACGAGGTTAAGTCATGGTTAAAGGTAATATGGTTGGTCCATCAAGTAGATGAACAAACGAATGGCTGACGTCATTAGGGAGACAAATAGGTAGATGGTCGAGCTAACCCCAGAAGACTCCATGTCAACTGAGTGCTGCCTACATAGCCCCTATTTCAAGGGCCTCAAGCTAATGTAGTTCTCCCTAAAATTGAGGAAGAGGGTCAGTTATGGATGTGGGTTGGATGAGGTTAAGTCATGGTTAAAGGTAATATGGTTGGTCCATCAGGTAGATGAATAAATGAATGGCCGATGTCATTAGGGAGACAAATGGGCAAATGGCCGAGCTAACCCCAGAAGACTTTGTGTCAAATGAGTGCTACCTACATAGCCCCTATTTCAAGGGCCTCAGGCCAATATAGTTCTCCCTAAAAAAAGGAGGAAGGGTCAAAGTGGTTGATAATTATCTTGGTCAGGTTAGGGTCATTAGCATTTCCTATAGGTGTGATGGTACATGCTCGAAATGATGAGTGTATGATGATGTTATAGCCTTTTCCATATCATGTGATGGTGTATTCTGTAACATAGGTTATGTGGTTTTTGATCCCTAGCAAGTTTCCATATTAGTGATGGATGTATGCTAAAAATGAAATGAGTATGTTTATGCTTCAGCAAGTAATGGTTTATGCTTGACATAATTTGTGTGGCCGATAGTTTCCATGTGTATTGGTTTCTATAGAAACTAGTGTGAATAAGCTATGATAATGTTAGTAGTCTGAAAAAGTTTTGGTTGGTTTAGTTTGGTTGTATGTGACCAAAGTGTGTAAGAAGTGAAAGGCGTGTTGCTCTTTCATTGACAAGGACCATAATGATAGCATAAATAGGTTTATTGCAAACAAAAACCTCGTTCATGCATTACATCATTGACCATTGGTTTATGTTAGAGAAGTATTCAAATCACTTGACATTAAGTGAGCTCAAAATCCCTTGGGTATTTTGGGGTAATAGGTTTGATTATGTGAGGTGTGAGGATAGTGTAACCCTTTTTTAGCAAGGATAACTTTGCCCCTTTTATAGGTGACCCTGAGAACGACTATAGGCTAGTCCATGACTTATTATTATTTTTTTGGTAGACTGATTGATGCGAGAAGTCTACGTGGGGATGTTGTTTTGTTTTGTGGTCATATGTGAAGCTGATCGATGTGAGAAGCTTCAAAGAGAGTGTTGTTTGTAGCAAGATTTGGGCATAGCCATCCTTCAAGGGATTGGTCTATATTTTGATTTGTATGGTTGAATATCTTTGAATAGCTATCCTTCAAGGGAGCAGTCTATCAATTACAACAATGATGTAGCTATCTTTCGAGGGAGCAGTCTACATTTATAGTTTTATGACCTTTGAATAGGCATCCCAGTTTTTTTTTTTTTTTGTTTTGTTTTTTACTGAACTTTTGGTCATGGACTTGACTATAGAGTTTTGGGGGTTTCCCTTTTATTAGGACAAAGCATTCATGCTTTACCAAAGGTTTGACTAATATTTGTAGGGAAAAAGGGTTAAAAGGAATAGGAATGATGATGGTAGGGGTTGCTCAAGGGATGAGCTCAAGTTAAACATCAAGTTAATGATTACTTGATTAACAGTAGAATGGTCATAGATGCAAGGCATTAAGGGGCTTAGGTTCTGGTTGGCCTTCAAGAGAAGATAGACGATAAGTCCCTGATCCATACTTGTGTGTTATGATATAAGGTCTGAGCCAATTATGAGTAAACTTGCCTTGTTTACTTCTTTCCATATTTTTCACGTGTTGGTTTTCTTTGAGGACAAGATCTCTAATTTTGAAATCTCGTTCTCTCAGACTTTTGTTATAGGCATGTTGGATGTGATTTTGGTAGATATGGAGATGGTTGAGGGCTATAAGGTGACATTCATCAAGTAACTCAAGTTGAGCCAATTGATCTTGATGAAAGTCATCATTAGAAAGTATGTCATGCAAAGAGATGCATAAAGAAGGTATCTATACTTCAAGAGGCAAGACAGACTCAGTTCCATACACTAAAGAGAAAGGTGTAGCACCTGTAGGGGTTCAGATGCTAGTGCAGTAGGCCCACAAAGTGAAGGGAATGTGAATGTGCCAATCCCTTCTAGTATCATTGACCACCTTCATTAGAATTTTGGTTAATATTTTGTTGGAAGCCTCGGCCTGCCCATTTACTTGTGGGTAGTAAGGTGAGGAAAAGCTGAGCTTAATGCCAAATGAGTCACAAAGTTTCTGGACAATTTTGTTTTTGAATGACTTGCCATTATTGGTGATGATTTTTTGAGGTACATCAAAATGACAGATGATGTGTTGGTTGATGAAGTCGATGATTTTGTCAGCTTTAGTAGAGATGAGGGGAATCGCTTCCACCCATTTAGTGAATTATTTAGTTGCGGTGATAATGGACTGATGTTGAAGAGATGAATGAGGGTTAATATCATTGATTAGATCTAAGCCCCATTGTGAAAAAGGCCAGAAATCCTTACCAACTTGTAGAGCGTGGCTAGGGACGTGAAGTAAGTTAGCGTGTTGTTGGAATTTGATACAACATCGAACATAGTCACTATAGTCTTGATGAAGAGTGGGCCAATAATAGCCCAGGTGAAGGATGTGCTTGGCAACTAAGTTACTACTAAAATGCCCTCCACAAATCCCATCATGGACTTGTTTAATAGCGTGAGATGTTTCAGTGGAGGTTAGACATCAAAGGAGGCCATCAAAACCTCTTTTATAGAGAAGACCCCCTAGCATAGTATATCAAGCCATGCTTTTGATAAAATCCCATTGTGCATTACTAGAGAGACCAGGAGGGATGATTAAATAAGTTAAGTAGTCCACAAGTTGTTTATACCAAACATCCTATGGACTAGAGTCAATGGTGCTAAGGAGGTTGATGTTAGTGGAGATATATGAAGGTAACGCCAAATGGTGTACCATAACATAAATTCTCGAGGAAGATGATGAGGATGGAATGCATGAGGCAAGAGAAGCCATAGTATCAGCAAACTTATTCGTAGATTGAGGAATAGTTTACAAGATGTAATGGTCAAAAGATTCTAGCAGGGTGTCAACACAGTGTTTGTACTTTTGCAAAACTTCATTTTTATAAAGATATGAATCGTTGATTTGATTGATGACTAGTTGTGAGTCACCAAAGATGTTGATGGTCTTGACGCCTAGGAAAAGGGTGGTTTGAAGTCCCAAAATTAAGGCTTCATATTCAGCCATGTTGTTAGTACATTCAAAGTCAAGTTTGAAAGATAGGGGCATGGGCTCACCCTCATGAGGGATGAGAATGACCCCTGCACCACCACCATGTTGACATTTTGACCCATTAAAGAACATTGTCATTTGATAGAAAATGTCATTGGTGGATAACGTGGCAATGGATTCGTCAGGGAATTTGCATTGAGAAGGTTGGTTGTTAGGTAGAGGGGCATTCGCTAGTTGGTCAGTGATTGTTTGCCCCTTTATAGATTTTTGTTGGATGAATTCCAAGTCAAACTCAGCAAGAAGCATGAGCCAATGAGCCATATGTTGATTTTGGTATGGCTTGGAATGCATGTATTTAAGAGGGTCGGTGTGGGTGATGACATAAGTTTTATGATTGAGGAGATAATGATGAAGCTTGGTAGCGGCAAAGACTAATGCCAAGCAAAGTTTCTCGGTATAAGTATACCAAGTTTCATAGTCAATGAGCATTTGGCTTATATAATATACCGCTTGCTCACGATGTTGTTTGTCTCGATGTGCGATCATGGCACCTAAAGAATGATTTGTTGCTGAGATGTAAAGATAGAAAGGTTGGTCATCTTTAAGTGGAATAAGGACTGGTGGAGAGACAAGATAAAGCTTAAGAGCCTCAAAAGCCTCTTGGCAGTCCTTATCCAAATAAAAGGAGACGTCCTTCTTGAGGAGGTGATGAAAGGGTTGACATCGGTCGAAAAGCTATGAGATGAAGCGACGGATAGATTGAAGCTTCCCTTGCAAGCTGCGAAGTTTCTTTAGATTGGTAGGTGGTGGCATCTTGAGTATAGCTTGAATCTTAGTGGGGTAAATCTCAATGCCACAAAGAGAAATGATGAAGCTTAAAAGCTTCCCTGAGAGAACCCCAAAGACACATTTCTTGGGGTTTAGTCAAATGTTGTATTGGAAGAGGTGACTGAATATGATTTTGAGAATAGTTAAATGGTCATGGCAGAGTTTAGATTTGCCTAGTAGGTCATCCACATAGTCCTCCATGACTTTGTGGAGGAGATTGTGAAATATGTAGGTCATGGCACATTGATATGTGGCGCCTGCATTTTTGAGGCCAAAAGGCATGACCCTATAGCAAAAAGTCCCCCATGGGGTGATGAAGGTAGTTCTGTGTTAATCTTTTGGCGCAATTAGGATTTGGTTATATCCTAAAAATTTGTCCATGAGTGATAGCATTTCATGACCGGCCGTAAGATCAACAAGTTGGTCAATGTTGGGCAGAGAAAAATCATCCTTTAGGCAAGCTAGGTTAAGGTCACGATAGTCAGTACAAATTTGAATCCCCCTAGTCACTTTTGTGATAGGGATGATGTTTGACACCCATTGTGGATAATCAATGGGTTGGATGAAGGATACGAAAAGAAGACGTTGAAGCTCCTCTTTGACAAGGAGCACAACACAAGGATGCATATTGCAAAGCTTTTGCCTAACAGGCTTAGCTTATGGGTTTGTGATGATGTTATGGATGACGATGTTAGGGTCGATGCTAGGCATATCGCTGTAGGTCCAAGCAAAGGCTTTGATATGGTCTAAAAGGAATTTGGTATAGTCAATCTATTATTAGGCATCTAAAGATTGTCCAATATTTAAAATGTGAGGAACATCAGAAGATGGAAGGTTTATGTCAATGGTCGATTCATTTAACATAACTTGTGTTTTTGAAGGAAGTGATTGTTGGATGAAAGAGTCATCTGCACCCATGTAGGTGAGAATGGCATCATCATCCACACATTAGATAGTGTTGATGGTAGTATATTCATTGTTTATCATGTTTGAATAAATGAGAGGGAGAGACCTGGATACCCCACCTAGTTGATAGGTTAGGGGTTCCAAGCGAATGGTGTTTATGCAAAAAAAACTAGGAGGGATGGAAACCACCGACTTCGTAGGTGAAAATGGGAGAATAGGTGAGTTTGGAGGTGATTATTCTATAATAGGTTTAGGGTGAGGGTTTTTAGAAGTTTCAGTAGGTTCTTTAAAACCCAGGCCATGTTGCTTCTTGGCATTCTTTATGGCCTCATCATTTGGTGGTTGGACGGGCTGGTGGGAGCCTTATTCGTAGCACCCAAAGCCAAAGCCCTTCCATGCACACCTATAAAGATAGGTATGAGCAAAGTTTGGGTTGCCAAGAAAAGAGAACTTAGACGTAAATAGTTGGGGTGATGAAAGAGGGTTCCCATCAGTGGGAACTCAATTTAGCCCTCCATAGATGAGATTTATTTGGAGATTGGGAGGACCATAAGGGATGGCCATTCTGATGCGATGGTCATAGATAGGATTGTGATGAAGTTGTCCATACTCTTAAGGAGTCTGGACCATGTCCAAAGTGAGTAAACGATACTCCCCAAGTGAAAGACGTTGGAAGGTATCTTCCATAGGGTCTTTTGTTGTCACTTGAGGAGGTGGTGTAGGTGTAACCACCGTTTGTGTACTTGTTGAAGCTTCTACGAGTGGAGGTGGTGTTTGGGTCGATAAGCTGTGTTACATGTCTTGAAAGGGGAGGGGTCTAGGAGAATGACATGGACTTGACTGTCGTGTTCAAATTTGACACAACGGTGTAATGTAGAAGGGACACAGGCCATGGCACGAATCCAAAGTCATCCTAATAACATGTTGTATTAGAACTCTCCCTCGATAATGTAGAAGAGCTCTGGGATTGTTCGTGGGCCAACATGGATATGTAAGATGACGGTGCCAATGGTAGTGGCGGTAGAGTCATTAAAAGATTGAAGAATTGCGTCAGTCTTTGACATGCAATTCTCTGGGAGGGCTAATTGGTCATAGGCATGGGTGGAAATGATATTGATGTTGGCACCTCCATCAATCATAATTCACTTAATGCAAGTTCAATCAATGTAGGCTGTGATGAAAAGGGTAGCATCCTGATCTTCCAAGTTGGAGGCAGGAATTTCAGAATCACTAAAGGTAATAGAGGCGATGGTGGGTAATGATTGAACTAAGGCAGCTAGTGGTTGGGGGTCCTTGGGTTGGACCTCCACTCCCTGTAAAGATTTGATTAAATCTTGATGATGTTGTGGAGAGATTTGAATGAGGTCATATAAAGTCATCTTCATGGGAGTTTGGTGAAGTTGTTTCACTATAGAATCATAGATTGCCTCTGAAGAAGTGGGTTGGGATGTACCCAAGATAGAAATCTTGGGTTTGGGTGGTTGAGCAGGTTTGACAAATGGGTAGGTCCAAGGAATAACAACTTTCTCTTTTGCTTTATCCTTTAAAGCTTGTGACCTAGTGGCCACATTGATGGTGTTAATCTCGAATAAAGGGGGCGAAGGAGGTAAAGGGACCATAGTTTGATGATGGGATTTTGATGAAGGTGAAGAGGATGTTTGAGAGACATTTGACAGTGTTAGAGATTTGTTGATAGTATCCTCAATAAGAAGGGTGTCTTTTTCCAAGTAATGGTGAGTGACAACCTTGAGGGCACAACAATTTTCAGTGTCATGCCCAGGTGAGTGATGATATAGGCAAATTTTAGTGTCATCGAACCAAGATGGTTTTGGTCCGAGAGGTTGAAATGGTTTAATAGGTGTAAGAGTGATGTTAGAAGTTTTCAAAAGTTGGTGTAGTATCAAAGCATATGAACCCACTAAGGGGTCTGTGCTTATTGATGCACTAGGTGTTAATGACTTGTGTTTGGAAGTTGTTGAGGGAGATTTCCATACTGCCTTTTGGGTTGGTGGTGTGGCCACTCGTGTAGACGACACTTTCTTCATGAGGGGTGCCAAATTTTTTAGAGGAGGTATGTTTTTGGTGGGTAAAGGGAGTAATGGAGGTAGCTTGTTTTTTTTAGGTGTTGGAGTAGGAAGCACTCCTATTAAGGTAGAAGGATGTGGGCCCAAAATGGAGGGAAATGGTGATGGTGGGAGAGGAGTTCTCTGACATGGTTTAGTAGCCTTCTTTGGTTTAGTGTGAGGACTACTATTATGTGAGGCAAGGTTCAAGTCTACCTTCACTTGTGAGTGAGTGAGGTTAGATATGGGCTGAACACCGAGGGATTTAAATGGTGTTGGTATGGTGGATGTTTGTGAGGGTTTAGGTTCAGATGCGGATGGTTGAGCTTCTGAAGATTTGGAAGTAAAAGCCTGGTCCTCATTGGAGATTTTGGGAGATTTTGTCGAAGGAGGGTCATTAGTACAAGATGAGATGGGATGTGTAAGATAAGGAGCTTTGAGTCGCTGCCATAATGCCTCATGTTCTAAGTTCCTCGAATGGAGAAATCCTAAGTTTTCAGCCAGTCGAGAGAATGGTTTAGAAGTTATTGTGCTAGGCTTTATAATTGGTTTTTTAGAAGATTTGGGTGGTTGCGAGAGTGGAAATGTGTTAGATGCGATAATCTCAGGCCAGAGGTGAGAGAGAGCCATTACTAGATCGTCTTCGGTTGAAGTAGGTGAAGAGACAAGTTCTTCTGTCGGTGGAGAAGGAATTAGAGAATGGGTTTCTTCGAAAGGAAAGAGCATAGGGATGATCGTGCCTTCTACTTGTGGTTGAAGAGTAGGAAAGGTATGGTCCTCCATTGATAGTAGGAAGGATGAAGGTGGGGCTAGTGGATTTGGTATGGTTAAAGCATCCTCCAATATAAGAGGGGTAGATGGAGGACTATTAAGAGAAGAAGACTCTTCTTCCTATGGTGGAGGGATAGGTTTACTAACCTCTTCAATTTGTGGAAGTGATTGGTTAGGGACAAAAGGCAAAACCATATCGACCGCGCGTATATTACACTCTTGGGGGTCTTCAACTATGGTCTAAACGTTGTTTTGGCTAGGAGGATGGTTAGGAAAAGGTTGTCTAAAAATTTCTATGTTTTGGTCTGGTGACGCGTTTGGGTTATCCAAGACAAGATCACCTTTGTCTAGCATATCTTAGACAATGTTATTGAAGGTTTACAATTGTCTGTGTCATGGCCTTTGACACGGTGATAATTAGAGAAGTCATTCTACCTATACCATGCAGGGATGGCACACGAGGGATCAAATTGAGGTGGTCAAATTTGGAGGAGGTTGAGGACTCCCTGTTTGACTAGTTTATCCAACACAGATGCGTATGATTCTCCTATTGGAGTATATTGACGTTGTATGTATCATTGTTGGAATTGTCGTATAATGCTTTTAGATGTGAAAGGTTTGGATTGGTTAGTTGTGGTTGATGATGATGGTCTAAATACCATAGCATTTGCTAATCCCTTAGATTTGGAATTAGAGGAAGAAGATTTGGAGGAAGGGTCATTTGATTTTGCATTAGTATTTTTACTACATAGTTTGACTTTTTTTTTTTTGACAGCATAGAGTTCAAGCTTCCTAGCCATGGTGAAAGCTTCATCAAATGTGCAGAATGTTTGGACCCACAAAGTAGATGAGATGTGTTTGACAGACACTTGTGAAAAGAGTTCAATGAGCTCAGGTTGAGGTAAAGAAAAGGAGAGTTGGTTGATTAAGCCTCTCCAACGGGCAACGAAATTAGCTATTGATTCATCATCAAATTGTCTGATAGAATATAGGTCCATGATGGAGACCTTTTTGATTATGTTAATTGAAAAGTGGTAAAGAAATAGTTGAGATAGTTGAGTGAAGGTAAATAGAGAGTGACTGGTAATAGAACTATACCAATCGAGGGCAACACCAAAAAGTGACATGGGAAATGTGCATAATAATAATGCATCATTATGTGTTATAAGGTAACAAGTGTGTCTAAACGCTCGTAGATGTTGTTGTGGGTCCTCTTTACTCTGAAAGCAAGTAAACTTGGAAAGTTCCCACTAACTAGGATATGGTCAAATTGGGACCGATGGATGAATAGGTTCATTACAGATTTGTTCATATGAGAGAACATTTCTTGAACCCGAAATAGATGTCTCAAGATTAGACATCTTATCCATCAACATCTTGATTAGATCGGTTGATGAATTTGCAGGTGGGGTGCCCCCTAGGTTGTAAGGCATTTGGAAGGTGTTAGGTGGAGCGTATGACATAGTTGGTTGTGCTTGTATAGGTGCAACATATTGGTAACTAGTCATAGGGACTGATTTTGAAGTCAAGGGTGGTTGTGTCATAAAGCTAGAAGGCACAACTTGGCTTGATGTCACTAAAGGTGGTTGGATGGTGGCAACACTAGCCAAAGGATAAGTAGCCACTCTTGTATTTGTGGGTGCAAGAGTAGGTTGGATGGAGACAATTAAGTTTTGGAATGGTGTAGAACTTTGTTGAATGGTTTGTGGTTGAGGGGGTACAAGAACCCCAAAGGAGGTAGGTCCAAAAATAGAAGGGGAGGCCACACTTTGAAGATTGGTCATGGTCAGGTTGTTAGTTTAGGTAATGGCCTAGGTGACCATGGGTTGGGTTATGGAGGTTGTTGATATGATTGTCATTTTGACTAAGGAAGTTGGCATCCCGTAAACTGGATTGCCTGAAGGATCTCGCATTTGACTTCTCACGAGATAGTGCTAAAGAGTCTTGACATTGAGGTCAAGGAACCTTTCAAAGTCTTGGTCCCCTTCAAGAACAATTGGATGTTAAGTTGGGGTTGGTCGGATAGGAGTACGCTTAGTTTCTAAATTATACTCCATTTGGGGACTTGATATAGAAGGCAAAGGTGGGAGTGGTTGTTACCTTGCGTGGTCAACAAGAGTTTTGGTTTGACTACGTGTCAAAACCATCCAAGGCAAAATAGATTCAGGTTCTAAAAACTATATGTTTCAGCCTCAAAAAACCAAAATTTATTTTTAACGACAAAAAGGTTAGGTTTTTAGCTTGCTGTTTGAGAAGAATTTTTTTTGACAGTGACCGACGTCGGTAGAAAAACCAATGTCGGTGAAGATAGTTGCCAACGTCGGTGGAAAAATTGATGTTGATTACTGTGTATTTCTAGAAACTTAGAAAACTGAAAGTTTTTGGAAGAAAGAAGAAAGTTTGAGTTGTTTTTAGATCTCAGAATGAGACCTTACCAGCTCTAAAAATCAGATACAGATAGAAAAATAGATGATGGCAAGCAACCACTAGATGTTAATTCCTATGAATAAATTTTAGTCGTGGTGGCTTATGCCATAGAAGAATATGTTTGAGAAGTTGGGATTTTAGAATGGGTCCTAAAAGAGGCAGCCTAAGGTTGGTTTTGGGTTATGTTTTGGTGCTCAAAAGTCTGTGTTAGGTTTCGTACGTGGCCTGGTGCAAGGAGCTTGCTCCCCTCACTTCACGAGCCCAGAGACAAGCTGGGTCACTTAGCCAATATATACTTCCCCTAGAGTTTATACTCTGCCAGAGAACAGAGTGGGTTCTCCCCTTGGTAGTGAAGTCCAAGTAGGATTACCAGGAAGGGTAAGGTATCTGTTAGGTGATGAAATCCTAGTCGGGCCTTGTCTCAGGTATGTTTAGATGTTTCATTTTGTGAATGTCATCAGGTTGTGTAACATATGTGCACTATGATTTATTCATAATGCATTTTTAATTACTAGATGAGAAGGCTAAATATGGATTCAAGTAGGAATGAAATGCAATAGATTTTAGCCCAAATTGAAATGTTTTTGTTCAGATGCAAACAATTAGGAAAAGGTTAAGAGCATGAATTTCACTACTCTAAGATGCAGAAAAGAAGTGACAAGAAGAAAAAGTTATTTTTAACTTGTGTTAATGGTGTATTTTTGAAATAAGGAGATAGAAGAAGGATACAAGGAGAGAAAATTTCCTAATGCACCTATATGAAAGTTTGCCTTTAGAAGAAAAAGAAATGAACCCAAGGAAAACTCCAGGGTCCCACCGGGTGTGCCAAAATGTTTCTACTCATTTTTGCTTTTTACATTCAAAAGAAATAAGAAACTGAAGTTAAATGGTCAGGGGTTTATACGTACCTAGATGAAGCTGTGCACCGTATCCAGATGATTGAAGGAGCTCCTCCTTGGCTGTGGAGGACGACACTTGTAGATAAGAAAGATTTAAATAGAAAAATGTTAGATAGATATATGGTGGACTGCCAAGCAAAGCTCGGTCCCAAAATTGCAAAGACTTCCTTGAGGGATGACATTCCACTTATTTGACAAAAGAGTGTTGGATAAAGATAAACAATGAAAGACTAAGAAACAAAAAATAGACAACACGTACCTGTGTTTTGCTATAAGTCTTCCACAGTCACCGATGTCAGTGGTTCTGCTAGCGTCAGTTGGTCAAGGTTGCCAATGTCGGTTATGCTGCCAACATCAATAGGGGCAATGGACCTTTGGAGAGGTTTCTGGTTGATGTCTTTGGTCGACAGAATGGTTTGGGAGATTCAAAAGGGTTGTGTAGGGATGCAGGGCAGTGGATAGAGTCTTAGGAAGGACAAAGGTAGGGGACAGGGGTGGAAGGAGAATGAGGATGAGAGGAAGGCTTTTCAGCCTTTTTGGGAAGAAAGTTAGGTTGTCTCAATAGTACTCAGATATAGCCAATGGGCTAATCACCAATGTATTCAAAAAAATATTGAAATATAAACCATAAGAATACTTAGCTCTTGGTGGAGAACCAGAAGTGTAGAAGACTTGTTTCCATTATGGCTGATGTAGGAGACTTCGTGTAATCTTCTAATCTAATTTGGAGTGAATTCTATAGAGTTTATTAGCCTAGAGAGTGATGATATAATGTTGATGCCTACAAAGAGTCGAGGAGCAAGAGAATTCAAATCCTAGGAGTAAGAGAATTCACATTCAGGTCTGTAGTCGAGGTCAAAATTTGTTTTTAAGTAACCAATGTCAGTGATACCGTCGGCGTCGGCTGATGATAAATCGATGTTGGTAGCTAGAGAATGGGGAAAAAGGCTATTTTTAGCCTTTTGCCTGTTCTTCCATCTGCCAAGTTTGGTTTCCATTGGTGAACGGTCCAAAGGCAGATTCATTAGGCACGGGGGTTAGTGGGAGAGTTAAAATTAGGTCTTAGGTAATTATGATTAGTCATAGGGTGATAAATGGCCTAAGAGCTAGGAATCTAAGGTGAGGTGTCTAGGGGGATTATTAATTTAAAATAAGTATTTTAAATTAATAAAGTATAGGTTAGGCATGTTGAAGTTAGAAAGGGACCAAGTGGGGGGGGGGGGGTTGACACTATTTTGGTGTCTACACATACCACATGGAAAGGCTTGTCTTCTTATTTTTATAGCTGCATGGTGGGTCCCTCTCTTTTTCCAACTAGCCAATGATGCAACTCCAAGGTTTGACAAACCAAAACTAATCATGGATAAGTACAAGGATGACACTTGATGAATTGTCACTTCTTCGAGTAAATTGGGCACTTCTTTGGCAAGGCTAAGTATGGGGCCACTATGTATAAAGTAGACACTCTTCCCAAGGGAAGTCATGTATTTATTTATAAAATTGAGCACAAGGGAACCACGTGTTGGAAATGTATTAACTAATAAATGGTTTGGTAGGTCACACTAATTCATCTATTAGCCAATGGGACTATGCAAAGTCTGACCATAATGAACTGATCTCAAATGAGTGTTGGGATACCATGTGTCAATCCTACACTACACTAGAGGGAAAAGATAACTTCTTTGTGTTGAAGAAGCACTAGACTAACAAATTGGGGGAAGTGAAATGAGGTTTAAACTTAGACAAAATTTTCAAAATGGATCCTAGGAAGGAAGAATTTGAAGGAAGAAACACTAAAGGCACCAAGCAAGCTTGAGGCAAAAAGGGCTGACCGATCTAAAATGAGAAAACATGGATTTTGATCCATAGCTCATGGTAACTCCTAGGGATGTCTACCTACAAATGGGAGAAACCAAAACTCTAGTATTCAGACTATTCAGAGCAAAATATCAAAGAGGATGAAGTTCTTATAAACTTAAAACTTTTGAAGAGCCACCTGTAAAGGTGCCCACTCTTCCTCTTTAGGTTGGGTCTTATTATTAAGAATCTTGAAGGCTCTATCCAAATAAATATTCTTATATAAGGAGATACTCCCCAAGACTTGAACAACCACCAGCATTTAGAACTCTAGATGTGTGAGTGGCTACAATATCTTCTCCATTTTAGAGACACTAGGAGATTAATTTAGAGCCATGAATGTGGTTTGGTCATTATTATTTTGTTCCAATAGCACTTTAATTTGGTCTTCTAGGAAAACATTATTGTCTACCAAGAATGGGGAGGGGAGCCCCAATTAAACTAGTTATTCAATGTTACCCTAACTATCTTGGACTACCTACTCTAAGGCATTAAGGAAAGCCTTGCATTTTTTGGCTACCTTGTTTCAACCTAGGAATTCATTTACCTTTTTTGTCACCTACCTATGGTCAGACACCCCTACTACTTGTAGTGTTTCTTCTGAAATGATATAAAGATTTGGATGAGGAGCTATGAATCTGAGACCTTGGGGGACATGAAGGCAATAACTTGGTTGATGGATGTGCTTACTTGAGAGCTTAAATTCTATGAATCTATAATGAAGGTGAGGTTTGGTTTAGGTTTATGGTCGTGCCCTCGATCCTTTCCCAATAATATTTGTATAGTTACTAGATCATGTAGAGGATTTTTTTATCCATGAGTGGGTATCAAGTTCATTCTTTAGCTTTTTAATATCTTGGTCCTTGATTGAGGATTCTTTTTGTTCCTACTTTTGTAATTGTTGAAAATCCCAATTATAATCTGAGAGATTTTGATGGGTCTATGACAGTTCAGTCTCTCTTTCTTATAGCTTGGTCTCAGTGACCACTTATAGATTGGTTTCCACATAGAAGCTCTCATTAGAGATGCAAATCTAAAGGTTGATCCTCACTTTATTGAGCTCTACATCTTTGGCCTTAACCTCAACATTGAGGTGGTCAACTGTAGCCTTCACCTTGGTGAGTTATACCTTGGTCTTCTCTAATTGGCAAGTCATTTTGATGTAGTATGTGGTTATAGACTTTTGTGTTTTCTATATAATCTCAACCCTAATAGTGGGTTTGGCCTCACTAAGATTAAGTTCAATAGCTTATATAATGTAGTCCTCTAGTTGTATCTACTCTTGGGGCTTGACTATTCAAGGATCCAAATGAACAATCATGAGGGATTACTATGCAGGGACATAGAATGACCACATGTGAGTCTGTCTAGGGGCCTTGGCCTACTTTCTCCTTTTCTTCTCTATTCAAGCCTCATAAGCCCTCCTTGTCAAGTCCATCTATTGATGGTATTAATCTAATTTTTTAATGTTCTCCCCTACAAAGGGGAGTCCCTATAGCAACATGAATGGAATGGTCACTTAATACTGTGAAGTAGTGGACCCTATCCCTACAAAGGTGAGTGAATGAAGGGTAAGGGTTGAAGGAGAGAAAGTTAGGAGTCCACAGGGTTAGTTGAATGGAAATTATTCCATGATGGAGGATGAGGTAGATGATGAAGTTAGATGGGTTAATAAAGGCATGAGGGAAGTGATCAGGACCATAGAAGAAAGTGATGAGAGCTTGGTGGTGGGATAAGTGGATGGAGAGGAGAGTAGGGCCAAAGAATTAATTAGTTGGGTAGTATATAGTACCTCAACCTAAGGTGAGATAGTGGATGGAGATTTGAAGGTAATGAGAGAGGTAGAAGTGGAAAGAAGGGACCATAAAAAGTGTACCTTCTTCTGTATGGGCTCTAGTAGAGGGCTAGATTTTGGTGCCTCAAGCCACTTGTACTGGTATGAACTAGTCATGAGGTTCCCAAAGGGAGCTTGTTTACATTTCATGGCTATCGGATATGGGTACATGGGAGGTGGCCAAGTTAAAGGCTGTATAACCTCTACGACTTCAACCTCCTTATGTTATGGTACATCCCCCACTTCTTTCCCAAGGGTATCTTCTTCTTCTTCTCTTTCCTCTTCTTCTTCTCCTCCTATCTCTATCTCAAGAAAGAATCCTACTTCAACCAGGATTTCCTCCAAGTGATTCTCATCTTAGAGACTCTCAAAGGTTTCATCTCCTTATTCATCATCAAAATTGGATAATGGCTTGTCTATTTGATACCTATATTTTGTATAAGCGATGATTTTATCTTTGCTCTAATCCCTCTAGGTGAGCTGCTTCTTTATCCCTTTGATAATTTTTTAAATGGGTCATAAATATATACCACATCATAGAAGGATTCCCATGGTTTTATGGCATCTAACAAGATTTGAGATAGATCTACATAATTTTGGAGGATGTCTTTCATAAGCAACCTCCTCTAATTTAGGTATGGTTGGGTCTGATGATTAGGAGTGCTAGTGATCTTTAAGGATGCTATGTATATACTTGGATCATAGTTACATCTATCATCAATTAAGTCAAGGTTGAGCTCCACCAACTTCACCATGAACAAGCATCCCTCCTGCTTCATTATCAATATGATTCCCCCTCTTATGAAAGGGACATCATATAGGCATTTCTTCTTCTTTCCTTCTCTATATACAAAGTCCACCATGTATAATTGGTGGACCAATTCTAGGACTAGGGTCCTATCTACTAGCAGATGCAAGAGTCAAAAGGGTTCTCCTTAGAACCCATGTTCTTGAATGAATGAAAAATGGGTTCCCCAAAACTAGTCAACTAGGACCCTACTCCTAATGATCCATGACCATTATTCATTTGTCATTCTGAATGTAATGGCCTCTATGTTAAGGTTGATGAGAACTAGAGATAGAAAGAGCTTTGAGAACTCATATTAGTCCAATGAGACTGATAAGACATGGGTCCATACATTGACTAGGGTCACCACATTTGGAAAAATGTCTATATCAAAGGAGCTGAGGTTAAGATACACAAAGAATAATTGATAGTGCTAGTGGAGAATGAGATGTAATAGGAAAGATGAGTATCAAAAGGTACCCAACATCAAAAAATTTCTAGTTCATTTTTCATGGTAGTGGTAATGGACTCTACAAAATCCATCCTGTATACCTCCCCCTTTTCCACCATGGTTAAGAGGAAGATCACCCCTAAATAAAAGTCATCAACATTAGCATTGGAGTCCATCCCAAATATGAGGGTTAACATAGATAGGGTATCCTTCAAGTACTATTTGGGGAAGCCCATCAAGGGTATGGGTAGAGGAAGCATCTCCATGATGTCACTCTTAAGGATAAAGTTGAGGAAGTGCACCTTCTCATGGACTTGAGAGTCCTATACATCTTGAAGGATTTCCATGCTATAGATATCAGCCTTGGGGTCACTTGGGAGCTATAGCATCTCCCTAATATCATCCACACTAATTTTCACCCTTAAGTGGGCATTGCCAATAATTACACCAATGTTGGCATAATACCTCTACATGTAGAGGGCAATGATTTATAGGCATGGATAAACATAAGGATCCATGAATTATTCTAGTTTATAGTCTCACATTTTGTAGCCAAATGACTCATACTCATCCCTGTGGACCCTTTCTAGCATCTAAGCATGAGTATCCTCTCTCAAAATTTTAAGATTCTTGGCTAGCTTAGGTTCAAAGTTATCATCCATGAAATTAGTGATCAATGCTTAGTATCTACAGTCCCCTTTAGCCACCTACTTGATGTTCGACATTTTCTCCTTTCATTGAGTACGAGTGGAAGCATAGGATTTACTCACTACATATTTGGGGGGAAGGTCTCCCCAGTTACCTGGGCCATGGTTTATTTTTCTTTTGAGATGCTTCTCTCCCCCTAAATATTTGAAAGGCTCCATCTCATGTATTCTTCTTGGAAACCACTCTCTATCATGAACAAGATACTGGGTTAGCAAATGTGCTCATAAATTTTTGAGTTTTAGGCTTGAATCTCTTTGCTCTTTTATGCTCTACTCAATTCCACAATGATCTTCAAAATATTTAATGAATCTAAGTGTTTGGTTTGGATGAGCTGAGGGTATTTATACATCAATGCTACTAGGCATTCTCATTATGTAAAATTAAAAAATGGGCACATCTATAAATGATAAGGGTGGCACACACACTTGAAGATCCATTCACAAGAGATTTACAATGATCATTATGGGGAGTAATACTAAATGGAGAATCTAACATTAATGATGGGTGAGGTGAGTAGCTAACTATATTTTAGAGAATTTTTTCTTTTGAATATTTAAATGAGCTAGGGTGAGGACACATGAAAACTAGACAAGCCACTTGTGCCAATGACACTTATTCAAAGAAAATAATTATGGAAAGGGAAACAAAGGAAAAGGAAACACATAAATATAAAGGGAAATAACTAAATATGTACAAGGGAAAGTGAGTAAGCTATCTAAAATGCTTTAAATTGATCCCATTAACTAGGATCTCCAATGCATTGCCCTCTTTGTATTCTAATTCAAAATCATTTCCTTACCTATTGCTGATGATGCAAAATAGTCCCCTTCATAGAGATTTAAACTTCACATGTCAGCCTAACTTTGTGGCCCTTTGATCATACTTGAGGATTAAATCCCCAGGTTTGAATCTAAGGTCTAATGACTTCTTGTCGAACCATCACCTGACCACTTGATGCTAGGTTATTTTTGTATTGCTTGCTTGTTATCTTACTTCTTGTAGGCTAAGTAGCTCTATGATTCTAACTTTCATCGCTCTATTTTCCACAATTGCAATAGCTTTCAAAAGCTATAAGGTGGGGATTTATGATGACATCGGCATGACCACCTATTTTATATATACAAGTTCATATGAAGAGGTTTTTAATATCTATTTTGGAATGATGTGGTCCACCCATAGAGTTACTCTCATGTGTATTTGCCACTCCCTTTGTCAGTCAGTGCCAATCCTTTTGATCAACCTTATCATATTCTTGTTTGTTAAATCTACTAAATTGTTCCCTTATGGGTATTAATTGGATGAAGTTTTTAAGAAGATACCATTCCAGAGTGTAAACTCACAAATCTTAGACCCAAGGAAGGCTTTTATGTTGTTAGAGATGATTGTCTTGGGTGGTTTGAATCTTACTACAAGCTCTTCCAAGAAGCTGAGAATCATATTCTCAATTGCCTCTCTCAATAAGATTACTTTAGTCTACCTAGTGAAGTAGTGGTTGCCATTATTATCCACTTGTAACCAATGTTTGAGAGGGGATTGATCATCTTGATGAGATATAGACCCCACTATGTGAAGGGTTCATAAATCACAATTGGGTTCAAAGGCATGGCTGAATTCTTTCTTTCCCCATGAAGAACTAGCATTTTTGGTATTTTTGACCACTTAGTGGTAGTTTGTGAACATGGTCAGCCAGTAATACCCTGCATGTATGATCTTTGTCATGGTGGTTTTTGCTAAAAAGTGGATGCCTAGGGGAGCAAAGTACATATCTTGGAAATTTTTCTCAGCTTGGTGTCTTTTAACACATCAAAGTAGATCTCCATCAAAGTTCCTTTTGAACAAGACTCCCTAGATTAACATGTAGCTAGACCCCTATAGCCTATAGAAATGCCTTTTATGTGTGGGGAGGTCATTGGGATACTGACCAATTTGCATGAGTGGATCTAGTCTATCACATAATATTTATTATCTTCAAATTGGTTTAATAGGACCACTTTTAGCTTGCCTTATTATTTTAATGAGACATCTACATATTGGGCTAGGTACTCATAGATTCCCCTTCCTCTAATCACCTTAGTTGGCATGACTTTGATGTCATAATCTAGGATCTTGGTGATCTAATTGGCCCATTTTTTTGTTATTTATCCTTCCATTATGTATTCATAGACATTGGATTGGGCCACATACACCATTACTTTGTTATCTGCCACAAGGTGTCTAAAATTATTGAGGCCCTTGACTATGATAAAAGCCTATCTCTCTAAAAAATTGTATTTGACTTCATACCCACACAATGTTCTTGAGTATAAGATGAGCAAGTGTTCATTTCTTCCTCCCTCTACATTTTGAGTTAACACAACCGCTAGGCTATGCTCAATCCTATAGACATACACAATCAAATCTTTATAAAAGTTAGGATTAACTAATACAAGAATGGTAGATATTAGTCCTTGATTTCATCAAATGTTTCTCTTCCTTTGGGTGTCCACTTGAAGGCCTAGTACTTATTTAGCATAAGGCTGATTTGTCTCACTAATCCTATGAAGTTAGATATAAACCTATTGATGAAATTAATCTTTCCAAGGAAATATTTCACTCCCTTATTGTTTACTGGCAAGGTTAAGTCTATGATGGCCTTTATTCTCTTTGAATCAATGGTGATCCCTTCTTTGGATACTACATATCTACTCATATTGTCTTGTGAGACTCCAAAGACACATTTCTTGGGGTTAAAAGACACCCTAAATTCTTGGCACCTTTGGAAGACCTTTTCAAAATGGTCAAAGTGATCCTTCTTTTCCATAAAAATGGTGAGGTCATCTAGGTAGATGAGGATGGTCTTATTGATTATGCATTTGAAAGCTACATCTATTACCGACTAGAATGTATCCCCAACATTAGAGAGTCCAAAATGCATCTTTGAATATGTGAAGGTTCCACACTTCATGGTGAATGTGGTCTTGTGTTGGTATTATTTGTTCACCCACACCTGATTATACCCAAAAAATCCATCTAGTAGAGAAAACATCTCCACACCTACTACTATCTAGAATATCTAATCCATAGATGGAAGGAGATAATGGTCTCTCAAGGATGCCTTATTCAAATCCTAAAAATCCATTCACAACCAAATTTCTCCACTATTCTTTCGTATAAGAACTAGATTGGACACCCAAGTTAAATGCTTGATTGGGTATATAATCTTAGAGTCAATTAGTTTCTTGAGCTCTTGGGCCATCAAGGATTCAATCCTTGGGGTTATAGACCTTTGTTTCTACCAAACTAGTTTGGCTCCTTCTACCAAGTCTATAGTTTGTTAAATGACTTTGTGGTCATATCCCTTCAAGTCATAATAAGTCCATACAATGAATCTTTTATATTTTTCATAGAAATAAACCAACTACTCTTTATCTTTCTAAGGGACTTCTTTTCCAACATTCAGCTTCCTTCCACCTTTGATATCAATCTCAAAATAATCACCCTTATCTATGACAAATTTTGCCTTGTCATTCCTTACATCATAGGATTCAAAAATATTTTCCATGTTAATGAGGCCCTTTGGCAACTTGTTGGTCTTTAAATGCATGATTTGGTCCTTGTAAGTCTCTTCAATTTTTGGTTACAGTTACTCCATGAATTCACATGATTATTGGAGGAACATGGTAATTTTATCATCATTTTTAAACACCTACCAATTTTGGTCATTATTAAGGATAGTAGGCCTAATGATTACCTACACTACTTTATTATTGGTGAACAAGTCTATTACTAGGTCAAATTGGGAACCAATCATTGCCATTCTATTAGCCTCAAAATTCATAGCCCTTTGGATGATCTAAATGTATAAGGCTTCAAAAGATTCAATTAGATCCCATATATGGTGGTGGTAAGATCTCATGCACATGTTATTTATAGCCACTACCCCCCTTACTTGCCTTACTACTAATTCAGAATCACCAAATACATTTAGCTATTTGACATCCATTTGCTTGGCAAGGCTAAAGCTATGGAGTAGAACCTCATATTCAACCTCATTATTTTTACAAGAAAACTAACATTAGAAGGCTTAGAGGGTCTATTTTCCAATAGGAGATGTTAGTTAGATGTCAGTTCTAGATATAGTCTTACATTTTAAACCATCAAAGTGTAGAGTCTAGAATATGAACTCATCTTCAAGACTTTCACTTTGATCTCTATTCTTATTTATGACTTTGAGAATGGCCTGGTCTTCATCATGGATCACATTGTTTCTAAGGCCGGTGGCATCAAAGTTTGTGAATGGGTCATTCTTAATGAATTTATTGACAAGGGATTCTTCCTCTGGACTTCTGGTATCCACAACCTTTTCTCCTTTGAGCATATCCACATAGTTCATCTCCATTCTTGAGAAGGAGGTGTTCATTGCTTCAAAGTTCATCATAAATTTATCCACTATGTGTTTTAGGTGAAGTGGTTCAGATAACACTTTCAATTTTGAACCATACTTGGTCCTCAGGATTAGATTGGACCAATCCAATGTTAAGTACCCACTTATTTTAGTGGTGAAGTCTCTTGACAAATATAGCCCAAAGATAGGAGGTATGTCTATCGCTATAATTTCTTTTGTTAAAATAATTCTAGGAAAAGAATATAACATGAGGGAAAAAGCCCTAATGAATCCCATCTAGATACATCACTCCTTTATTAAATGGCTCATACTTCAATTATAGTACATTTTCTATTTATTTAATCATCACCATCATGCTTACACCTAAATCAATCATGGAGTTATGAAATAATTTCTTCCTCATAATCAATGTCAAATAGAATGGGGTAGGTTTTTTTCTTACCCACTCTTTGGTATTGATGAATGTAGAGGGAATCTAGGGTTGTGTGCTCATGTGATCTTCCTTACCCATTGTCCTTGCAGGTTCTACAATTGGCTTTCCTTGTGTGGGATTTTATTTCTTCTCCAAGACTTCTTTCAATAGATACTTTCGCTTTGGGACCAATTGTTGGAAATATTGTCATTGATGTCAAAGGTCTAGCATTATTGGTGATAAAGGCCCCATTGTATTTAATGTTGTTTGTATTAGATATATATTAGCTAATGTGAGTTAATATTTATTTAATATTAATGAATATATTTTTGGTTGCATATGAGACAAAAGAAGGGCCTATAGAGAAGTCAAAGAGCCACGGGGTAAAGACAAAAGAAGGATGGGATGCATTTTGCCATGAAGAGTCATCTTGGAGAATTCCAAGAGTCACCAAGTGAAGACAAAAGAGGAAGGGCACAATTTCTCATGAAGGGACACTTTGAGGAATATGAAGAGTCACCAAGATAAGGACAAAAGAGGGAAGGACATTTTTGATCATGAAGGGTCACCACATGACTTTTGAAAGGCAAGAATATGAAGGGTCATACAAGTTTGGCACCATTTTCCATGAGGATTGAAGGGTCACAAAGGGGGAAGGCCAAAGGTCATTTGGAAAGCTATAAATAAAGGCTTGAGAATCCATTTATAATATGGAAGATAGAGGTTGATTTGATATTGTAATATCTAGCTTAGAAGAACAATTATGAGAGATGAATATGATCTATATTTGTTATATCTAGCTTAAAAGAGCAAAGGTGAGAGAGAGGAAAGAGATGTTGTATTGAACTATCATTTATTGAGATAACAACATTGAGAGATAGGTGTGTGGTATACACAAAGGGGTTAGTGCTTCTATGGGTTGGTGCTCATGAATTATTGCTGGGTTAGTGCTCGAAAAAGGGGTTGGTGCTCCTATGGGTTGGTGCTCATGAATTGTTTCTGGGTTGGTGCTCGACAAAGGGGTTGGTGCTCCTGTGGGTTGTTGCTCATGAATTTTTGCTGGGTTGGTGCTTGGCAAAGGGCTTTGAAGCTCCTATGGGTTGTTTCTCATGAATAGTTACTGGGTTGGTGCTTAGAAAAGGGGTTGGTGCTCCTATAATTGATGCTTGCAAATATTGTTTGGGTTGGTGCTCATTCATATACTTGAGATTGTTCTCCAAGGTTTTTCCTACATTGGGTTTCTACGTTATATCTGGGGTCTCTTTTTATCTTGTGTGATGTTTATTATTTGATTTTTATTGCATATCTTGAATGTTTGATTAAGTGGAATTTGATAAATAGAAATTTTTATAAGATATATGATATACTGATTCACCACCCTCTCAGTATATCTCGTGCTTAACAATTGGTATCAGAGCAGGTTTCTTCAGAAAGGGTTTAACAGCTTGAAGGTAGATCAAGGAAAAGCACAAGATGGCCAAGCAGTTAAAGAAGGAGAATCAAGAGTTGAAATCTGTGGTTGAGGCTCTTAAGGAATAGGTGTGTATGTTGGATTCTAAGTTGGCTATAGAAGTAAAATAAAATAAGATATTTATTCAGGATCTTAAGAATCAGTTAAAGGTCGCAAATTCAATTTTAACATCAAAAGAAGAAGAGTGTAATCAATTGAAGGTTGAGTTAGGTTCTTTAAAGGATAATCATGAGAAGCTTATAATCAAGGTTGAGAAAGATAATGAAATATTAGTCCAAGGAAAGAAGGATGCAGGTTTTGAAGGCAAATCAAAGAAGTTGATCAGGCAGCCCAATGCTTTTAAGTTTTCAAATTATTTTCATGGCCATTGTTTTGTTTGTCATCATGTTGGTCATAGGCAAGAGACTGTATGAGGAGAAGCAATCAGTCAAAGGGAGTTCTCAGCCACATTCAAAAATAAGGTATGAGAAATGTTGTTTGCTTTTATGATCATAAGGTTGGCCATACTACTAAATTATGTCCAAAACAAGTAAAGAGATCTTCAAATTCTGTCAACAGTTATAGAGCCCTTAAAAGATATGAGAAGAGTCAAATTAAGGTTTGGAGACCTAAAATAGTAAAGGTTGATCAGGTTGAGTTTAAGAGTAAAAATGAATTACTTGCTATAGTAGATAAAGAATCAAATAGGAACGATTGTGAAGAATCTCTTGTTACATTTGAGCATGAGCTTTGTCAAGATAAGATAGTTACAAAAGTTGAGAAGATGAAAAACATCATAAATGATAAGGTTAGTAGGTCAAAAAGGTTAGACATGCTTAAATGAATTTTAAATGAAAAACACAAGAAGATCAAGGAAGAAACAGAGGAGATGTGGGAATCTCCTGAGATTTGTTTCTAGGACCGTTTGTGTGGGGTGTGTCTTCTAGGCTTCAAGGAGACACTTTTAAGAAAAAATTGAAGCATGGTGGATGCTATTGGGTCTTGGCTATGTTGCATGACAAGAAGGTGAGTTGACAAATTAATTTGTATATCTTTTGAGTGAATAGATTTTTGAAGAAAATTTTGCACCGGTGTTAAGGTTTGAGGCTATTAGAATGATTCTTGCATATGCAGTATTTAAAAGTTTTAAATTGTTTCAAATGATTATGGTCACAAGAAATTAGACTGTTGAAAAAGAGCTAACAGTTTCAAAAAGAAGGAAAAAAATACTCATGCAGATTCAATGAAGAAGGATCAGAGTTTGAAAGCTCCATTCATCAAGAAGAAGGATCAGAGTTTCAAAGCTCCATTCATCAAGAAGAAGGTTCAGACATGTTCATGGTAGAAGAAACAACCTAAAGATTTTATGTTGGTGCAAATATATTTGCATGTAAGAAATAAAGATCAGCCATGATTTGTTGATATTGGATGTTCGAGGCATATGACAGGAGATAAGAGTAAAGAAGATCAATGGTGGCATAGTGAAATTCGAGGATAAAACCACTACCAGGATAGCCAAAAAAGGTACTTTAATTTTGGATATTAGTAGAATCAAAGATAAGAATGTTTTGTAAGCATAATCTATTGAGTGTAAGTCAAATATGTCATCAAAGATACACCTTGAAGTTTCATGTAGAAGGTTGTGAAATTAGAAGAAAATATTCAAATGAGTTGATTGCAGATTCTCAAAGGATAGGGAACAATGTGTATGTATTGTCAGATATCTTCTCAAAGGCATGATCAAAGGACACATTCAAAGATCTGTGAGAGGAGTTGAGAGTAATTTTTATTACTTCCTACCATTGATGTTTAGCATCAATTGAGGGGGAGCTAAGTGTTAGCTCTAGGTAGGCCCTTTGCCATTGATGTCAAAGGGGGAGAATAACAGGTATAGGTACAGGTGCAAAAATAGGTATAGGTTGCTACACTAAGAGGGAGTTATTGTATGTTTTTAGATGATAATATTTACAGGTGACAGGATGTGGCAGTTTTAGAATTGAGGTTGCCATCAATGACAAAGGGGGAGATTGTTGGAAATATTGTCATTGATGTCAAAAATCTAGCATTATTGGTGATAAAGGCCCCATTGTATTTAATGTTGTTTGTATTAGATATATCTTGGCTAATGTGAGTTAATATTTATTTAATAATAATGAATATATTTTTGGTTGCATATGAGACAAAATAAGGGCCCATGGAGAAGTCAAAGAGCCATGGAGTAAAGACAAAAGAAGGATGGGATGCATTTTCCCATGAAGAATCATCTTGGGGAATTCCAAGAGTCACCAATTGAAGACAAAAGAGGAAGGGCACAATTTCTCATGAAGGGACACTTTGAGGAATATGAAGAGTCACCAAGATAAGGACAAAAGAGGGAAGGACATTTTTGATTATGAAGGGTCACCACATGACTTTTCAAAGGCAAGGATATGAAGGGTCATACAAGTTTGGCACCATTTTCCATTAGGATTGAAGGGTCACAAAGGGGGAAGGCCAAAGGTCATTTGGAAAGCTATAAATAAAGGCTTGAGAATCCATTTGTAATATGGAAGATAGCGGTTGATTTGATATTGTAATATCTAGCTTAGAAGAGCAATTGTGAGAGATGAATATGATCTATATTTGTTATTGTTGATGTCTTAAAATTGTGCTAGATCTTAATCAACAACAATGGGAAGTTTCAAGCTATGGGACAATGCGGCTTGAAAACAATCTCTAGATTTTAAAGAAGCTAGTCTCTTCTTTTGTATTGGGTGTTGTGAAAAAGGGATAGGAGACTAAATAAAAATGCAAAATGCAGGAATTGAAACCTAACTATGGAGATGCGCCTAAGAGTAATCCTAATCCTAACCTGAGTGCAGTGAAACTATTATGTGATTCTATTACATTTAAGAGTGGACAAGTGCATGATCAATGTAAAAGATTGGAATAACAGAAACAGAGGCTCACAACAGGGGAGTCTTTTGCTGAGATACAAGAATTATCAACAAAGGCATAGTGTTTAATCTTCTTAAAAGAACCTTCCAATCACATTAGAGGCACAAAAGTCATGCACAACTATGTAGAACTTCAGAGTCTAGAAAATGGGACAAAAGCAAATAACATTTCCAATCACAACACTAGAAAATCTTTAGCATAAACTACTTTGCAAATGACACAGATAACATCGAAAAGGGCATAGTGTTCAATTTTCTTATTGAATCTTCTAGTCATACAAAAGATGCAGAAACACACAGTCATATAAACCTATCAACTCAGGAAAATGTAACAAAAGCAAATGATATTATTGGTCAAAAACTCTGAAAGTCTAAAACTATGAGAATTCCCCCCCTCTTTAGATATTATAATTCTTCTTCTTTTATAGCCCTGGATATGTAAATAAAAAAATAATAATTTGAACTTTGGTGCATTCAATGCTTCGAAAAGCCATGCTGGAGAAGAATGGCTGCCCTTAACTATGGCATGGCGATTCCTGACTAGTTCCTCTCTTCGCACCTAAATTTCAAATTTCATCACCTACTGGGCCGCTCAACTATCTATTCTGCCTCCACTATTAGGAGACAAATGGAAGGTGTCTTCAATTCTTGCAAGCCCCAAAAAAAAAATACCCAGTGCACTGCTCCATCTACTCAAATTAAATCTCACCAAATTTCCCTCCATTTTTGCTGTAACAGGTAGACGGGCACTCTGTTCTATTTGTAATGGGAGAGGACCCTTAGCCAATTTATGAAAAACCCTCCTTTAAGCATCAAAAAATGACATTTGGCACTCTTTGCCATGTTCATCAAAGACATGTGGCCCTCTCCCTTTCCTTGGCGATGCTGTAGATTTATTTGGGACTCATAATAGGCTCTTATGGATGGCGACACCTGGCAACTTCCATGGATTTTGAAGTAACACCTGAGGCCCACCACAACCTTTATTCAGCAATGAAACTCAATACATTGACATGTGGAAATCTCCACTGCTCTTGGGAAGATACATGGCATCTTCCGCTTCTTCATCTAAAGGTATGTGGCACCTTTCACTGCCTTTTGGGGATGGGGTAGAAAGGGGCCAGAGAGTGACACTTGGCAACCTCTACTGCTCTTAGCACTTGAACAAAATGAAAGGATGCCTTTATACATTAAACAAAATCATTGGACCAAAGTCTCCCAGATGACGACAATTGGTGGCTTGCAATTTCTCTCCAAAAAGGTATTTTAGGGCCTCCGCAACTGCCACTTGGTGTTTTTCACCTTCTCTACTGCCTTATGTTGAAAGTATTTGAATGAAGTGTGGATGCCAATATGAGATGCGGATGCTGACATGTGGTGCATTCTACTTAACTGCTACTAGGTATGTGGCACAGTCTGTGGATCTTGAAGGTTACAAAAAAGGGACTCGGGGAATGCCAACTGTTAGTTTTGTCTTCCAAAAAGTGACACTTGGTAGCATCCACTTGAACTAAAACTCGAGAAAAAATGAGATGAAGGAAATAAGAAGGGGAAAAAGACCTAATCAAAGGGTGACACTTGGCAACTTCCACTGCATCTCAACACTTAGGCAAAATGAACCGGCCCTCTGCTTCAAAATTCTACCGCTTTGCTCGAAGAACCAAAATTGTAGTGCTCGACTAAAAATAATTGAATACAACGTAGAGTAGGAAATTACTCTACAATTATTGGCAACCATCAGGGCTTTTGAGCCTGCTCAAAAAAAACCCGACTCCCACTCAATCAAAATTTCAAACTTTATAGCTTCAAAAGAGTTGTCTGGAAGATATACCACTCATGGTCAGATAATCCTTGCTTGTTCTACAACTCATCAAAAGCCAAATCCAAGCTAATGAGATCCTTGTGCGAGAAGGTTTGCAGGACATGGGCAGTGGCTTTCATCTTGGATTCTATTAAGAAAACAGGAATTAGAACAGCTTTGACCTCAGAGGTTAGAGAATTATCCCGCAAGCTCTAAAAAACTATTTGATCCCTTTACCTGGCTAGCATCAATGGTTGGATTTGGTCCACCATCAACACCATCCTCACATCTAAAAATGGGGAAGGAAGACCCAGTTACACCAGATCTTTAATGTCTTGCCTCATTTCACTGATGCTTTCTTTGACAACATCGAGACAGCTTCTATAATTGTTGGCTGCGGCATTATGACTGAGCTCCTCAATTACCCATTTCACGGTGGCCATTCTGTCATGAATCCTCATAGCTACCAATGTTGCATCCCTTGAGCTATAGAGCTTCTCCAGTAAAGAATGAGAATCTGTGACTCTCTAGGAGATTGTGGCCAAAGTGCTCTATACCTGATTCTCAACCATCTCGCATAGCTATTGCGTGTGGCGTAGGAAGGTGAAAAGTGGACTGAGCTAGAGAATCTCCAAAGAGATTATCTCCCATGCTGAATTGTAGAGTTCCTTCACCAGCTGCACCATTTTGACACCTCTTGGCCTATTGGCCAGCTCAATTACTAATTACACGGTCTGTTGCTGCTCTGCCTGTAGTTGGGATTGAAAAGCCACACCCTTATTCTATTTTTCTAGCAACTTTTGCTATGATTGGGTAACCTACAGTTGGAGTCCTTCAACTCTTCCCTGCAATGTTGTGTTTTCCCATTTTAGAGCTATTGCTACATCCTTGGCAAGTACAAGCTCTACTTTCAAAGAATCATTTTGGGCCTGAATTGCTCATTGAGTCTAGAGGGAAATAGTATCTTGCAACTATTTCTATAGACTAGCTATCTCATTGTCCTTCTAGTTTATTTGTTCGGCCAGACTATTTTAGTTTGCCTTTTTCATGACTAGGTCTACCTCCATCTTCTACAGTCTCCTTGATATCCTCAAATAATCTTCTGTGATCACAAAAGTGGATTTGGTCATGAGCTTGACTCTATCTTGAGGCCTGAACAGGGACATGTCGATGGCCACTGTGTTCATGGTGTAGTCTTCTGGCTGCATTTGTTCACTTGGCTTGGAAATGTTGGGCGACAAATGGGTCATCGTCAGCTACTATTGAATGGGGTCAAATTGTGACCTCAAATGTGGAACCGTCGGTGCTTTATTCACTTTACTCCTCTTCTTCTCCAATCGGGCTTCTCTTGCCTTCCTTGTGGCATCAGCCTACGTCTGGAAAGTGGAAGGGGATGCAATATATCCCCCTATGAAGGGAAATCCTTATGATAGGCCATATTGGAGAGCCATTGGATGGCTAGGGGTGAGTTGAAGGGGCATTTTTCTGGGAATAGAGGGTGAGAAATAGGGTAATATTAAGGCTTAAGGCATCAAGGATGAATTGAATTGCAAAATGGGAATAGAAATAGTGGCGGGAGGTGTCATTTGGCTGGGTGGAGGCATGGATTGAGAGGGAGGAGGGGGAGTAATTCCTACCTAAAGAGAAGTTGCAATGCTCTACACTAGGTGCTATGAAGGTTGTTCTTCCTCTTCTGGGTCCAATTGGGACTGTACCCTTCTTCTCTTCCTGGGTGTTTTTGATGTTCCTGCCATCTCTAAATCTCTTGTATAATAGCCTGGTATGAACCTTTTGCAAGATAAAAACATGCTTGCTGCAACAAATTTCACTAGGTGCCACAATCACAATGAGCAAGATATTTTCACAGGAATGCTTGACAGTTTGTAAACTTTAAAATTTGCTAAGGGATTTTTATGGGCCTATCAAGTCCCAAATAGCATTATAAATTAAGGCAACCGTTAGCAAATCCTACTCAATCTTCGAGAAATAGTGAGGCAGACACATTATGCAGCGCGAGGTACCTTGGATATTTTGAAAGATTTGGGGAAGCATTTATTATGGAAAAAAATAAAGAATTAAAGAATTTATAAGACGTCGACTCTGTGTTTAAAACACTTATTTTAAAGGAAAAGCAGGAAAGCAAAAAATAAAACAAAGCAATGCGGGAATGGAAACTACCTAACTACATTAATTACAAATCCTTATTTTCCTCTGAGATCAAAAACAAACTTTCCCACATCCTCTTTATGACAAGCCAACTTGCCTTGCCATACCAGTGATTGCAATGGATATGTCATTGATAAAATGTTCTCTGCACCAGTCACACAGGTCTACCTGCACTCGAACGAGTCTGAGAAAAATGTGTATTTGACACCTATGAACTCTTCTTGTCCTTGAATGCCCATCGAATACTAGTTCTTCATGTTGTTGGGTGTCATCAAGAAATAATGCGCTATTGGTTCTTCATGCTGTGCCTTTTGATATCCATTATCTTTCAGCACATCTTTAGATTCCAGCTTTATTTCATCATTATGCTCTTTGATGACTTCATCCTCTTGCAAGGGTGAATTAAAAAGCTAGCATCTCTTTTGCATACTCATTTGAATCTCAGGGCTTTCTTCTTCATCTAAAACCAACTCAGCGCCTCTTATCTCAATGACTTGGTCAAGGGAGTGTCCATATTCCTCCATATCCTCTTGCAGAGTGAGGAAAAAATATGAAATGATCTCCTCCTCATCAGAAGTTAAGGAAAAATTTTACAACTTATCCTGTTGCTCATCAAAAGGGGAGTCTATGGTGATCTCCTCCTCTTCTATACTGATGTAATCTTTTTGTTTGGCCATGAATTGAGCGTATTCTTCTGCATACTCAATTGCTTCCTTTAAAATATATTCTTCTTCGAAAAGGGGGAAAGAAGGCTATGATGGAAAATAAGAAGCTTCTTGAATAAGGGTGGAAGGAATTTGAGGGGAAAGTGAGACTTTGGGATACTCTTCCCTTGCTGCTATCATAGACTCTGCATTATTAGGGAATTGGTCTTCACGATTTTGACCTTGTTCACGAATAGGGGTGGCATATGTTTGATATGGGATTTGTGGTGGTGGGTATGAATTTTGGTAGACTTAGTAAGATTGGTTCTCATGAACACTTAGCCTCTCTTTTAGGAACGCAATCAATCCACACACTTCTAACATCTCATATGTAAGTTCTTGCTAATTCTCCCTTTCAATGGGATCCCACTCACTTTTAATCAGGTCTATTACGTCCCTTGATAGATGAAATGACAAGGAATCTCTTGGCCATATCCCCTTCTGTTGTCAAGCTCTAACACATATTTTTTAAATCCCAGCAATGCTTTTTTGAAAGTGAAAATAAGGTTAGGTTCAACATGGGATGAGACATATTGGGGGGACTGGGCATAAGACTGATGTGGCTCATAACAATATTCATCCTCATTACTCAACATGATTCTAGGAGAAGCTTGTTCTTGATAAAACATATTTGAAGGAGAATAAGACTCATAGCTATGAGTTACATAGTTATACATACCAAAGGGATTTCTTGATGATACTTCTTGATTGGCTAGTGATGCAGAGTCGTTGTTGGTGTCGATAAAAACCTCCAAAGGTAGATTGGCTAAAGAATACACCAAAATTCTTCAACTCCTTGAAATATTGGTCCCACCGGGCATGCTAGAAACTATTGATGTCTTAAAATTGTGCTAGATCTTAATCAACAACAATGGGAAGTTTCAAGCTGTGGGAGAATGTGGCTTGAAAACAACCTCCAGATTTTAAAGAAGTTGGTCTCTTCTTTTGTATTAGGTGTTGTGGAAAAGGGATAAGAGACTAAACAAAAATGCAAAATGCAGGAATTGAAACCTAACTATGGGGATGCCCCTGAGAGTAATCCTAATCCTAACCTGAGCGTAGTGAAACTATTATGTGATTCTATTACATTTAAGAGCAGACAAGTGCATGATCAATGTAAAAGATTGGAATAACATAAACAAAGGCTCACAATAGGGGAGTCTTTTGCTGAGATACAGGAATTGTCAACAAAGGCAGTGTTTAATATTCTTAATAGAATCTTCCAATCACATTAGAGGTGCAAAAGTCACGCATAGTTATGTAGAACTTCAGACTCTAGAAAATGGGACATAAGTAAATAACATTTCCAATCACAACACTAGAAAATCTTCAGCATAGACTACTTTGCAAGTGACACAGATAACATCGACAAGAGCATAGTGTTCAATTTTCTTATTGAATCTTCTAGTCATACAAAAGATGTAGAAACACACACAGTCATATAAACCTTTCAACTCAAGAAAATGTAACAAAAGCAAGTGATATTATTGGTCAAAAACTCTGAAAGTCTAAAACTATGAGAATTCCCCCCTCTTTAGATCTTACAATTCTTCTTCTTTTATAGCCATGAATACGTAAATAAAAAAATTAAAATAATTTGAACTTTGGCGCATTCAATGCTTCGAAAAGCCATGCTGGAGAAGAATGGATGCCCTTAACTGCGGCATGGTGATTACTGACTAGTTCCTTTCTTCACACTTAAATTTCAAATTTTATCACCTACTGGGCCGCTCAACTGTCTATTCTACCTCTACTATTAGGAGACAAATAGATGTCATCTTCAATGCTTGCAAGCCCCCAAAAAACTACCTGGTGTACTACTCCATCTACTCAAATTAACTCTCACCAAATTTCCCTCCATTTTCACTGTAAAAGGTAGATGAGCACTCTGTTTTGTTTGTAATGGGAGAGGACCCTTAGCCAATTTATGAAAAACTCTTCTTTAGGCATCGTAAAATGACATTTGGCACTCTCCGCTGGGTTCATTGAAGACATGTGGCCATCTCCCTTTCCTTGGTTATGCTGTAGATTTATTCAGGACTCATAATAGGCTCTTATAGATTGCAACACCTAGTAGCTTCCATGGATTTTGAAGTAACACCTGAGGCCCACCACAACCTTTATTCAGCAATGAAACTTGAGGATGATCCCTTGGATGTTGACACGTGGAAATCTCTACTGGTCTTGGGAAGATACGTGGCATCTTTCGCTTTTTCATCTAAAGGTACGTGGCACCTTCCATTGCCTTTTGGGGATGGGGTAGAAAGGGGTCGGAGAGTGACACTTGGTAGCCTCCGCTGCTCTTAGCACTTGAGCAAAATGAAAGGATGCCTTTATGCATTGAATGAAATCATTAGACCAAAGTCTCTTGGATGACAACATGTGGTGGCTTGCGATTTCTCTCCAAAAAGGTATTTTAGGGCCTCTGCAACTGCCACTTGGCACTTTCTGCCTTCTCTGCTGCCTTATGTTGAAAGTATTTGAATGAAGTGTGGATGCCGATATGAGACACAGATGCTGACATGTGGTGCATTTCACTTAACTGCTATTGGGTATGTGGTACGGTCCACGAATCTTGAAGGTTACAAAAAGGGGACTCAGGGAATGCCAACTATCGATTTTGTCTCCCGAAAAGTGACACTTGGCAGCATCCACTTGAACTAAAACTTAGGCAAAAATGAGATGAAGGAAACAAAAAGGGGAAAAAGACTTGCTCGAAGGGTGACACTTGGCAGCTTCCACTGCATCTCAACACTTAGGCAAAATGAACCCGCCCTCTGCTTCAAAATTTTTCCGCTTCACCCAAAGAACCAAAATTGCAGTGCTCGACTAAAAATAATTGAATACGATGTAGAGTAGGAAATTACTCTACAGTTATATCTAGCTTAGAAGAGCAAAGGTGAGAGAGAGGAAAGAGATGTATTAAACTATCATTTGTTGAGATAGCAACATTGAGAGATAGGTGTGTGGTATACACAAAGGGGTTGGTGCTCTTGTGGGTTGGTGCTCATGAATTGTTGTTGGGTTGGTGTTTGACAAAGGGGTTGGTGCTCCTATGGGTTGGTGCTCACAAATTGTTGTTGGGTTGGTGCTCGGAAAAGGGGTTGGTGCTCATGAATTGTTTCTGGGTTGGTGCTCAGCAAAGGGGTTTGAAGCTCCTATGGGTTAGTGCTCATGAATAGTTGTTGGATTAGTGCTCAGCAAAGGGGTTGGTGCTCCTAAAAGTGATGCTTTTGAATATTGTTTGGGTTGGTGCTCATTCATATACTTGAGATTGTTCTCCATGGTTTTTCCCATATTGGGTTTTCACGTTATATATAGTGTCTCTCTCTATCTTGTGTGATGTTTATTGTTTGAGTTTTATTGCATATCTTGAATGTTTTATTAAGTGGAATTTGATAAAGGGAAAGTTTAATAAGATATATGATATACTAATTCACCCCTCCTCTCAGTATATCCTGTGCTTAACACCTGTTGTTCCCCAAAAATGTCACTCATTTTTGGAACAACATATAAGCTACTTTAGTCCTATAGGGCCAAAATTATCTCTTCCCTTCTCAAAAATTATTTTGAGCATTCAAATTTTTCATCATTCAAGATTTTTTAGTAAAAGGATAAGCTGGTTCAATGGGTTCAATGGCTTATTTAGGTAGGTTCAATCAAAAGTGGCAAGTTTCCAACACTTAGACATTTTTTGAGGCTAGTTTAAGTGACCAATGACGTCCCCATAGGCATCAAATTCAAGCCCCTCCTAAGCTTCTCTCAGAGTCCAATGAATGCTACCAAGTGTCATATATCAAGCTCCTCTATACTTTGTTTCTAAAAGAAGTGGATGCTACCATGTGTCCCTGATGAAGCTCAGCAGAAGCCACCACGTGTCAACATCTACGATTCCTTCCTTCTGTCACTATTTTTTAGTAAGGACTGAGGTGGGCCCTAGGTGAATGGCTAAAATGAATTGAAACATGCCACATGTCCTTGCCTATTTCATAGCATATGATACCACATGTCCCTTATCAAGTCACAACAGATGTTGCCACGTGTCCCTTATCAAGTTGCAGTGGAATGTGCCACACATCATCTACTGAGACATAATTTCTAATAAATTTCAAAGCAATGGAAGCTACCACATGTTTGTATCCATGTTTCAAGTTCATTATAAGCTACAAGGCTTCTTTCGATAAGCTTCTCTTAGAGTTCCATGAAGGGTGACAAGTGGCAACTGCAAAATGTTTCAATATGTTTTTCTAAGAGTAGCAGATTGTGCCACATGTCCCTTGCAAAGCTCGATAGAGGCTGACAAATGTAAATGTCCATAGCTTCTTCCTTTGGTTTCTATATTGAGTGAGGACTATGGTGGGCCCCAAGTAATTCATAGAAATGAGCATAATGTGCCACATGTCATCATCTTAGAGAATTTGAATGAGTCCCTTTGAGCTCCATAGTGTTTCTCAAGCTCAACGGAACCTGCCATGTGTCATCCTTCGTAGAACTCTCAAAAGAGGTTTAGAGCTTCTATAAGTCAAGCAAGAGTTGTCATGTGTCACTAGTTGATAGTAGAAAAATGTGCCACATGCCAAAGATGCAGAGTGAAGGGAATAAAGTAACATAGCCCGCTAGAGAAATTAAAGCCCAAAAGCCACCTAGACCATTGAAGCAATGAACCAATGATAGCCTTGGAGATGTCAAATTGAAGATGATGGAATACCCATTAACATTTGAATATGGCACAAAATTTGAAAAGTAGCTGAAAAAGGGGGTTTGAGAGCCCTAATTACTACGGAGTGGAGAAAATAATACAAAAGATCTGAAGTATCAACATAGTGTTTAGATCTGATAGATCTCTTAAGCCCTTAAACATTGAGGTAGATTTATCGAGCCCTTAAAACACATGACCTATTCATCTCCTTAGAAATAAAGGCAAAATGAACAAATGTGTAGACATTAGAGGGAACTAACAAGATCATCTAGTTCTAGGAGAGGACAGTTGAGTTAAAATGGTGCACCATAGTAAAGGCAACCACCCCATTCCATCATGCCCCCTTGATAGAATTGAAAGTGCATTCAAGGCATTGAATGTGTGGCATGAGCTATTCCATGGGATAAAGTGCCAAGCCTCTCTTGAACTCTATATATTGTAATCTCTTTGATTGTTTTGAGGATCTTCCCTGTTATAGAAGCAAAACTCTACCCAAATTGAAAGTCATTTACTGAGACTTTGAGCTCAGATTGTTAATCATATTTATTCATTTGAATGAGAAAGCAAGTGACCTTTTAGACTTTGTACTGGAATAGCTTGTGTTATTTATAAAATTGTTCGTATGTCTATTTCCTAGAAGCATTCTTGTTTATTTGATTTAACAAGCAGAACTAGTGAAGGTAATCAGGAAGGTGTCATGAAGACCAACTATGGGATGACTTTGTGCCCCCATAAGTACCTTTAGTGTGTTTGTATTTTCTTTTCATGTGTAAAGGACCTTAGGATGACTTTATGCCCCCATTGTTCTTCGTATCTCACTCTTTGGCAGTTGAGTTGGAGACTTTGTGCTACATCTTAGATTGTTGGTTACTCTTTGCCCTTGGTTACCAGTTACGTGCTCCTTGAAAGAAATCATGTTGTTCCCTACAAGAACACTTCTGAAAGAAGAGAAGTGCCTTCAATGTTTCCCAAGATTTCTCCTTTGTTTGTTAGCATCATCTTTGAAAAAAGAGAGATGGATGGTTTGTCCTACCCCTATGTCTTACTTTCTGCTTATATACATAGTATATAGCTTCGTATATTTAATAGGCAACCTCCCCTTGATGAGAAGAGAGATTTTTCCCCTTTTGATGTAGTAAACCTACACATTTGGCCAACCAATCTCCCTATTATTGTGGTGATAGGTGTAGACACCGAAATCGTGTCTACCCCTTGGTCGTCCTCCCCCCTTGGTCCCCTTGGTCCATCCTCTAACATAATTCCTAGCCCCCTTAAATATTATATTAAATTAAAAATAAAATGTTTTAATCTAATGACCCCTTTACCACCTCACCCATGACACCTCACTCCACTTTGGATTCCCCTCCTTGGATGCCCCCACCTCATTCCTAGCCTTAATGACCCAAATTCCATCTTAACCCTTCCTCTCACATCCATTTAAGCCCCTCACAACCATTTTTTAACGACATTTGACCCTGGCAGCTTGTAAGAATGGATAGAAGGCTAAAATTAGCCTCTGTCCCCATTCTTTGGCTGTCGACGTCGGTCAGTATGCGGCTGGCATCGACAGTTTTGCCAGTGTCGGTTACCTTTAAAACTATATTCTACTTCTATTTTTCCCCCCGCGAATGTGAACTCTTTGGCATCTTGGCATTTAGTCTCTCTCTCTCCCTCTCGCATAGCAAACATCACCAGCTACAGGTACTCTATAGGAATAGCTCCAGACTGTGAGATCAAAGGCATTGCAGGTCCGTCAATAGCATTAGCAACAGGTCTCCTTCACTCCTCCTTTAGCAAGCAGGAGATAAGTATCCCTTTGTTTTTCATTTCAATTTTTATTTAAATTCATCTATTAAGCAAAACCACTGCCCACAACCTTCCCTATCCTTTCCAAAGAGGCTGAAAGGCCTTCTCTCACCCATATCTCCCCCTTTTTGCCTTTGTTACTCATTTAGTCCCTTTCCAGACCATATTCTCAGTCCAATTAGCCCTGCACAGACTTCCAGACAGTCTTTCTGACCTCCAAACAAGCTCTCTAACCCTCAAACAGAATCTCAGACCACTCTGTGGATTATAAACCAGACCTAAAACTTGTCCCAGGCCATCACCCTGACCAACCTCGACCATTGCCCCTACCGATGTTGGCAGACTAATCGACATTAGTGACCTTACTTGACCGATGCCGGTAGAACCACTGACATCAGTGACTGTGCAAGGAAGATTGCTACATAACAGGTATGCATTTGATTTCATTTCTTTCATTTAGTTTTTATCATTTTTGTTTCTATCAATATTATGCATTTTATCAGTGGACTGTCATCCCCCAAGAAGTCTTTGCACTTTTAGGACCAAGCTTTCACTTGGCAGTCCACTTTCTAGCCATCTAACAACTTCTGTGTTTGAGTCCCTTTCTTCTACAGGTGTCATCCTCCACAACCAAAGAGGAGTTCCTTCCGTCGTCTAAATCTGGTGTGCAAGACTACATCTGAGTACGTACAAACCCTTGACCATTTCTTAGTTTCTCATTTCTTTTTGAATGTGAAAAGTGAAAACTTGTTTGGAAACATTCTGGCACGCCCAGTGGGACCCTAGGGTCTTCCTTGGGTTCTTTTCATTTCTGTTCATATAGGTGCATTAGGTCTCTCCTTTTCACCTCTTTCTTTTATCTCTTCCAAAAGACACCATTAGCAAGATTAAAAAGAACTCTTCTTTCTTTTCTTGCATCTTAGACTAGTCAAAGTCATACTCTTCAACCCCTTCTCACTTGTCTTCATACGAACTTACATTTCTATTTGGGCTAAAACATAATGCATCTCATTTTTTCTTGACTGCATACTTAGCTCTCACATCTAGTCATTAAAAACTTCATCATGAATTAATCGTAGACCACTGATGTTACACAACCAAATCACTTGCACAAATTAAACATCTAAACTCACCTAAGACAAGGCCCAACTAGAATTTCATCACCCAGCGGATACCTTACCCATCTCAACAATCCCACTTGGACTTCATCACCAAGGGGAAAGCCCACTCTGTTCTTTGGTAGAGGATAATCTCTAGGGGAAGTATATACTGGCTAAGCGGGCCTAGCTCATCATTGGGTTCATGAAGTGAGGGGAGCTTGCTCCTTAGCACCAGGCCACGTACAGAACCTAACACAGACTCTTGAGCACTGAAACAAACCCGAAACCAACCATAGACTACTTCTTCTAAGACCCATCTCAAAAGCCAATCTTCCTAAACACATTCTAAGGCATAAGCCACCATGATCTTAATGATTTATTCCTAGGTATTTAATGCTTAGGGTCTGTTTGTGTTCTTATTTTCTATTCTTATTCTCTTGTTTGAGCTTGTGAGGATGTTTTGTCTTGCCTTGAGTGGTTTTGACTCACAGTCAAACCAAGGCTCTTGTCGACCACACGAGGCATCAACCGCTTCCACCTTCCCCGTCCATAACCAGTCCTATAATGGAGTTCCATTCAGAGATCGAAAGAACTCCTACTTGACCCACCCCAACTCAAATCCCCATTGTCCCTGAAGGGACCAAGATTTCAAAAGATTCTTGGACCTCAATGTCAAATCCTTGCAACATTATCTCACGTGAAGCCGAACGCGAGACTCCTTAGGCAACCCGATTTATGGGATGCCAACCTCTTTAGTTGAGACAGCAGCCGTATCGACAGCATCTGTGGTTCAACCCATAGACACCCAAGCTGTCGCCTCGACTAATGACTAGCCCATGACCAACCTTCTAAGTGTGGCTTCTCCCTCCTTCTCTGGGCCCACTTCCACTAGGGTTTCAGCCCCCCATCAATCGTAGCCTATTCAACCAACTTCTACCCCTTTCCAAAACTTGGTTGTCTCTATTCCACCTACCCTCACCCCTATCAACACCAGGGTGGCTACTCATCCATTGGTCAATGTTACCACTATCCAACCTCCTATGGCAACATCGAGCCTAGTCATGGCTTCTACCCAACCACCCTTGGCCTCCACTTCTGTCCCAATGACTAGTTATCAGTACGTTACGCCCCTACAAGTGTAACCAACTATGTCGTATGCCCCTTCTAGCACCTTTCAAGTGCCCTACATCCTAGGGGGCGCTCCACCCACTAATCTGTCAGCTAACATAATCAAAATGCTGATGGACAAAATGTCTAGTCTCGAGATCTCTATTTCTGGTTCACGCAATGCCCTTTCATATGAGCAAATTTACAATTAACCCATTCATCCCTCTATCTCGATCAGGCCATATCCCAGTTAGTGGGAACTTCCTAAATTTTCTCATTTTCAGAGTAAAGAAGACCCACAACAGCACCTACGAGCATTCAGACATGCTTGTTATCTCATAGCTCCTGATGATGCATTACTTTTACGCACGTTCCCCATGTCACTCTCTGGTGCTGATCTTGACTGGTACAGCTCTCTTGCTAGCCATTCTCTTTTCACCTTCACCCAGCTATCCCAACTCTTCCTCAACCACTTCTCTATCAATATCACCAAAAAGGTCTCAATCACAGATCTCTATTCTATTCAGCAGTTTGAGGATGAGTCCATAGCCAATTTCGTTGCTCATTAGAGAGGCATAACTAACCAGCTCTCCTTTCTTTGCCCCAACTTGAGCTTATCAAACTTTTCTCTCAGGCCTATGCCAAGCATATTTCCTCTACCTTATGGGTTCAGACATTCCGCACCTTTGACGAAGCCTTCACGATGGCCCGCAAGCTTGAATTACGTGCCATCGAGGAGAACAAAGTCAAGTTACGGAGTAAGAACCCCAATACCAAGTCCAATGACTCTTCTTCTAAACCTTCTTCATCTAATCCCAAATTTAAGGCATCAACAAATGTTGTAGTCATTAGACCTTCATCCTCTTCAATAGCCAACCAACCCGAGCCATCCACATCCCAAAGTATCACTCGATAATTCTAGAAAAGATATGTGCAGCAACAATATACTCCACTAGGAGAGTCATATGCATCTGTGCTGGACAAACTTGTCAAACAAGGGGTTCTCAATCTCCCCCAAATCTGACCACCTCCATAATTTGATCTCTCACGTGCCATCCCTGCGTGGTATAGGGAGAACAATTTTTGTAACTATCACTGTGTTAAAGGCCATGACACAGGCAAATGCAAGACTCTTAAAAATATCATCCAAGACATGCTAGATAAGGGTGACCTTGGCTTAGACAATCTGAATGTGCCACCCAATCAAGGCATAAACATCTTCAAATAACCCTTTCCTAATCATCCTCCTACCCAAAACAATGTGCAGACCATGACTGATGACACTCAAGAACATAACATACGCACAGTCAATACGGTCTCGCCTCTCATCCTTGACCAACCTCTCACATAAACTCAATAGGTTAGTCAACCCATCAGTCCCTCACATGAGGATGAACCTTCTTCTCCTCTTAGTTCTCCATTGACTTCCCTTATATTGGAGGATGCCTCGACCATACTGGCACCACCAGTCTCACCGTCCTCCTTCTTGCTACCTATGGAGGACCCTACCCTTCCTACTCCTCAACCGCAAGTGGAGGGCACAATCATCCCTGACCTCTACCCTCTTGAGGAGCCTCATTCTCTAGTTTCTTCTCCACCAAGGGAAGACCCTATCTCTCCATCTTCTTCGACCAAAGACAAACCTGTTACAACTTTATCATGCCTTGGGTCTGAGACTGCTACACCAATCTCATTTTTGGCCCCGCAACCATCCACATCCTCTGGAGGACCCAAGCCTCATCCGACATCTTCTCAGCCATTTTCTCGATTAGTGGAGAAACTAGGACTTCTCCCTTCAAGAAAAGTGGAGCATCAGGTATTATGGGAGTGATTTAAAGCTCTTCAACAAGCCCGTGCCGTCTCATCTCACGCCGCCAACCTTCCCATGACAAAATCTCCTAAGACTTCTACCAAAGACCAGACTTCCACTTCTAAACCTTCAAAACTACAACCATCCACATCAGGACCAAAACTCATATCCACCCCATCAAAACCAATCAAGTCACTCGGCGTTCACCTTGTCCCTAACCTCACTCACCCGCAAGTGAAGGTAGACTTAGATCAGGCCTCAACCAATAGTAGTCTTCAAACCAAATCAAAGAAGAGTGCTAAACCACAATGGTGAACTCCTCCTCCATCACCATTGCCCTCCATTCCCTCATCCTTCGACCATAATCAGAGTCCTCCCCACTCCAACCTCTAATCAAAATAAGTTGCCTCCTCTACTTCCTTTGCCTACCACAAACCTATCCTCTCTCAAAAATTCAGCACCTCTCATGAAGAAAGTGTTGTCTTCCCCTGTCGCCGCACCATCAATCCAAAAGGTGGTATGGAAGCCTCCTTCAACACCACCCAAGCAAAAGTCACCAGCATCTCATGCATCAACAAGCACAGACCCTTTAATGGGTTCATACGCTTTGATATTGCACTGAATTTTATAGACCTCTAGCATAACCCTTCTGCCCATCAAGCCCTTCCAACCCCTCAGGTCAAAGCCTTCCTGGTTCGACGATACTTAGATTTGCCTATATCATCATACACCAGGATAGGATACTAAGAATTGCTGTGCCCTCAAGGCCGTCATTCACTGCTACATGGAGAAAGACACTCTTCTTCTTGAGGACATTGTCGACAGACCCCCAACACCTTCCCATATCCCTCCAACCTCTTCAACCACATCGACATCTCATCAGTAGGCCATGACCCCTTCATCTCCTTCACCCCCTATCTTCAAAATCAATGCCATCCACATAACCACTAGGTCACAAAAGGACAAGGCAAAAGAAAAAGCCACCATTGCTTGGACCTATCCCTTTGTCAAGCCACCTCAACCGCCAAAACCTAACATTTCTATCCTTGGCGCATCTCAACCCTCTTCTTATTCTTCTTCAGGGGTAATCCATGACTCCATGTTAAAATTAGCTTCACCAGACGCTTGTGAAGATGACCTTGTATGACCTCATCCAAAGTTCACCCCAACATCATCAAGCTCTGATCAAAGCCTTACAGGCAGTGGAGGTTCAACCTGAGGACCCCTAGCCACTCGTTGCCCTGGTCCACTCATTATCCCCTATTGCCTCTATCACTTTTAGTGATTTTAAAATTCCTACATCTAACTCAAAAGATCAGGACGTTGCTCTCTTCATCACTGCCTATGTTGATCGAACCCGCATTAAGCGAGTCATGATTGACAGAGGTGCCAACATTAACATCATTTCTACTCATGCCTTTGATCAATTGGCCCTTCCTAAGAATTACATATCAAAAACTGACGCAATCTTGCGATCCTTCAATGACACCATTGCCATAATAATTGGCATCATCGTCCTCCACATTCACATTGGCCCACGCACAGTCCCAGAGCTCTTCTATATCATCGAAGGAGAGTTCCAATATAACATGCTATTAGGCTGACCCTAGATTCGTGCCATGGCTTGTGTTCCCTCTACCCTGCACCGTTGTGTGAAATTTGAACATGATGGGAAAGTCCACACCATTCCCACCAACCCATCACCTTTCAAAACCTGTAACATGACCTATCGGCCAAATGACATTCTCATTCCTCTCAAGCCATCAACCTCGGTGCCGCCTCCATCCATGGAAGCTTTGACTAGTTTGCAAATAACGGTTGCCCTCACACCACCTCTTCAAGTGATAACCAAAGACCCCATGGAAGATATCTTCCAATGACTTTCACTTGGGAAATATCGCTTGCTTACCTTAGATATGTTCCAAACTCTGCAAGAGTATGGATGGCTTCACCACAGCCCTAGTTATGACCATCAGATTAAGATGGTCATGCGTTATGGTTCTCCTCACCTCTGAACCAATCTCATCTATGGGGGGCTAGATTGGGCTCCCACCGATGGTAATCCTCTCTCTTCACCTCAACCATTCACATCAGACTTCTCATTTCTTGGCAACCCTGCCTTTGCTCACACCTACCTTTATAGGTGTGCTTGGAAGGGTTTTGGCTTTGGGTGCTATGAGCAAGGCTCCCATCAGCCCATCGAATCTCTCAATGATGACAATGCTAAGAAATGATATGGCTTGGGTTTTCAAGACACTACTCAGGCTTCTACAGACCTTTGCCCCGAGCCCACCATCGACCAATCTCCTCCAAGCTCGCCTATTTCTCCCCTTTTACCTACGGAGTCGGTGGTTTCCATCCCTCATAGTTTTTTTTGCATAAACACCATCTGCCTGAAACCCCTGACCTATCAACTAAATGGGGTGTCCAAGTCTCTCCCTCTTGTTTATCCTAACTTAATAGATGATGAGTTAGCAACCATCAACATTGTCTGCTATGTAGACGACGATGCCATTCTATCCTACATGGGCACCAACGACTCTTTCATCCAACGCTCCCTCCCTTCTGAAACCCAAGTTATGTTAAATGAATCAACCATTGACATCAACCTTCCATCTTTTGATGTTACTCACGTCTTAAAGATTAGCCAATCTCTAGACACCTAGGAGTAGCTTGACTACACCCAGTTCCTCTCAGACCATAACAAGGCCTTTGCCTGGACCTACAGTGACATGCTTGGCATCGACCCCAACATTGCTACCCATAACATCATCACCAAACCAGAGGTTAAGCCTGTCAAGAAAAAGCTTTGAAAGATGCATCCTCATGTTGCGCTCCTTGTCAAAGAGGAGCTTCATCACCTTCTCTTTGTCTCTTTCATCCAACCCATTGATTATCTGTAGTGGGTCTCTAACATCATCCCTATCACCAAGGCAATTAGGGGGATATAGATCTACATAGACTATCATGACCTTAACCTAGCTTGTCCCAAAGATGACTTTCATCTTCCCAACATTGACCAACTTGTTGATCTCACGGCCGGTCATGAGATGTTATCTCTCATGGATGAGTTTTTAGGATACAATCAAATCTTGATTGCACTGGAAGATCAGCACAAGACTACCTTCATCACCCCATGGGAGACTTTCTGCTATCGAGTCATGCCTTTTGGCTTGAAGAATGTAGGCACCACATATTAGCGTGCCATGACTTACATTTTCCATGATCTCCTCCACAAAATCATGGAGGACTATGTGGATGACCTGTTCGGCAAGTCCAAGCTTCATCACGACCATCTAATCATTCTCAAGATCATCTTCTCTCACCTTATTCAATGTAATGTCTACCTTAACCCCAAGAAATGCATCTTTGGGGTCCTCTCAGGCAAGCTCCTGGGCTTCATCATTTCTTTTCATGGCATCGAGATAGATCCCACCAAAATTTGTGCTATCCTCGAGATGCCACCTCTGACCAATCTCAAGTAGCTTTGCAGTCTACAAGGGAAGCTCCAGTCCATCTACCGCTTCATCTCACAACTTTCTGATCGCTGCCAACCTTTTCATCATCTCCTTAAGAAGGACGTCTCCTTTAAATGGGATAAGGATTGTCAAGAGGCTTTTGAAGCCCTCAAATGCTATTTGGTCTCTCCACCAGTCCTCATTCCACCTAAAGATGACCAGCCCTTCTACCTTTACATCTCAGCCACCAACCATTCGTTAGGTGCCATGATCACACACCGAGATGAGCATTACCATGAGCAAGCAGTTTACTATATCAGTTGAACACTTTTCGACTATGAAACTCGGTATACCCATACTAAGAAACTCTATTTGGCATTAGTCTTTGCTGCTACTAAGCTCCACCATTATCTTCTCAATCATAAGACCTTTGTCATCACTCACATTGACCCTCTTAAATACATGCCCTCTAAGCCATACCAAAATCAATGTATGGATCGGTGGCTCATGTTGCTTACTAAGTTGGACTTTGAATTCATCCAGCAAAAATCTATCAAAGGGTAAACTATTGCTGACCAATTGGCAGATGCCCCTCTACCCAATAATCAACCTTCTCGATGTGAGTTCCCCAATGAATCTATCACCGCGCTTTCCATCGATGACACCGTCTATCAAATGACCATGTTCTTCGATGGCTCCAAATGTCAACTCAATGGGGGTGCAGGAGTCATTTTCATCCCACTCAAAGGTGAGCCCATGCCTCTATCTTTCAAGCTCGACTTTGATTGTACCAATAATATGGCTGAATACGAGGCCTTAATTTTGAGACTTCAAACTGCCCTTTCTCTCAGCATCAAGTCCATCAACATCTTCGGTGACTCACAGCTTGTTGTCAATCAAGTCAATGGTTCATACCTTTGTAAAAATGAAATTTTGCAAAGTTATAAAAACCGTGCTGACTCTCTTCTGGCCTCTTTCGACCATTACCTCTTGCAGACTGTTCTTTGATCCATGAATAAGTTTGTTGACACCATGGCTTCTTTCACTTCGCATATCCCATCTTCATCATCTTCATCAAAAAAATTTGTCACGGTGCATCATGTGTCGTTGCCTTCATATATTTCTCCAAACATCAACCATGTCAACAACATAGACTCTAGTCCATGAGATGATTGGTATAAGCAACTTGTGGACTACTTATCTCTTTCTATCATTCCTCCCAACCTCTCTAGCAATACACGATGAGCTTTCATCAAATGCATGGATCGCTATACCATGCTAGGGGGTCTTCTCTATAAGCAAGGCTTCAACGGCCTCCTTCTTCACTGTCTAACCTCCACTAAAGCCTCTCATGCCATTAAACAAGTCCACAACAGGATTTGTGGTAGACACTTCAATGATAACTCGGTTTCCAAGCGCATCATTCACCTGGGCTATTATTGGCCCACTCTTCATCAAGACTGTAGCAACTATGTTCGGCGTTGCATCAAGTGCCAACAGCACTCTAACTTGCTTCATCTCCCCAGCCATGCCTTACAAGTCACTTAAGATTTTTAGCCTTTTTCTCAGTGGGGCTTAGATCTCATCAGTGAGATTAACCCTCACTCGTCTCTTTGTCATCAATCCATTATCACCACCACTGAGTATTTCACTAAATAGGTGGAAGCCATTCCTCTTGTCTCCACAAAAGCTGACAAGATTGTCAACTTCATCAGCACCCATATCATCTTTCATTTCGGTGTTCCTCACAAAATCATCACCGACAACGGTAAGTCATTCAAAAACAAAACCATCCAAAAACTCTGTGACTCATTTGGCATCAAGCTCAGCTTCTCTTTGCCTTACTACCCACAAGCAAATGGGCAGACCGAGGCTTCCAACAAAATTCTAACTAAAATTCTCATGAAGGTGGTCAACGACACTAGAAGGGATTGGCACATTCACATTCCCTTCACTTTGTGGGCCTACCGCACTAACATCCGAACCTCTATAGGTGCTACCCCTTTCTCTCTAGTGTATACAACAGAGGTTGTCCTACCTCTCGAAGTACAGATCCCATCTCTTTGCATCTCTCTTTATGACATTCTTTCTAATGATGACTTTCATCAAGATCGCTTAGCTCAACTTGAGTTACTTGATGAACGTCATCTTGCCGCCCTCAACCATTTCCACGTCTATCAAAATCGCATCAAGCGAACCTATGACAAAAATTTGTGAGAATGAGATTTCAACATCGAAGACCTCATCCTCAAAGAAAATAAACATGTGACTGATATGGAGCAAAGTAAATGAGGCAAGTTTTCCCCTAATTGGCTCGGACCTTTCATCATCACGCACAAGTATGGGTTAGGGACTTATCATCTATCCTCTCTCGACAGACGGCTAGAACCTGAGCCTCTCAATGCCTTGCATCTGTGACCATTCTACTGTTAGTCGAGTACTCGTACACTTGACATTTAACTTGAGCTCATCCCTTGAGCAACCCCCATCCTCTTAAACCCTCATTCCTTTCAACCCCATTCCCCTAAACAAGTCCTATATAACCCTTTTATAAAGTATGGATGCTTTGTCCTAATAAAAGGGAGCCCTTGAACTTCTATAGTCTTGTCCATGACTCAAAATTCTATAAAAAATAAATTGAGATGTCAAAATATCCAAGGTCACAAAATCAAAAAGGCAGACTGCTCCCTCGAAAGATAGCTATACTATCATTGCTATAGCTAATAGACTGCTCCCTCGAAGGATAGCTATTCAAAATCCCTCAAATATATAAAGCAAAAATATAAACCACTCCCTCGAAGGATGGCTATGACTAAATCTTGCTACAAATAGCACTTTCTTAGAAGCTTCCTGCATCGATCAGCTTCACAAATGACCACAAAGCAAAATGACATCTCTAAGTAGACTTCCCGCATTGATCAATTTACTCAAAAAAGAAAAATGGGTCATGGACTTGGCTTGTAGTTGTCTCAGGGTCTCCTATAAAAAGGGGCAAGGTTCTCCCTACTCAAAAAGGGTTACCTTATCTTCACCTATCATAACACCTGCTCAAGGGACTTCAAGCTCACTTTAATGTCAAAGTGATTCGATTACCGTTCTAACACAACCCATGGTCAATGACGTAATGCATGAATGGGGCTCTTGGTTCTAACAACCCCTATCTATGCTATCCTTCTGGTCCTTGTCAATGAAAGGGTGAATATGCCTTTCATTTTTTTTACACTTTGGTCACATTCAACCACATCATTTGCCAAATCAACTCAACCCAACTCTTTTCAGACCACTCACATAGCCTATTCACACTAGTTTCTATGCACACCAATACACATGGAAACTATGGACTACACAATTTATGTCAAGCTTAAACCATTACTTGCTGAAGCATAAATGGACTCATTTCATTTTTAGCATATGTTCATCACCTAATATGGATAATTTCTAGGGATGCAAAACCTTGACCCATGTTACAGAATACACCATTTGGAAAAGACTGTAACATCTTCTTCTCCTCATCATTTCAAGCATGTTCCCTCAGACATATTGGGACGTACTAAATCGTTCTCATGACCAATCACATCAACTAATTTGTCTCCTCATCTGAACTACATTGGTTTGAGGCCCCACCAACTAGGGCTATATAGGTAGCACTCAGATGATAGGACGTCTTCTGGGGTTAGCTTGACCACCCTCATTTGTTCATCTACCTGATGGACAAACCCTATCCTCTTCTAACCATGACTTGACCTAGACCAAAAGCAATCAATCACTTTGACCCTCTTCTTCCCTTTCTAGGGAGAACTACATTGGCCTGAGGCCCCTAACAACAATGGCTATGTAGGCAACACTCAGTTGATATGGGGTCTTCTGGGGTTAACTCGGCCATTATCTTCGTCACTTTCTTCTGTCCCATTCTCTCGTCACCTGTCAATCACATCATAACTAGTCACATATTTCCACAATCATTAGCATAATAATTTTCATCATAACATCATAGTCATTAATTATAATAGCATCACCATCATAAAACTTAAACATCCACATCATATAATCTGCAAATCATAAAAATTAAATATCCATAATCAATAAGCATCATCATCTAATCTAAAAGTCATAACCATTCACATCATTAGCATTATCACAAAGCATCATTATATTTATCATCATCCTCATAATCATTCATCATCACATTAGTCATCATAACATCATAATCATAAAACATAATATCAAAACATGCATCATTCACACAATATCAAATGCCATAAATATAATACATCCATAACATTTTTCATAACGCATCCATAATCCAAAATCTCATATATATATATATATATATATATATATATATATCAATGTTTTGTACAATAGACACAATCTATGTCTATCTCTCTCTCTCAAAAAATATGGTACATCTCTCATCATCAGCTCACAAGCCAGTATATACATCAAAAAATATCAAATCTAGCTTCACGGTTGTGGCTGTGGCGGTGGTGGTGGCAGTCGGGATGAGGCTGTGTCATCTCCACTCTCTAATATGTGCCATCTGTGCACGCCCAAAGTCATCATTTGCAATGCAGACCTCTATCAGCTCTACTCATCTCTCATCTCAAAGTATCGCTATATCTGAGGGAACTCTCTGATAGCTCCCTCATAATATGCAATCTTGTCCAATGCAGTCCTGTACCTAGCTATAGGTACAATCTACGGTGGACCCATCCAGCTTGCTATCGTGCCCTGAACTAAACCCTGTGGCTATGAAAATGCCAGCTACACTGATGCTGACTATCTTGGCCCCTACAATGGCTGTTGAGATGGCTACTAAAATAAGCCCTACCTCCCAAAACCTCGACCTGCCACTTCTTGTGCCTAGGCTATGGCCAGCTGTCCCTGTAACATCATGACCTGACTTGTCAGAGCAGCCACCTGACCTGTCATCTCTACCATCTGCCCTATCAAAACTGTGACTTGCCCCTACAAAATGGTCACCTAGGCCTGAGCTGTGTCCCTCTCTTGATGGGCCATATCTCTCTCCTCATGGGTTGTATTCCACTCTCTGATCACTGCCTATAGATCAGACTATGGGCCCACACGTACCCCTGTGTACTACCCTATCCACCATGCCATGTAGGCCTCTGTACACCCTAGGTTGGCTATCCCAGGTCTTATCGACAACTCCTCAAAATTTATCTCCTCTGTCTCCTTTGGTAATGGGAGTGGCACCTCTATATCATCTCGCTTGTACTATGAGAAGGCGGGTGGTACATCTTGTAGCAGCCCATATTAGCACTGCACTCTCTTCGCTGGCACTCTCTCAAGCTCACCGACTACCTACCCCTAACCCACCTGATGCTTTGAGTCTTGACCATCTGCTCTCCCTAGTCTCTGAATGTGGATACTCTAGGTACGGTCTCCAGATGATGTCCACTGGGATCAGGGCCTCTAATACCCCTCGATAGTAGTCAATGTCCCTGACTACTCTGTCTACCCGCGTCTGCACCATGACCTCACGCCATCACCTGAATCCCACTCTGAACCTGGCCTAGATAGCCACTAGGAGGCTGAGAGGATGCGTAACCATGATGTGCTCATAGGCCTAGTAGTGTAGAAGGTGGCCCATGCATAGACTGTACCACCACCACCGGCTGATACCCCATAGCTCCCTGTAGACCTGGGCCAAAAAGATAGGCACCCAGGCAAACACTGTCTGCTGCTCTAGCATCTCTATCAAAACTCTAGTCATGGCAATCAAAAACTTGCCTTTCTCTACATCTAGTAGTGCATACACTGTAATACTGATCATCATAAGGATGGCCAGCCGATGTGCATCCTCATCTGCCACGTACAGGGGCTCGTAGGCAAAACTTGTTGAGTGGTAGCTCATCTTAGCAACGTGCTCCCCAAATAGTGTAACCATATGAATGTCGTGTGCCTCTCTCGAGCATGCAGCTCCATGCACCAATAGTCACAAAATATGGTACACATCCTTGACTATGATTGTTAGCTCTCCTGTGGGTAGGTGGAAGGTGTTGGTGAAATGATCCCACTGCTCAATCAGTGCCACCATCAGACTCACATCCCTCACCACTCTGCAGTAGCATCATAGCCCACCTAGTCCCACTACCATCATGTGGATCTACTCCTTGATGGTCATGCCTCTGTGCATCTGCATCAGTAACATCGAAAGGCAATCCTGCAGCATCAGAGTCTGCCTTGCCTGCATCCACCCAAAACCAAGCTCATGTCAACCAATGACTACCACTTTCCCTACTCTTCCTATTTGACCAATCTACCTAGTTGTTTATGCCTATCCTAACCCCTAAAAAGCCCTTGGCATAGCTTTGACCCTTTGACTTGACCATTTTTCATCTCTCTTTCTGACCAGGCAGCCACTGACATCAGTTAGCATGTCAGCGATGGCACTCACCTAACCGATGTTGGTCACCTAGTGACTAACGTCAGCAAGTGAGTGACTGACGTCGATCGTTGGTCAGCTGATGCTGATCACTGGTTGGTCGACGTTGATGAACCTGTCAACGTTGGCAACTGATTCAGCCCTAGGGCTGAACGGGGTGAGCCCTAAAATTAGGGCTTCCCCATTTCTACCCCTTTAACCCCCCAAACCCCTCCTAAATGCCTCTTAACCTCTCCTAGACCCCCCACCCACCCTCCTAGCTACTCTCCCCCTCACTTTTCTAGCTCAAACAATCAAAATTCAAAAACCAAATCAAATTACAAATCAACCTAATAGAGTTTAATGAACCTCCTACCTCATCTCAACATCACTGGCGTGGTGGCACGATGGGTGCTACTGGTGGTGGACCCCCCATAGGTCCTCTACTACCCTCTACCATCTCCTCTATATCACTCTATCCTCATGCTTCATCTGGCCCATAGCTGACTCTACAACCTCCTCTCTGGCTCCAAACCACTCCCTCTTTCCACCAATGCCTCTCGACCACCTCACATCGTTACTTCAGTCAACTTTTAGTCACTTTCCCACTAAAACTCTAAAACTCCTTTTCTCTCAGTCAACAAATCACAAATGACTTTTGGTGGGCCGCCAATCTAATTTTGTCAAATTTGGCAGGCCACCGACGTCAGGATCGATGTGCCCTAGGTTACTGATGTCGGTTGATTTCTACCGACATCGGTCCCTTTTGGCCATCGACGTCAGTTTTATCACCAACGTTGGTGGCCTTCAAACCCCCAAATTTTTCACCCATGACCAACATCATGCCCCCAATTAGTTGGCTCTGTAGTAGAAGTCATCTTAGCCCCCTGGGGCACACTTGAGATCACTTTTGCCTCTACCTACCTCGACCACCAGAACTTAGAGATCGCGCCTATCTCCTTCGACCGCTTTCGAGACAACTCTACCTTGGTTGTTTTGATTGCCTTTGCTACCTCATGCCTAGTTAGCAAATTGTCACCGACCCTCACAAGTATTGGATCACAAGCCAGTCGATCCCTACTGCTTGTGACCTTTTTTCATATTTTTTAGGAGCACTTTTTGAGCCTAAGATACTTGGAACACAGCGACCCTTTGGAGCTATAGCTTGGATCGAATAACCCATTCAACTACAACTAAATGTTGGGGCTCAATTATTTCAATTCTGGCACTCCTCAACCATTTGACCATGACAATTTGGCCTACCCATCGCGTGGTGTGGTATACGTGCAATCTCACCCCTTACAACATTCACACTCGATATTCACCTTCTCTATCCATCTCTCTATCAAATTGACACTTGATCTCAGGTTCCATTCCCTCGACTCCCGCTTTAAGGGGGGAACATCTCATCCCATACCTGGGGTAACCAACTCCTATTTTTGTCTTACAGTTCGTCAAGAACAACTAACAAAACAAAAAGGGGCAAATGTAGACACCAAAATCATGTCTACCCCTTAGTTGTCCTCCCCCTTGGTCCCCTTGGTCCATCCTCTAACATAATTCCTAGCCCCCTTAAATATTAGATTAAATTAAAAATCAAATGTTCTAATCTAATGACCCCTTTGCCACCTCACCCATGCCACCTCACTCCACTTTGGATTCCCCTCCTTGGATGCCCCCACCTCATTCCTAGCCTTAATGACCTAAATCCCATCTTAACCCTTCCTCTTGCATCCATTTAAGCCCTTCACAACCATTTTTTAACGATATTTGACCCTGGCAGCTTGTAAGAATGGACATAAGGCTAAAATTAGCCTCTATCCCCATTCTTCAGCCGCTAATGTCAGTCGATATGCGGTCGACGTCAATGGTTCTGCCAACGTCGGTTACCTTTAAAACTATATTTTGCTTCTATTTTGTCCCCATGAATGTGAACTCTTTGACATCTTAGCATTCGGTCTCTCTCTCTCCCTCTCACACAGCAAACATCACCAGCTACAGGTACTCTGCAAGAACAGCTCCAGACTATGAGATCAAAGGCATTGCAGGTCTGTCAACAGCATCAACAACAGGTCTCCTTCACTCCTCCTTTAGCAAGCAGGAGATAAGTATCCCTTTATTTTTCATTTCAATTTTTATTTGAATTCATCTATTAAGCAAAACCACTACCCACAACCTTCCCTATCCTTTCCATAGAGGCTAAAAGGCCTTCTCTCACCCATATCTCCCCCTTTTTGCCTTTGTTACTCATTTAGTCCCTTTCCAGACCATATTCTCAGTCCAATTAGCCTTGCACAGACTTCCAAATAGTCCCTCTGACCTCTAAACAGGCTCTCTGACCCTCAAACAAAATCTCAGACCACTCTATAGATTATAAACAAGACCTAAAACTTGTCCTAGGCCATCACCCCGACTGACCTCAACCATTGCCCCTACCAATGTCAGCAGACTAACCTATATCGGTGACCTTACTTGATTGACGCCAGCAAAACCACTGACATCGGTGACTGTGCAAGGCATATTGCTGCATAACAAGTATGCATTTGCTTTCATTTCTTTCATTCAATTTTTATCATTTCTATTTCTGTTAATATTCTACATTTTATCAATGGACTGTCATCCCCCAAGAAGTCTTTGCACTTCTAGGACCAAGCTTTCGCTTGGCAGTCCACTTTCTAGCCATCTAACAACTTTTGTGTTTAAGTCCCTTTCTTCTATAGGTGTCATCCTCCACAACCAAAGAGGAGTTCCTTCCATCATCTGAATCTGGTGCACAAGACTACATTCAGGTACATACAAACCCTTGACCATTTCTTAGTTTCTCATTTCCTTTTGAATGTGAAAAGCGAAAACTTGTTTGGAAACAATAGGACTTATTTTTCTCACCAGTTAGCTGGTTGACAAAATATTCACCCAACAGTTTTTAGCGACTCTACTAGGGATGAATGTGCAGTCTGAAGCCTCAAGCCTCATATTAAAGTAGCCCCTACCCTTATCCATTATAGATTCTGATGACTCCCATCTAGTTCTTACCCATTATCATTATAGCCTTACCATCTTCCTCCATCTCCATCACCATTTTCATCTCCATTATATTATCTGGTGTACAAAACTAGAGCTATTAGAAAAGAACGTGCAGTTTGAAGCCTCAAGATTCAAGCTGAAGTAGGGCCAGTCCTTTTCTATTTTTGTTTTAAAATTTGGTAACTCTGTGCTATACAAGAAGCCAGAGATCCCAAGGTGTTGTTGACCCTATTTTTTATTTGGTGCAACAGAGCAATTTTGAGTTGTTTCCTCCGTAACCTCACCTTCAGTGGACTAGGAGTCTTCCTCCTACCAACACCAGGTCACCAACATAAGGCATAGCTTATTTTCCTATTATTAGCAGAGCTTTTCCTATTCATACACCACCCATATTTATTATCCCCACTTTTAATAACCTAATCATGGCTCAAGGCCCCTGGGGCAACTCTTTTAGTCCCCTAAACTTGACCCCACCTTTGTATGAACTTCCACATAGCTCAAGGAAGAATTTCCCCAAATTATTTGGTGATGAAAAGGTTCACCCTAATGAACACATTTCAAACTTTAGTATATCCTACAGTGTGATAGGCATGGAATTTAAGGACGTGGCAGTCAGACTATTTATGGAAATGTTGCAAGGTGCTACTATAGATTGGTTCTACCATCTGCAGGCTAGATCAGTAGCTAACTGGGACACACTCAAAGCCAAATTTGAAGCCAAATTCAAACCTACAGAAGATGCACATGCCCTTCTGGACCAACTCACATAAATGAAGAAGGAACCTCATGAACCAATGAGGAATTTCATAGCCAAATTTGATAAGTTGAGGAATAGGATCCCTGTAATCGCTCAGCTGACCCCTAAAAACCTCAAATGCTTCTTCATCAACTCATAACTACCTGAAATGAGTTTTTTACTGAGACGTGCTGGCCAGATAAACCTAGCTGAAGCTCAAGACTTGGATACTGAGGTAGAAGATAACCTTATCTTGGCTAGAAAGATAAAGAGAGATCTAAATAGAGGTAAATCTTTCTCATCTTTTGATTGCTCACCTACTACCACCACTGATCCAATGGTGCAAAAGCTAGCAAATGAGTTGCTAGATCTTAGATGACAAATGGCACAAGGGACGTCATCCACTCCTTCATATAGAGATGCACCAAGGAGGACATTTTAGAATTAAGCATACCAAGGCAATGCTACCAGGGGTCAAAGGTAGCCAAATCATCTTCCTCCCCCACAGAGGAACCTTGCCATTGAAGCACCTACATCCAACTTAGTAGTTGGATATCTTGAGGCTGACTTGGATTTCTCATTCCAACTTGAGTTGAATCCTGAAGATGATGCTAATCTCTTCACTGAAGAAGAAGAAGAATTAGCTGGCGACTCCAACATTGGTTTCTTGAACTATCAGGATGAACCCATAAGTGAAGGTAATGCAATAGAGGGATCATATGTTATGTTCACTTAGTCTAAGAATCAATCAACTCAAGAAGCTGATAAAGAGAAGATAGAGGAGTGACCTCAACCAATAATCTCAATTGCTAAGTGTGGAAATACTCTACCCTTCCAGCCAAAAGACTTGGTGATTGCAAGAAAGTTAATACACCAAATATCCCTGCACCTTCTACTTCAAATCTATAGTCCAGTCTTCCCCCTACCAAGAATCAAAAGGATGAGCTCCCATCCTCTATTCCTAGTTTATTTTAGATGTTTGACATTATTGATCATATAAAGAAAACCAAAGTTTAAATGTCTAAATTTGAATTCCTGTAGTCCAACCCTGATCGGTTGGATAAATTGGTTCAATGTGTAAAGAATCAAACCATCCCAGCAAGACAAGAAGCTAAGAAAGTAACTCATGATCCCCCAAGGAACATGTCTATCCAAAAAAATCTTGTCATTGTTCCTCCTGCTACTCCTAGGAAAATAGAGCCTTTCTATGTCTCCCTGCTAATAAATGGACATTAGCTGAACAATTATATCATTGATTTTAGAGCTTCAGATAATGTCATGCCTACCAAAGTGGCTGAATCCCTTGGCCTTACACTGACCAAGATGTTTGGTAGATGCTTCTCCATGGAAAACAAGCAAGTACCATTGCTGTGGAAAATTAAGGATGCCCGATTTGCATTTGTAGTGTTCCCAGACAAAAGAATCAAGATGATTGTCTTGGTGGCTAACGTCCTAGCATCTTATGGCATCCTTCTTGGCTAGAATTTATATAAAGATGTTGGTGGTGAATTAAGCATGGACTTGTCTGAGGCAATAATTCTAGTCAAAGGCGTCATGAAAAGATTGCTTCCTGAAAAGGAAGCAAAGTATGTGGTCACCCAATCATCAGCACCTGAAGCTCAAATTTTGTTTGAGTCTTCAGGCATGGGTAACTACTTTCTATTCATAGAAGAAGTTCATGAAACACTTGTTAAAGCTCTCAAAGGTGACAACCTGAAGGTTAGTTCAGCTGGAACTATGGAAGAATCTCCACCTCCAAATGAGGAAGAATTCAAAGGAAAATTAGTGTCTACTGAGGTATGGATCCTTAAATTTGATGGCAGCTGCTCCTCTATTAGTTCAGGAGCTGGGGTTGTGCTAATATCTCTTCAAGGAGATATTTTTCCTTCATCCTACAAATTGCAATTCAGCAACACTAATAACACAACTGAGTATGAGTCCCTATTAATTGGATTAAAGGCTACTTAAGACAAAGGCATCAAGCTCCTTCATGCTAAAGGAGATACTGAACTGGTGGTATGTTAGGTAATAAACTTGTATCAGACCAAAAATGAGAGATTTCACCACTACCACAATCTAGTCTGGGACCAAATTGAAAACTTTGACACTTTTATCATCTCTACAGTCCCTAGGGAATTCAATGATAGAGTTAATGCTTTGTCCATCTCAACCACTCTTTTGGTTCCTCACCTAGAATTCAAAGGAAATAGGTACACTATTGAACTAGTCTCTTGACCAAGTGTGCCTAATAATGCTAGTCATTGGCAGGTGTTTAACAATGACAACCAAATCATTGCCTTTTTGGAGCAAAATGACAATTTTGAATGGCTGTATTTTGAAGGCAGTGAACCTCAAGAGCTTGAACTGGCCCCTGAATCACGTTCAATCATGGATGGAGAGTTCATGCAACTTAAATAGAATAAGATTCCCAAAGGCCTAGTCTCCCTTGAGAAATTATTTGATAAGCATGATAGATTCATCAAACAGTAGCAAAAAAAGTCAAGCTCCTCCCAAGGGTTTGATCAAGTAAATTTGGGTACCAATGAAGATCTCAAGATGGTGAACATTGGGAAGTGCTGCACTCTTGAGGAAAGATTCAAGTTTATTTCTCTACTCAAATAGTACATGGACATCTTAGCATACTCCTATGATGACCTGAAGTCACTCAGGCCTGATGAAATCTACCATGACATTCCTTTGCAGGCTAACTCAGTGCCTTACAAGCAAAAACCCAAGCCGTACAATCCAAAGATATCAGGTAATATTCTGTCTGAGATATAAAAGATGTTAAATTCTAGGATCATTTTCCCAATCCATCATTCCACATAGATTACAAATATAGTGCCTGTGAGGAAGAAGAATGGTGAAATTTGCCTTTGTGTGGATTTTATAAATTTGAATCAGTCATCCTTGAAGGATAACTATCCTTTGTTAATCATGGATCAAGTACTTCAAATAGTGACTGGTTTAGAGATGTTATCAATGCTAGATAGCTTCTTAGGATACAATCAGGTTGAAGTTAGTGAAGCAAACCAGCATAAGACTACATTCACCACACCTTGGGGCACCTTTGCCTATAAGAGAATGCCTTTTGGCTTGATAAATGATGGCACCACCTTTCAGAGAGCAATGGACCTTGCTTTCAAGGATGAGATGGGTAAGTTCATTGTAGTTTATCTTGATGACTTGACTATTTTTTCTAAGCATTGCCCAGATCATGTGCACCACTTGCAACAAGTGTTGGAACGCTGCCGCTAGAATGGCATTTCCTTAAACCCCAAGAAGTCAATTTTTAGAGTAATAGAGGGGAAACTTCTCAGACACATTGTGTCCAAAGGAGGCATAAAGATTGACTCAGATAGAGTCAAGTCTATTCAAGATCTTACCTTGCCTACAAGTAAGACTATTGTTCACTCTTTCTTTGGGAAGGTGAATTTATTACGAAGGTTCATCCCCAAGTTTACTGAGAAGACTAGACATATTGTAAACATGATGAAGGGAAAGCCCACCTTTGGCTGGACTAATGAAGGCAAGTCAATGTTTAAAGATATCAAGACTACCATTGCCCACGCCCCAATTTTGGTTTGTGTAGACTATAAAAAAGAGTTCACCATATACAGTTATGCTTCAGAACACATGCTTTCAATGATTCTGGTTTAATTTAATAAAGAAGGTATGTAATATCTCATTTCCTTCATCAGTTGTCCTCTCAAAGCTCATGAGTTGAAGTACTCAAACATGGAAAAGCATGCTTATGCCGTGGTGAAGGTGGTAAAGCATTTTTGCTTCTACATCTTGAATTCACACACTACTACCTTGGTTCCTGACACAATAGTCAAATCCATACTAACTCAGCAGGAGTTTGGGATGAAAAGAGGCAATTGGGTTGCAAAGATCCAAGAGTTTGATCTACTCATCAAGCCAACAAAGCTAGTATGGAGAAAAGGCTTATGCTAATTAATTATTGACAACAAGCTAGAAGGAACATAGCATCAAGAATTAGAAGAACTAAATGCACCAACAGTCCTCTTTGTCTCCACCATGGATGAGTGGTATTCAGGTATTGCTCATTTCCTTAATTATGGTGAATGTCCTAATCACCTATCTTATAAAGAGAGAAGGACTATCAAGTTGAAAGTTGGCAATTTCATCCTTTGGGACAATGGCCTGTATAAGAGGAGCCTTGATGGAGTGTTCCTTCTCTATGTGGATAAGGAGTAGCAAAGCCAACTTTTGAAATCCTTCCACAATCAACCCTATGGAGGACATTTTTTTGCTCATGTGACTACCCATAATATCCTTCAGGCTAGATATTATTGGCCTACTCTCTTTCAAGATGTGTATAAGTGGGTAAGGAAATGTGAATTATGCCAGCAGTTTGTTGGAAGACCTAAGTTAGTTGCCGTGCCTCTCAAGCCAGTGGTCATAGAAGAACCATTTCAGCAATGGGGCCTCAATTTTATTGGTGTTGTAAACCCATCTTCAAGCACTAAACATGATTATGTCCTCACAGCCATAGACTACTTCACCAAGTGGGTGGAAACCATTCCAACCAAGCATGCTACTTCAGAAGTAGTGTGTTATTTCCTCAAGGAGAACATCATTTCCAAGTTTGGGGTCCCAACTAAGATTGTCACTGACAATGCAGCTTGTTTCACTTCCTAAAAGATCACTCAATTCTATTTCTACTATGGAATTACACTCTCCCACTCTTCTAATTACTTTCCACAAGGGAATGGACAAACCGAATCAAGTAATAAGAATCTGATGACTATCATCAAGAAGCTGGTTGATGACAATCAAAGAACATGGCATAAAGCATTGGTTGATGCTTTGTAGGTAGACAAAATTATGCCCAAAAGAGCAATTGGTATGTCTCCTTTCCAACTTTTTTATGGTATCAATCCTAAGATACCAATCACCTTGGAATTGCCAGCATTAAAATTGGCTAAGGCAATTGAAGATCAAACATATGAAAGCACCCTTGATAAGAGGATCATGTACTTGACTGACCTAGAAGAGTACAGAACTATAGTGGTGGACTGAATCACTATCCATCAAAGCCTGGTGAAGAAACTCTTTGACCAGAAAGCAAAGAACTAAGATTTCCAAATTGGAGATTAAGTCTTGCTATGGGACAAGAGAAAAGAACCAAAGGGAATGCATGGAAATTTTGATTCCCTATGGAGAGGCCATTTTACTATCCATGAGTTCAAAGGTGAAAATAGCTTCCTATTAAAATATCAAGATGGCATACCCTTTTCTCTACCTCATAATGGGCAACATTTGAAGCACTTCAACTCTTGAAGTATCAGATGAAATTGTCTATACATATTTTTTTGTTTCTTTTTGTGCTTTTCATTTTCATTCATTTTTGTTGCCTTTCTTTTTGGGTAGCATGACTCCGTAGCCCAATGGCACACTTTAAGGCACTGGAGATTCTAGTTTCTACTCCCCTCAACTATTCTAAGTTTTCATCTAAAGGAATTTCCCCAACTGGAGCCAGATGTTGTTCCCCAAAAATGTCACTCATTTTTGGAACAACATATAAGCTACTTTGGTTCTGTAGAGCCAAAATTATCTCTTCCCTTCTCAAAAATTATTCTAAGCTTTCAAATTCTTCATCATTCAAGATTTTTTAGTAAAGGGATGAGCTAGTTCAATGGGTTCAATGGCTTCTTCAGGTAGGTTCAATCAAAAGGGGCAAGTTTCCAACACTTAGACACTTTTTGAGGCTAGTTTAAGTGACCAATGACATCCCCACGGGTGTCAAATTCAAGCCTCTCCTAATCTTCTCTCAGAGTCTAGCAGACACTGCCGTGTCTGCCAAGTGTCATCTACCAAGATCCTCTATAATTTGTTTCTAAAAAAAGTGGATGCTACCATGTGTCCTTGATGAAGCTTGGTGGAAGCTGTCATGTGTCAACATTTGTAGTTCCTTTTGTTTCACTATTTTTTAGTAAGGACTGAGGTGGGCCCCAAGTGAATGGCTAAAATGAAGTGAAATGTGCCACATGTCCTTGCTTGTTTCATAGTGGATGCTACCATGTGTCCCTTATCAAGTCACAGTGGATGCTACCATGTGTCCCTTATCAAGTATAGTAGAACATGCCACACGTCGTCTGCCAAGACATAGTTTCTAATAACTTTCAAAGCAGTGGAATCCACCACATGTTTGCATTCATGTTTCAAGTTTCTTATAAAATGCAAGGCTTATTTCAATAAAATTCTCTCAAAGTTTCATAGAGGGTGACAAGTGGCAACTGTGAAATGTTTCAATATATTTTTCTAAGAGCAGTAGGTCGTGCCACATGTCCCTTGCAAAGCTTGGCAGAGGCCGATAAATGTTAATTTCTGCAGCTTCTTCCTTTGGTTTCTATATTGAGTGAGGACTATGGTGGGCCCAAGTAAGTCATAGAAATGAGTGGAACATGCCATGTGTCATCATCTGAGAGAATCTAAATGAGTCCCTTTGAGCTCCATAGTGTTTCTCTAGCTCAATGGAAGCTGCCATGTGTCATCTTATACAAAATTCTCAAAAGAGGTCTAGAGGTTCTTTAAGTCAAGTGAAAGCTGCCATGTGTCATTGGTTGACAGTAGCAAAATGTGCCATGTGCCAAAGATGCTGAGCGAAGGGAATAAAGAAACATAGCTCGCTAGAGAAATTAAAGCCTAAAGGCCACCTGGACCATTGAAGTAGTGAACTAATGACAGCCCTAGAGACGTCAAATTGAAGATGATAGAATCCCCGTTAACATTTAAATATGGCACAGAGTTTGAAAAGTAGCTAAAAAAGGGGGCTTGCCCTAATTACTATGGGGTGGAGAAAATAGTATAAAAGATCTAAAGTATCAACATAGTGTTTAGATCTGATAGATTTCTTAAGCCCTTAAAAGACATGACCTATTCATCTCTTCAAAAATAAAGGCAAAATGAACAACTGTGCAAACATCAAAGGGAACTAACAAGATCATCCAGTTTTAGGAGAGGATAGTTGAGTTAAAATGGTGTGCCATAGTAAAGGCAGCCACCCCATTCCATCATGCCCCCTTGACATAATTTAAAGTGCATTCAAGGCATTAAATGCACAGCATGAGCTTTTCCATGGGACAAAGTGCCAAGCCTCTCTTAACCTCTATATATTGTAATCTCTTTGATTGTTTTGATGATCTTCCCTATTATAGAAGCAAAACTCTACCCAAATTAAAAGTCATTTACTAAGACTTTGAGCTCAGATTGTTAATCATATTTCTTCATTTAAATGAGAAAGCAAGTGACCTTTCAGACTTTGTGTTGGAATAGCTTGTTTTATTTAGGGAATTGTTTGTATGTCTATTTCCTAGAAGCATTCTTGTTTATTTGATTTAACAAATAGAACTAGTGAAAGTAATTAGGAAGGTGTCTTGAAGACCAACCGTGGGATGACTTTGTGCCCCCACAAGTACCTTTAGTGTGTTTTTATTTTCTTTTCATGTGTAAAGGACCTTGGGATGAATTTGTACCCCCATTTTTCTTCGTATCTCACTCTTTGGTAGTTGAGTTGGAGACTTTGTGCTACATCTTAGATTGATGGTTACTCTTTGCCCTTGGTTACCAGTTACGTGCTCCTTGAAAGAACTCTTGTTGTTCCCTACAAGAACACTTTTAAAAAAAGAGAAGTGCCTTCAGTGTTTCCTAGGATTTATCCTCTATTTGTTAGCATCATCTTTGAAAAAAGAGATATGGATGGTTTATCCTACCCCTGTGTCTTACTTTTTGATTATATATATAGTATATATCTCCATATATTTAATAGGGAACCTCCCCTTGATGAGAGGAGAGATTTGTCCCCTTTTGATGTAGTAAACCTACACATCTAGCCAACCAATCTCCCTATTGTTGTGGTGATAAGACCTATTTTGCTCACCGGTTAGCTTGTTGACAAAATATTCACCCAACAACACCGATAGGACATCCTAAAGGGAGGCATTCATTAGAACCCTCTTCAATTGTTCCACCACATTGTATGACCCTTAAGGTGAGACCTCAGGATATTTTGCTTTTTTATACATTACCTCACTCTAATTTAGATATTTCAAAGGTGAGCGCTGAGGTGTTAGGCCTTTCTCAAAGGTCACTTTTAACCTTGCAATGGCTTTGGGGCTTTTGGCCAATCTTTTCTTTGAGAGAGTGTAGTAGTCTTATTGAACCTATGGGGATCTATACATGGGAACTTCTCTCATATACGCTACATCTTTGCCTTTAATCTAAGATAATAGTGCATGCTCTAGGGATATTTTTTATTCTTATTTTAGGGACATCCCCTGCATTTCCACCATCAAGACTGCATTATCAATCCTTAGAGACCAGTATGTGTAGGCCAAATTAGGGGTATTCCCTTATCATTGTTGTTCAAGAACCTTCTACTATATGTTTCATCTTAGATAGTTTCAAGGTTTATGATCATCATTACAAGGAAAACACCATGACTTAGAGTTTTCTACCAAGTTGTTTTGGCTAGCAACTAGATCTCTATTTGTATTAGGTGATACTATATACAAGGGGTTGGGTACCATAACCATTTGGTGCATGGGCCACATCTGGTGATTCAACACTTGATGATTTAAAGATTGATGGTTTATAATTTTTCTCTCTTAGTACTATTTTTTTTGGTATGGTGATCTCATTTTTTGGTAGTTACTGAAAGGGGGTTTGAAGGCATAGCTTGTCACCTTTAGAGATTGATTATCTCATTGGAGAAGTTCTGTAAGATACTCTTCATATCATTCATCTTTGTGTCTAAGGATGATTGAGTTGGAATGATTTCCTAAGTGGTTGGATATACATACATAGAAGGTAGGGTTCCTAAGGTACTCAGGGCTTCTTCTTGTAGAGGCATTGATATCTCTAGGAACATCAGAATCAGTGGATGCATAGGTAGATTTCCCACATATATAAAGTTATTTTTGACCCTTACTATTAGATCATAAGTATTTGATAGTGTTTAGCCTCCAAGTGATTGAATTGTAACCATAATGTCTAAGTTGAAGGCCTTGAGGTAGAAAAAAATAGCCATGCCTATAGGTGGTTAAGCCACTATTGGGATCCTTTACTAGGTATTTTCAAAACTAGTGTTGAAATTAATAATGGCTTGTGATGGGCCTCTCTTTATAGTTATTAGTTGATATAGGAGAAATGACTAGTCTACTTTCTCATTGAATCACTCAAAGAATTTTTCACCTGGGTCATCTCAGGTGCTGGTAGACTTGACTAGAAAAGATCAATACCAATCAAGATCTCATCCTTTAAAATATGTTACAAGTATCCTTAAGGTTATATTATGCACATTGGTATAGTGCATGGTGCACACATTTGTGACATCTTGGATATTTTATAATGTGGTCTTTAAATCCTCTCCTGATAACTTGGGGATCTCCTTCAAATAATTCATAGGAATGGGATCCCACATAGTTGGGGGTGTCCTAAGTATAAGTGGGTTGCTACTATCTTATGATATGAAGTTCCTTGGTAGTCCTTCAATAGCCATTTATTATCAATGAGTAGTGCTAGACCATGTGGTCCTTTGGTGAGTTATATCTCCTAGAGGTAGTGTTAGTAGGCTCATATTATTTTTTGTTTGTGACATTGTTATAGGCCTTTGGCTCATAAACTTGGGCTCCTATTTGGGTGGACTAGTAGATCTAGTCCCATTGGGCATGCTAGAAAAGAAAAACTGTTGACACCTAAAACTCTCACTCTAGGTTTAACATACTCTTATGGGAAGCTTTATAGGTGTGGGACCAAGTTATAATCTGTAAAGCAACCATACAATTTTAGAACCTGGCTCTTTGTTCCAATTTGGGGGTTGGAAAGGGGGAAAGAAAGATATGAAAATAGTATTGAAATAATAATAACTGAGGTGATACACTGAGATATTTAAATCATTAACCTATAATTTCATAAAATAGATTTATCCCTTAAACATTATAGACCATAAAGGATCATAAAGCATGAATTAAGACCTATAATGCAAGCAAAGATCAATACTATAGAAGTAGAAGAAAATAAATAATAGATAGAGATTCCCACTCAAATTGACATAGAACATCACTTCCTCTTCATTGCTAGATGGAGAGAAAAATATAGAAAGGCCTTAAGGGCACAATATAAAACATTCAATCAAACTTGTGAGGAGATCCTACTAAGGTTATATAAATAAAAATTTCTAACTAATACTACTTGTAATCCATTAAAAATGGCTATTTACAAAAATAGAAAATGCAAAAAACATTATAACTGCCTACCCTTCTAAAAGGGATGAGCCTAAAATATATAGGTGAGATGGCCTCTCATGGGAATGACACATGGAAATCCTAGAACTCATGACCATGGTGATGTCATTGAAATTGAATGAGGAATTTGAGTTCATGATTTTAGTTAGCCTCTAGATCCCAAATATTGTGCAAGCACTTTATCTTGTTAAGGCCATGATGATCAAGAGGGGCATAGTGATGTCACATGTATATCTCCAGAGCTATTTTTTATATGTCATTAGGGACAAATATCCACTTATTTTGGCCAATGGTGTAACTCCTTTTTATAATAGGAAAGTCTTGATCTTTAAAAAAGTGTATTCATGCTACATGGAAAGGCTTGTTTCCTTCCTGTTATAATTGCATGATTGGTCCCTCTCTTTTTCCAACTAGATAATGATGAAACTCCAAAGTCTGACAGACCAAAACCACTCATGGATAAGAATGTGGATGACACATGTTGAGATGGAAATTATCCATGGAAAGTGGGAACTTAATTGGAAAGTCTAGGCATTGGACTATCACATAACAAGTCCATACTACACTAAAGGGAAAAAAGAAATTATTTGGGCTAAAGACGTGCCAGACTGACACATGGGGGGAAGTGAAAATAGGTCAATAATTAGACAAAATTTGAAAAAAGTATATGTTTTCACTTGGATTTTCACCCTTTGAGTATATGCAAAGCTCTCCTTATCCAAGTGGCATAATGGAATCACCTCTAGGCTTGTGGGAATCCTAAGGAATGAGGTGAGTCTCTAGATAGGGCTAGTTCCCTTGATGTACCACTTAGGATTGTAACTACTACTAAATTGTGGGTTGAAAAGGGAGTAAGATAAATAAAAAAATACTAATCTAAGGGACGTGATACACCAAATTGACTAATGATTTCCAACCATATGTATGCTACACTTGATACCAAGAAACTAACCAAAACATACACTTTTCTAATCTAAATCTTCTTGCATCAATGCTACATTATGAGGTTATGGAAGAATGTATTAGGCTATAATGAATGGACAAGAGGCCTTGAGTGGAATTGATGAAAAGACAAACTCACTTAAACATGGACATCTCCTAGAACACTTCACATGCCCTGCAAGAAGAAGATGCAAATAGGTGAGATAATGTTATAACTTACTAAGGAATCCATAGTCTTCATTAAGAAAACTCAACATTCAAGTAAATCACACTATGAATAGTCATGTAATAGGTAACACTTAGCCATTTTATTTATTAAAAATTATACAAATGAGTAGGGCTTTACCATAATTAGGTAGGGCATAGAATACAATTGCTAAAATGGCTAGTTCTTATAACACTTGAGAGAAGGAAAAGAAGAGAGAAGTTCAAGGGTCACAAGGAAACTTTTCAAGCTGATCCAAGGATTTAATTATGCATTTTAAAATTAAATGGGATGAACCACGAAATATCTATAAGGACAAGTGTCAATTCAAGGCATAAACTTCATGAAAAATGGCATAAAACTCCTCATTTTGCATAGAAAAACTACCTTCATGATTGATTTTGTTTGAAAATCCCATAACTAATTAGGACTAGGTTTGATGATTGGAATTCAAGGTAAGAAATCATATATGCCTCTCCATACATTGGTTGTATGCTTCATCCTTTGGAAAACTCTATAAAGGAGCCATTATCATCTGTAGTCCCAAAATAACTCCTTTCATGCACCCTACACACTTGGCTTCCAAAAAGGCATAGTTTATCCATGAAAATCCATGTGAAGAATTTAATTACATGTTTCAAGACCCTCCATGGACGTATAAGCATTAGGAACACCTTAAAATCACCTCACTTGAAGTTTTCCATCTTCTTCACTAGCTTGCCTAATATGCCAGATTTGATTAGCTGAGTTGAATCACCTATTTGGGGAAATTATAATTGTTTCAAGACATCAAATTAATATTAGGAGTTATTAAAAGTCTTAGGCTTCTCTCCAATTTTTTTTTCATCTCTTGATTCCTCCTGTAGCCTACAAAACACAAAAAATAGTGAAGAAAAGCTCATTTTGTACCCTATCCATATAGGTCCATACAAAAAAAATTATGGGGAGCATCTTAGGGAAGTCCTCTACAAGGTCCAATAACTATTCTAGTCAAACTATCTCATTAGATTAGCTATCCAATTCCATCTTCCCAAACTAGTCTTTGTAAGGGTTTTAAGTACATTTTACTCTTAAGGTTGGTTCATAAAGGCATCATGTCTAACCTTCCAAAAAATTCCACAATTTTATTTTTCAAGACCCCTGATAGCTTTCCTAAACTTCTCATATTCCCATACAAGACCTCATGAAAGATATGAGTGTCCAAAATTCTCCTATCAAGCCTTTTCCACAGGCCTGATATTAATTCAATGACCAAAAATGGATTATTGATGGTTATTCTACATTAAAAAATCTCAAACATCTCTAATACCATCCTAATAACATTATTAAATAGGTTTAAAATCATATCCAAGGATAAAAGTGTGAAAGACCTCCTCTTCTAACACTAGGCTTCAACCTTGCCATTAGGTCTAACTACAAATCCAAGGGTTTAAAACATCCTAATGAGTTTATATTAAATATAAACATGGAAATGTATATAATCTATAATTTTTATTTTTTAGCAAATCAATTTTTTTGTTTTTTGTTTTAAACATATTATATTGTTTTTTAATTTTATGGATCCTCTTGTGATATTTTTTGGACCTATCCCTTAGGATATTCCCCCTCATTATTTTCCTCTTCTTTTTGAGTTTCACCAGTCCTTAGGGTTAGAAACTAAAAAAATCTTAACATGATCCCATAAACATTTTAAAACTAATTAGAGAGTTCACTTAGGGCTAGAGTTGAGACTAATCTTTTGTTTGGACTCTAGGCCAAAACCTGCCTAGTAGGGTTGACCGTAACCTTGACCTTCTAGAAAATTTTACTTGGTCCCATATTATTTTGAAGTTTTATTCATGTTTTTTTAGGTACATTACAACTCCATACACCTTCTAGCAATTCTAACTCACCTCCATTTCACTCCATCCTCATTTCTTAAGACTACAAGTTTCATGCACCAAGGGAAGTACCCTCTATCTAAGATAAAATAGGGGGTAATTTACCTAATTTTATAATCAAAATAATTATTGTATAGTATTATATAAGTTTTAAGGATCATATATAATAAATTTAATCTCGTGGTCAGGTCCATAAGCCTATCAACTTCATGAAAACCTCAAACAGACTTGTAATAAGAACATTATTTGTAGGGATTATGTAAATGGACTGCATGTTGTAGGTTTATAATCCTTTATTAATTTTTTTTCATGTTATTAAAAATCTATAAAATTCCATGGTCCCTATGGAGGTGGATCCATCCTCTATTCCCTATTCTAATCTTCTATTTTAGGTTTCAAAATCCTTCAATACTAGTCATATAGTTGACTATGTTTTATGAGTTTTTTCCCTAACAATGGATTTTTAAATTATTGATGAAACCTTTGGGTTAATGATATAGTTATTTAAAATATTATAAATGTGTTTATGAAAATATAAAGTCATATTAATTCTCACAAAATTCATGACTTAGCTCACCATTTACCTACAGCGTATTGTAATTGACTGTGTTGAGGATAAATGGACCCTACCTGTAGATACTATAGATGTTTATAAGTTTACAATTTGACTTGTTTATGGTTGGATGAATTATCCATGAATCATGGATTCTAATTGATGACATACCATATATTTTTTCATCTTATATGCTTTTAGATTCATAAAATGAGCCTTTTTCTGCCTGCTTATACCCTGCTTGAAAAGACCCTATAGGTGAATACTTGGCATGAGTTAGACCTTGTAGATGTTGCATAGGAATCAATAATACTTTCCAAGATCATGAGTACATGTTTTAGATTCATCAATTTTCTTTGGATGACCTTATATCCTTACTTATGATCCCTTTTTCATCTCACTATTTGTCTCAATCCTCTTCATCTAATTATAGGTACACATTGGGCTCTAAAGGGTTCTATAGCCTATCATGATCATTATTAGGGATCATCAAAGTGATCATGGCCTTATTTGGATTCTCATAATCCATTTAATCATTTTATATTCATTTCATCCTCTCTATATGCACTTTGAATTGATGCACTTGAACTCTCCCAATCTTAACAATGGAACCTACTCTTAGACTCTGTTGTAGGTGTTCACCACCTAATAGGGGTTTGATCATGATGTTTGGAGACTCCTTGAGGTAAAAACATACATGTTTGATTACCTTAACCTAAAATTATATGTATAAACACCATCATAACACATGGCCCAATTCAATGTCTACCCTATCTCAGTCAATAATGCTAGTTGTAGGTGTGTGTACAGGGTGGTGTATGGGTTGGGTGAGCATATTAGGATCTAGAACATTGTATATCAACCTAAGCCTGATGACACTCATGTTCCTTAGTATATCTTAAAATCCATGATACCATCCAAACATAATAGTATGCCTTGGTTGCTTCCTATAATACCAATGGTCATTTAAGGCTTAAACATGTAGAATTCATTGTTTTATTTTAGTGGATTCATAGGTAACTTTAAGTTTTCAAATGTCTATCCTCCACTCACCCTCTAACCTTAAAACTTTGTAAGGTAATTTAATATTCTATAGGTTACAATTATCATATATTATATGATTTTTAAAATATTTTATACTATGTTATATGATGTTCTCAAAACTCCTTTGGACCTCTATTTTCCATTTTTAGGGATTGAAGCTCTAAACTCAGTCATCATCCCTTAAACATGGTTTTCAATTACAATAACCAATATTATCCCTTTAAAGTGTCATTAATAATCTATAATTATTATTAGTAATTTAATAAATGATTCAACACATGCTTAAGAATTCCAAATTGGCCTTAAAACTCTCTACCAAGTCACCTATAGATGATGATTTTCACAGTACAGTCAATGAAAATGAGGATGAACATTAGGAAGGGAATATTGATCTTCATTAGTCTTTAGACCTTTTCAAGCCTTAAAAATTCAAACCCATGATCATTAAATACTTTTAAAAATATTCAAAACTCTATACTAGTTCTTTATTGCTCTATTTTAGGTGTTAATGGAGTCATATACATGCAACAAGTATGATAATGTAGGGAATAAGCATTTTTTGGGCCTTATGAATATGCCAAAACTCTTTCCATTTATCTAAAATGTTTATTTTCATAATTTAATATTTTATAAAAGTTAAATATCCTTGAGTCAATGTGATTCTCCTTTGAAACTACCTATATATGCACACTCCAATGGTAGACCATGTGTATGTGTAGTCCATGCATGCAAACTATGAAAATTGCTTGGAATATGAACTTGAAATGACATGAAATAATTTTAAAACATTGGTAACATGAGTAATGATATATAAAAACCCATATATGACATTTTAAAATCATGAAAATCAAAAAATAATGGAAAACTACCAATCAACAAAGAATAGACTAGTCTACAAACTTGTGGTGAATTGCCCATCAAATCAACTTGAAAACTAAAAATAAACATGGGGAAATTTATATTAATAATTTTAAATTATCTATAATCAAACTCAATAATAGGTTCATATGAAATTTCTCAAACCAAGGCAAAACCTGGAGGGTTCACAGATTGATAGACATATTTGCATAGTCAACTTCAAATGAATGGTTCATAAATAAAAGTTGATAATTATAAAACTTATATTTATGAAAATTAATGTATTTCATTTTAAAATTACCTCTTAAAATCATTCTACTTGAAACTCTTTCTATTGACCGTACCAAGTATAAACTTACAAGTCACTTTTGTGTGTCTAAAAAGGTGAAAAGGAAGAAAAAATGTTTTGAGCAGGAAATGACATATCAAGATAAAATAAAACATGGAAATTAGTTTAGAGAATCTGAAAAGTCATAATTCCACCTTTTCCAAGTGGCATACTTCCCAAAGAGGCCGTACAAGTGCCATTTTGTCTTTTTTAAAACAAAAAACTACCTTTCTCTAAACAACCTACAATATTTTAAATAATTTCAGTTATATAAGACTTATAATGGCATATGGAGCATGAAATAATGTTTTTAAACTTTTAAATTTTCCAATAAACCCATATAAAGCATTAAATGCACTATTTTGACCCCTCAAATGACCCAAAAATGATATAAGGACATAAAAACTAATTAACCAAAGCTAATATAACATTATTTGACATCAATTAACCTATAAAAAACCTCATGAAAATTTATTATACCCCCTTATAGACCTAAAAAGTCAAATTTTTTACTAGGGGTGCCCTAATTTAACTTCAAAGTCAAATTTGGTCAACAAATTGGTGACTCATAGAGGTAGTATGCCTACTATACTAACTAGAAGAGTAGAATTATTAATCCATTGGGTTTAGGATTCATATAAGGACTAAGAAAAATAAGAATTTTTTTACCATTGACCACAAACCTTTGATCAAGGCAAGACACTAATGACTACCTCAACCACACAAAACAAAGGACACACAAAAGCAAACACACAAGACACACACACATGTGCTCCAAGCACTTAGGGGAATTGGGAAACAACCTATTATTCACAAATATCAACTAAACATACCTCCTTTCCTAGATCAAAAGGAAAAAAAATTAAATTGTCCTCATGGTGAGATGGAACATGGTTCCAAGCATGCTTCTCTCTAGATTGAATGCTTTGTGGATCAGACCTCATCCTTGGCACTTCACTTGATCTGATCTAAAGTAGATCATCCTTAAATAGGTCTCCAATGAATACATATTCCTCTTGAACATGTTCACATAATTCATATTATTTCCCACTCTTCATCTCATGATCAACTTGTATATCCTTAGTAGGCATGGCTTCAAGAGGAGTGGTTTCATCTTCCTTAGAAAATTGAGGCCAATAGGAGCTTATTCCATCTTTCAAGAGTTGATATGTTCTTTCCAAATGTTTGAGAATATGATAACTAATCTTTATGACTTTAAACATGTCATCATGAAATGTGTATGCTTATTGAAAGGATATATTTGAAAGATTGCTTTCCCTTTGTATACTTACCTGAGTACCAATGTTGCCTTATCCATCTTTGACCAACTCATAGCCTCCTTGAAGAGGAGTATAGCCTGATTCAATGACTTCAAAAAATTCATTTGAAAGATGATTAATAACTTGTCATTGCCTATCCATGGTATCTTATAATGTGAGAAAAGAGTTAATGATCATCTCTTCCCCTTTGAAAAAATAAAGACATCCTTCCTCATCAACCCAATCTAAAATCACCACAAAATAAATCACCTTTTATTCATTTTGTATCATATCATCTTCAAGTGATAATTCATCTATCTTGATCTCATGAGACTCTCTCAAGACTGTCACTTCTTGAGGGATGACTTGAAAGTGTTCTTCCTTCTTGATAGCACATTCCACTTCAAATATGGAGGCAAAATCTTGTGAATTTCCCTTTTGCTCACCAAAGGGAGACCCTATGGTGATTTTTTAATCATAAACACTCATGAGGTCTTCTTTATCAACCATGAATTTATCATGTTCCTCTTCATTTCCTCTCTCAAGATAGGTTCTTCAACACAAAGAAAACATTATTCATTATAAACCAAGCAAAGAGATTCAACATAAGAACTTACCTTCTCTTCATCACTTAAGACCTCTTGAGGGATTTCAAATTGAACTTTAGCCATCATAATCTGATTTCTTTTATCAAGGGTTACAATATCTTCAACCTCCTTCATGGTGATGCCAAGACTTGGCATATTGAAATCATGTGATCTAGCCCAATGAGGCTACCAATGAGGTAGGTTTTCTTCAAGCAAGAGTTCTCTTTATTTATCAACTAGATAATCCTTCTTTGGTTCACATATCATAGGTCCATCAAGGAAAAGGGTGATAGGGTGAGGATAAAATGAACTAGTTGGTGGAGGTGGCACATAAAACTCCAAATCAGATTGAGAATACAAGGTATGAGGCTCTTTGTGAAGCTCTTAAGGGAGGGGAAATGGGATGTGTTTAGGCATATTATCTTCTCTTTGGTCTAAACTTTCCATCACACCTTGAATTAGTAGCTTCATCTTTGTCTCTAGATCTTTGATTTTCCTGGTTAAAATCTCTCTTGAAGCTCATAGGAATCATCATGAGGATAAGGAGTGCATGAGGGATACCATGGAATGTAAGAAGCTTCTTGAGGAAGGGTGGGAGGGGTTTAAAAAATATCAACTCCATCTTCCACTTCACACTCTTAGGCAATGCTTCAATCTTATTTATTACCCCATGACTCTACTATCTTGCTCTAACTTAGGACATTAGGATTAGATGTCTATTCAATTTCACACTCTTGGTCAAGACTTTTCTCCTCCTTCTTTCCCCATGATTCCACTATCTTACTCCAACTTGGGATGATAGGATTAGAAATATTTTTTTTAAGTGGTGGGGATGCAATGTGAGAGAGAAATTAGGGTTTGAAATCCTCTTCCTTTACTACCAACATGGACTGTTGCATATACATGTTAGCCAACTCAATTTGCCTATCAAGGTTTCCTTCAAACATAAGGATCTTCTTCTTAGCTCTTTCCTCCACTTGATTTGGAAAAGGATGGCCTTGATAAGGTTTATTGGGATCATGAGTGGGAGCTATGTAGAACTGATAAAAACTTTATATAAGTGGGAAAAAAGTCTAATAGGTTTGGTGAGGCTGTCTTTCATGAACTTATAGCCTATCCTCTAAGGAAGAGACTAAACCACTCACATCTAGCATCTCACTTGTAAGACTTTGTCAATTGGCTCTCTCAATAGGTGCCCACTCCCTCTTGACTAAATCTAATGAATTTATCACTTGATGGATGGAATGATTATGAATATTTTGGCCACATCCCCTAAGAGTATTAAGCTCCAACATATATCTCTCATAGTCCAAGAGTGTATTCTTAAAGGTGGAAAGGGTTGGCTTGAGGAGTGGCTATGTTGACTAGGAGCAAGACATGGAAAAGGATGGCTATATGACAGGTAAGAATGATGTATGGGTTGGATATGTTCATATTGAGGCTGAAAATAACCATATTAGGGATGATACACTTCATGATATGATTGGTTAAGAACTTGCTCATATTGATAAGGAATGTCATAAGCGTGGAAGGTATCACCAACTTGTGTGAAGTTGTACTCAACACCAAAGTCAGCCATGAAACTTCATTAGGAAATAATAACACAAAATAACACGTTACCAACAATATTCAAAGGATCACCTGGGTTGATTGACCAATTGATATAGCTTTAGAGTCACCATTGATGTTTGAATAAATGCCTCCAAAGGTTGATGTGTTGAAGGACAACACCAAAAATCCTCCAAATCTTGGAATAAGAGTCCCACCAGGTGTGCCAAAGACTATGGTCACTTGGATTTATACCCTTTGAGGAGATGAAAATATCTCCTCATCTAAGTGGCATAAAGAAATCACATCTAGGCTTGTTGGCATCCTAAGGAATGATGTGAGTCTCTAGATAGGGCTAGCTCCCTTGATGTACAACTTACAATTGTAACTAATACTAACTTAGGGGTTAAAAAGGGAGAAACATAAATAAAAATAGACTAATCTAAGGGAGGTGATAGACCAAATTGACTAATGATTTACAACCATATGTATGCAACACTTGAGACTAAAAAACTAACCAAAACATACACTTTTCCAATCTAAATCTTCTTGCATCAACGTTACATTATGAGGTTATGGATGAATGTATTAGGATAGGAGGACTAGAAAAGATGCCTTGAATGGAACTAATGAAAATACAAACTCACTCAAACATGGACATCTCTTGAAACACTTCACATGCCCTGCAAGAAGAAGATGCAAATAGGTGAAAGCATGTGACAACTTACTAAGAAATTCATAGTTTCACTAAGAAAACTCAAAATGCAAGTAAATAACACTATTAAAAGTCATTTAAGATGTAAAAATTAGTCATTTTATTTATCAAAAGGTATATAAATGATCATGGCTTCACCATACTTATGTGGAGCATAGAATAGAATGGCCAAAATGGCTAGTTCTTATAACACTTGAGAGAGGGAAAAGAAGTGAGAAGTTCAAGGGTCACAAGGACACATGTCAAGATGATAAAAGGATTTAATTTTACATGTGAAAATTTAATGTGACTAACCATGCAATATATGGATGGACAAGTGTCAATTCAATGCATAAACTTCATGAAAAGTGGCATACAACTCCTCATTTTGAACAGAAAAACTACCTTCATGATTTCTTCCTTTTTAACATTCCATAAATAATTAGGAATAGGTATGATTATTGGAATTAAAGTTAGGGACATTATAAATTCCTCTCAATTCATTTGGTTCATTTGTGGTCCTATAGAAACCTGTTAAAAGGATCCATTATCATCTGTAGTCCCAAAAGAACTCCTTTCATGCACCTTGCACACTTAGATTCCAAAAAGGCATCATTTACCCCTAAAAATACATGGGATGGAGTGAATGATTTTTTTAAAAACACTTCATCTCCTTATAATAATTAGGCACACCTTAAAATCACCCCACTTTATGTTTTCCATCTTCTTCACTAGCTTGTCCATTATGCCAGATTTGACTGGATGAGTTGAATCACCTAGTTGGGTCACTTAGAAGTTGTTTCAAGACATGAAATTAATATTAGGATATATTAAAAGTATCATTATTCTCTCTAAACTTTGTTTCATCTCTTTAATTCTCTTTTAGCTTACAAAACACAAAAAAATGGTAAAGAAAACCCTATTTTATACCCTATCTGTATAGGTCCATGCAAAAAAAAGTATGGGGAGAAGATTATGGAAGTCCTCTACAAGGTAAAATAACTATTATAGTTAAAAAATCTCATTATATTATCTATCCAAATCCATCTTCCCAAACTCATCTCTGTAAGGGTTTTGTAATGGTTTTAAGTGCATTTTACTCTTAAGGTTGGTTCATAAAGGTTTCAAATCCAACTTTCCAAAAAATTCCATAATCTCATTTTTCAAGACCCCTGTTAGCTTTCCTAAACTTCTTATATTCCCATGAAAGACCTCATGAAAGATATGAGTGTCTAAAATTCTCCTATCAAGCTTTTTCCTCCTTTTCCATAGGCCTGATATTGCTTCAAGGACTAAAAATGGATTATTTATGGTTATTATATGTTAAAAAATCGTAAAAATCTCTAATACCATCCTAATAACATTATTAAATATGTTGAAAAGCATATCTAAGGATAAAAGTGTGAAAGACCTCCTCTTCTAGCACTAGGCTTCAACCTTGCCTTTAGGTCTAACTACAACTTCAAGGGTTTAGAGCATATTGATGAGTTTATTTGAATTTAAATATATCAAAAACCTCCTAAAATTAACCCATAGACATTTGAAAACCAATTGGAGAGTTAATTTATGGATAGAGTTGAGACTGACCCTTTATTCAGACTCTAGGCTAAAACCTGCCTAGTAGGGTTGACTACAACCTTGACCTTTTAGAAAATTTTACTTGGTCCCCTATTATTGTGAATTTTTATTAATACTTTTTTAGGTTAATTTTAACTCCATAAACCTTATATAAATTCCAACTAACCTCTGGTTCACTCCTTCATCCTCATTTCTCAAGACTACAAGTTTCAAGCACCAAGGGAAGTATCCCCTATCTGAGATAAAATAGGGGGTACTTACCCTATTTTCTAATAAAAACAATAATTTAAGATGATTATCCAATTTTTAAGGATTATTTTTAGTAAATTTCAGCTCCTGGTCAAGTTCATAAGCCTTTCAACTTCATCAAAACCTCAAACAAACTTGTAAGAAGAACATTATCTGCAGGGTTTATGTAAATGGACTGCATGTTATAGGTTTAGAATCCTTTATTAATTTATTTTCATGTTAATATAACTCTATAAAATTCCATTTTCCCTATGTATATGGCTCCATCCTCTATTCCTTATTCCATGCTTCCATTTTAGGTTTCAAAAACCTTCAATACCAGTCATATAGTTGACTATGTTTTATGAGTTTTCTCCCTAACAATGGATATTTTATTTGTTGATGGACCCTTGGGGTTAGTTATATAGTGCTTTAAAATATTATAAAGTTTTTTATGACCACAAAAATTCATATTAATTCTCACACAAATCATACCTTAGCTCACCATCTACCTACAACCTATTGTAATTGACTGTGTTGAGGATAAATGGACCCTGTCTGTAGATATTGTAGATGTTTATAAGTTTGTAATCTAAATAAATTATGGTTGGATGAATTATCAAATAATAATGGGAAATAATTGATTATTTACCATATATTTTTTCATCTTATATGTTTTTTATATTCATAAAATGAGCCTTTTTATACCTGATTGTACCCTACTTGAAAAGACCCCTATAGGTGCATACTTAGCATGAGTTAGACCTTGTAGATGTTGCATAGGAATCACTCATGATTTCCAAGATCATGAGTACATGTTTAAGATTCATTTTTTAATTTTTTTGACCTTATATCCTCACTTAGGACCCTTTTTCATCTCACTATTTGTCTTAGTCCTCTTCATCTAACTGTAGGTACACTTTGGGATCTAAAGGGTTCTATAGGCTATCATGATCATTATTAGGGCTCATAAAAGTCATTATGGCCTTAATTGTATACTCATAATCCATTTCATTATGTTATAATACTATCATCCTCTATATATGAACTTTGAATTAACCCACTTGTACTCTCCCAATCTTGACAGTGGAACATGCTCTTGGACCCTAATGTAGGTGCTCACTGCCTAATAGAGGTTTGATCATGATGATTGGAGACTCCTTGACGTCAAAATATACACATTTTATCACCTTTATATAACCTTATATGGATAAACACCATCATAACACATGCCCAAGTCATTGTCTACATTGTCTCAATCAACAATGTTGGTTGTAGGTGTGTGTACAGGGTTGTGTATAGACTGGGTGAGCATATGAGGATCTAGAGCATTGTATATCAACCTAAACCTGATGAAACTCATGTTTATTAGTGTATATTACACTCCATGAGACCATACAAACATAATAGTATGCCTATATTGCTTATCATAATACCAATGGTCATTTAAGGCTCAAACATGTAAAATTCACTGTTTGATTTTAGTGGCTTCATAGGCAACTTTAGGTCTTCAAATGTCTATCCTCCACTCACCTTCTGACCTTGAAACTTTGAAAGGTAATTTCCTATGCTATAGGTTTAAAATATAATCTATTATATTATTTTTAAAATATTTTCTACTATGTTATATGATGTTTTCAAAACACCTTTGGACCTTTATTTTCCATTTTTAGGGACTGAAGCTCTAAATTAAATCATCATCCCTTGAACATGGTGTTCAATTCCAATAACCAATATTGGCCATTAAAACTATCAATAATAATCTATCCTCATTCTTAGGACTTTAATAGAGGATTCAACACATGCTTAAGGACTCAAAATTGGACTTAAAACTCTATGTCAAGTCACCTGTTGATGATGATTTTCATAGTACAGTCAATGAAAATGAGGATGAACAGTAGGAAGGGAATACTACTCTTCACTAGTATTTGGACCTTTTCAAGACTTAAAAACACAAATCCGTGATCATGAAAAAATTAAAACAATATTTAAAACTCTATCCTAGTTCTTTCTTGCTCTGGTGTAGGTGCTAATAGAGTCATATATAGGCAACAAATATGATATTATAGGGAATAATCATTTTTGGGCCTTATGAATATAACAAAACTCTTTATAATTGTCTAAAAATTTACTTTTAATAATGTAATATTTGATAAATTTTCAAAATCCTTGATTCAATGTGATTCTCCTTTGCAAACACCTATATATGCACACTCCAATGGTAGACCATGTGTATGTGTAGTCCATGCATGCAAAATATGAATATTGTTGTCCACCAAAAATATCACTCATTTTTGGGACAACATTTGAACTATTTTGGTCCTATAGACCAAAATCCTCTCTTCCCCTTTCAAAAATTGTTCTAAGCATTTAGGTTCTTCATTTTTCAAAGCTTTCTTAGAAATCTACAAACTCTGCAGGCTTGAATCTATGGACTTTGTAGGAAGAAATCTACGGACTCTGCAGGCTTAAAACTATGGACTCTGCAGGCTTAAAACTATAGACTCCACAGGCTCATTTCTATAGACTCTTTCAAGGCTCAAGAGAAAACTACGAACTCAGTTCTATGGATTTCATAGGTTGATTTCTATGGACTCTATAGAAAAGAACAAGTTTCCAACACTTGGTCATTTTTAGGATTGTTTCAATGGCTTGGTTCAACCAAAAGAGTTCATCGAAAAGCTTCTAAGCTAGGATTGAACCATTGAACCGTTGAACCTTGAACTCTTTTGGTTCAAGGGTTCAATGGGTTCAAGGTTCAACACCATCAACAATAGCTAGTGCTTTGGCAAAGGTTCAACAAGTTCAACCGCTTCTAGGTTCAACGGCTTCAAAACACTTATCAAAGAGAAGAAGGCTTGAACCATTGAACCGTTGAGCCATTGAACCACTTTAGTTCAGTGGTTCAACAGGTTCAATGACCAAATGGTTCAATGCATTTGGTTCAAAAAGATCAAAAGGACTTAGCCAAATAAAAAGAATGAACCGATTGAACCGTTGAACCTTGAACCAAAAGGTTCAACGAGTTCATAGGTTCAAAGGTTTAACCAGTGCGATGAAGATCAAAGAGCTTAGAAAGAACAAGGAAGTGATGGGCAGAGGAAAAAACTAATGAACTAATTGAACCTTGAACTGAAAGAGTTCAAAGTTAAATGGTTCATAGGTTCAAGCAGTTCAAAGGCAGCCTCAAGCAAAGAGAGAAGCAACATGGATGATTCCAAAGGCAAGTTCAAATGAAAGTGATGGTTCAACCAAGGAGAAGGAAAGCGATTGAACCAATAAAGTGATTGAACCAATAAAGTGATTGAAGCAAGAAAGTGATTAAACCAAGGAGCCAAGAAGGCCACCCGAACCATTGAAATAGTCAACCAATGACGTCCCCGTAGACATCATATTTAAGGTAAGGGAATATCCATTAAAATTCAAATAAAGCATGGAACTTGAAGGAAGAACCAAGCAACTAGCTGAAAAGATAGCCCAATAGCTCAAATCATAGTAAGAAGAGACAAATCTAGAAAAGACAAAAGTGGAAAGAGGTAAAAGCTTGAAATATTTGTGCAAAAGTTATTCCAGTAGATGGAACAGTCCACAAAGTAGATTTTCAAGCTTACAAACATCGAAGGCACGACCTGTTAGTCTCCTTTAGAGTAAAGACAAAATGGATAGCTATGCAGATGTCAAAGGGGATAGACCAGATGATCTAAACCTAGGAAAAGACATATTAGATGAATAGAAACCCCATAGTTAAGGTGACACATTATTCTAGGCATGGTCCCTCCAGGTAGAACTGAAGGCACATTAAAGGTGTTGACTATAGCATGGGCTGTCCCATGGGAGAGAGCACCAAGCCTTGCTTAGTGGCTATATATTGTAATCTCTTTTATTGTTTTAAAAAGATCTTCCCCTTACTAGAAGTGAAACTCTACCCAAATTGAAAGTCATTACTGAGACTTTGAGCTCAGATTGTAGTTCATATTTCTTTGATTGAATGAGAAAGCAAGTTACTTGCAGACTTTATGCTATGATAGCCTATGCTACTTTAGGAGATTATTCTTATTTCTGTCTTCTAAAAGCATTCCTGATTATTTGATTTAACAAGGAGAACTAGTGGAGGTGATAAGGAAGGTGTCCTAAAGCCAACTACTTTTAGACTTTGCATTGTCATAGTTGTCTTCAGTGTGTGTTTTTATTTTCCATTTTTGTGTAAAGGACCTTGGGATGACTTTGTGCCCCCATTGTTCTTCGTATCTCACTCTTTGGGTAGTTGAGGTGGAAACTTTGCATTCTATTTCATCATGTTGTTACTGTGCCCTTTTGTTACCGGTTTCTTATCTTACCTGAAAGAACTCCTGCTATTTCCTGCAAAAACACTTCTAAAAGAAGAGAAGTGCCTTCAGTGTTTCTACTAATATTTTCTTCTCTGTTTGATAGCATCATCTCTAAAAGAAGAGAGATGGATGGTTTATCCCACCCTTGTGTCTTACTTTTAGCTTATTTATATAGTATATAACCTCTACATATTTAATAGGTAACCTCCCCTTGATGAGAGGAGAGATTTGTCCCCTATTGATGTAGCAAACCTGCACACCAGGATGACCCATCTCCCTATGATGTGGTGATAGGAACTATTTTGGTCACCAGTTAGCTAGCTGACAAAATATTCACCCAATAGTTTTTGGTGACTCCACTGGGGACACAATAATTTTGTGCAATTTGGAACCTCAAGTTTCAGATTGAAACATCGCTTGTGTCTTACCCATAATCATTATAACCCTTATCCATTATAGACTCTGGTGACTCCATTTTATGTCTTACCCATTATCATTATAGCCTTACCATTTTCCTCCATCTCTATTAGTTTATCTGGTCTGCAAAACCAGAGCTACTAGAAAAGGGTGTGTAGTTTGAAGCCTCAAGCTGAAGCAGGTCCTACTCTTTTCCATTTTTGTTTTACAATCTGGCCACTCCACCTAGATTTGTTATCCCTATTTTTCATAATTAAATCATGGCAGTTCGAGGCCCCTGGGGTAACTCTTTTGGCCCACTCAACTTGATTCCAGCTCTACTTGAACTTCCACGCAGTTCAAGAAAGAATTTCCCTAAATTCTTTGTTGATGGGAAGGTTCATCCTGATGAACACATTGTAGCTTTCAGCATGGCCTGTGGTGTAATAGGGGTGGAATTTGAAGACATAGTAGTCAGGCTACTTGTGGAGGCACTACAATGCACTATTATAAACTGGTTCTACCATCTGCAAGCTAGATCAGTGACTGACTGGGATATACTTAAAGCCAAGTTTGAAGCAAGGTTCAAGCCTGTAGAAGATGCACATTCCTTGTTAGCCCAACTCACTCAGATGAAGAAGGAACTTCATGAGCCTATGAGGGATTTTATTACCAAGTTTAACAAGCTGAGGCACAATATTCCCATAGTCTCCCAGTCAACACCTCAGAATCTCAAATGCTTCTTCATCAACTCACAGCTACCTGAAGTGAGTTTTATATTGAGACGGGCTAGATACATAGACCTTGAGGCTGCTCAAGACTTGGCTACTGAGCTAGAAGATGACCTTATCTTGGTAGGAAAGATAAGGAGAGATCCTTACAAAGGTAAACCCGCTTCATCTTCTGAATACTCACCCACAACCACTATTGACCCAATGGTACAAAAGCTAGAAAATGAATTGCTAGCCTTGAAAAGGCAAATGGCACAAGGTATGTCTTCTACTCCTCTATATAAAGATATACCAAGGAGGACATTCCCAAATCAGCCATATCAGGGCAACAATACCAGAAGTCAAGGGCAACCAAAATGCCTTCCTCCCCAATAGAGGAACCTTGTCCTTGAAGCACCTCCAACCAACTCATCAGTTGGATATCTGAAAATAGAACATGTTTCCTATTTCCAACCTGAGTTCGAGCAAGAAAATGGTGTTGATCTCTTCAGGGAGGATCTAGAAGAATCAGCTAGCGGATCCCACATTGGTTTCTTGAATTACTAGGATGAACCCAGAAGTGAAGGTGAAGTAGTCAAAGAATCATACATAGTATTCACCCAGTCTGAGAATCAGTCAACCCATCAAGCTGATAAAGAAAGAATAGAGGAATGAACTCAGCCTACAATTCCAATTGCTAAGTGGGAAACCACTCTGACTTTCCAGTCAAAGGACCCAGTGATTGCCAAGAAGGTTAATACATCAAACATCTTTGCACCTTCTACTTCAACTTCATAGATCAGTCCTCCCCCTCCCAAAAACCAAAAGGATGAACTCCCATCCTCTATTCCAAGTCCATCTCAGTCATTTGACATGATTGATCATGTCAAGAAATCCAAAATTCAAAATATTGAGTTTGAATCCCTGCAAGCCAATCTTGAGCAAATAAACATTGGTGGAGAATTAGGTGCAAACCTATCTGAGGCAAAGATTGTGGTTACCCAAACGTCAACCCCTGCTACTCAAATTATGTTTGATCCTTTAGGCATGGGTAATTACTTCTTGACCATAGAGGACACTCATGTCCTAGCTGATGAAAGTCTTGTAGCTACAAATCTAGGATTTCATCCAAACAAGGCATCAAAAAAATTGGTAGGGCACAATACAAATCAAGAAGGATCTTCCATCTCCCATGAAGAGAAATTTGATAAAAGATCAGCTTCTAATGATGCTTGGATCTTGGAATTTAAATGCAGCAATTATTTCACAGTTGGATGCAGATCTTTGTTGCTCAGATTGAAAATTGCTTAGGGTGAAGAGGTCAAACTCCTTCACACCAAAGGAGATGCTGAGCTGATGGTTTATCAAGGGTCTGATGCTAACAATCAAAGCATGTTCTGGACTGGACCAGTAGAATAGTAAGCTATGGTGGTGGACCATACTGATGTATTCCAAAGTTAGCAAAAGGAACTCTTCACCAAGAGAGTAAGGAGTTATGGTTTTAAATTTGAAGACCATGTCCTGCCATAGGGCAAGAAGAAGAAAGAGCCAAGAGGAAGACACAAAAAATTGGTTTCTTGGTGGAGAGTTCCATTCTCCCATCACTGTTTCTAGGGACAAAATGGTTTCTTGCTAGTTTATCAGGATGTCACACCATTTTCACTATCTCACAGTGGGTGGCATTTGAAGCGCTTCAAATCTTGAGGCATCAGATAAGATCATCTGTACATATGTATATTTGTATAGTCTTTAGTTCTATTTTGTGATTTTCATTTTCATTTTTTAGAGCTTTTCTCTTTGAGTAGCATGACTCTGTAGCCCAATGGCACACATCAAGACACTGGAGATTCTAGTTTCTACTCCCCTTAGCTATTCTAAGTTCTCATCTGAAGGAAGTTCCCCAACTGGAGCCAGCTATTGTCCCCCAAAAATATCACTCATTTTTGGGACAACATTTGAATTAATTTTTTTCCTACAGACCAAAATCCTCTCTTCCCCTTTCAAAAATTATTCTAAGCATTTAGGTTCTTCATTTTTCAAGGCTTTCTCAAAAATCTATAGACTCTATAGGCTTGAATCTACGGACTCTATAGGAAGAAATCTATGGACTCTGCAGGCTTAAAACTACAGACTCTATAGGCTTAAAACTATGGACTCCACAGGCTCATTTCTACAGACTCTTTCAAGGCTCGAGACAAAACTTAGAGAAAAATATGAACTCACTTCTGTGGATTTCATAGGTTGATTTCTACAGACTCTAAAGGAAAGAACAAGTTTCCAACACTTGGTCATTTTCAAGATTGTTTCAATGGCTTGGTTCAACCAAAAGACTTCATTGGCAAGCTTTTAAGCAAGGATTGAACCATTGAACCATTGAACCTTGAAATATTTTGGTTCAAGAGTTCAATGGGTTCAAGGTTCAATGCCATCAGCAATAGTTGGCACTTTAGCAAAGGTTCAACAAGTTCAACCGCTTCTAGGTTCAACGGCTTCAAAACACTTATCAAAGAGAAGAAGGCTTGAACCATTGAACCGTTGAACTATTGAACCACTTTGGTTCAATGGTTCAACAGGTTTAATGACCAAATGGTTTAATGCATTTGGTTCAAAAAGATCAAAAAGACTTAGCCAAATAAAAATAATGAACTGTTGAACCTTGAACCAAAAGGTTCAATGAGTTCACAGGTTCAACCAGTGCGATGAAGATCAAAGAGCTTAGAAAGAACAAGGAAGGGACATGTAGAGAAAAAAACCAATGAACCGATTGAACCTTGAACCAAAAGAGTTCAAAGTTCAATGGTTCATAAGTTCAAGCAATTCAAAGGCAGCCTCAAGCAAAGAGAGAAGCAACATGGATGATTCCAAAGGCAAGTTCAAATGAAAGTGATGGTTCAACCAAGGAACATGAAAGTGATTGAACCAATAAAGTGATTGAAGCAAGAAAGTGATTGAACCAAGGAGCTGAGAAGGCCACCTAAATCATTGAAATAGTCAACCAATGACATCCCCACATACGTCAAATTTAAGGTAAGGGAATATCTGTTGAAATTCAAATAAAGCACAAAACTTGAAGGAAGAACCAAGCGACTGGCTGAAAAGATAGCCCGATAGCTCAAATCACAAAAGGAAGAGACAAAGCTGGAAAAGACAAGAGTAGAAAGAGGGAAAAGCCTGAAATATCTACGTAAAAGTCATTCCAGTAGATGGAATAGTTCACAAAGTATATTTTTGAGCTTACAAACATCAAAGGCATGACCTGTTAGTCTCTTTTGGAGTAAAGACAAAATGGACAGCTACGTAGACATTAGAGAGGACAAACCAGATGATCCAGACCCAAGAAAAGACATATTAGATGAATAGACACACCATAGTTAAGGTGACACACTATTCCAGGCATGGTCCCTCCAGGCAAAACTAAAGGTGCATTGAAGGCGTTGACTGCAGCATGGGTTGTCCCATGGGAGAGAGTGCGAAGCCTTGCTTGGTGGCTATATATTGTAATCTCTTTTATTTTTTTAAAGAGATCTTCCCCTTACCAAAAGTGAAACTCTACCCAAATTGAAAGGCATTACTGAGACTTTGAGCTCAAATTGTAGTTCATATTTCTTTGATTGAATGAGAAAGCAAGTTACTTGCAGACTTTGTGTTGTGATAGCCTGTGCTACTTTAGGATATTGTTCTTATGTCTATCTTCTGAAAGCATTCTTATTTATTTGATTTAACAAGCAAAACTAGTGGAGGCAATAAGGAAGGTGTCCTGAAGCCAACTACTTTCAGACTTTGTAATATCATAGTTGTCTTTAGTGTGTGTTTTTCTTTTCCATTTCTGTGTAAAGGACCTTGGGATGACTTTGTACCCCCATTATTCTTTGTATCTCACTCTTTGGGCAGTTGAGGTGGAAAATTTGCATTCTATTTCATCCTGTCATTACTACACCCTTTTGTTACTAGTTTCTTATCTTACCTAAAAGAACTCCTATTGTTTCTTGCAAGAACACTTCTGAAAGAAGAGAAGTGCCTTCAATTTTTCCACCAGGATTTTCTCCTCTGTTTGTTAGCATCATCTCTGAAAGAAGAGAGATGGCCCTGTTGATGTAGTAAACCTGCACACCAGGATGGCCCATCTCCCTATGTTGTGGTGATAAGAACTATTTTGGTCACCAGTTAGCTGGCTGAAAAAATATTCACCCAATAAATATTACTTAGAATATGCACTTAAAATGACATTAGATCATTTGAACACATTGGGAACATGAGGAATGATATATCAAAACCCTTGGAAGACACTTTTAAAGCATGAAAATTAGAAAATAATGGAAAACTACCAATCAACATAGAATAGACCAGTCTACAAACCTAAGGTTAATTACCCATAAAATCAACTTGAAAATTGAAAATAAGCATGGGAAAAATTATAGGAAGAATTAAAAATTATCTATCATCAAAATTAGTAATTGGTTCATATGGAATTGATCAAACTAAGGCAAAACTTGGAGGGTACACAGATTGATAGACAAATTTACATAGTCAAATTCAAATGAATGTTTCATAAAACACAATTTATAATTATAAAAATTATTGATAATAAAACTAAGGTATATAAGTGTGAAAAAGGTCCCAAAATAATTCTATTTGAAACTCTTTTTACTGACCATACCAAGTATAAACCTATAAGTCACTTTTGTGTGTCTAGAAATGTGAAAAGGAAGCAAAATGGTTTTAAGAAATAAATGACATCTCTAAATAAAATAAAATGTGTATATTAGTGTGGGGAAGCTGAAGAGTCACAATTCCACCTTTTTCAAGTGGCATACTTCCCAAGGAGGTCGTATAAGTGCCATTTTCTCAAATTTTGCCAAAAAAACTACCTTTTCTCTAAACAACCTAAAATATTTTTAGTAGTGTTAGTTATCTAAGAATTATAATGACACATGGGGCATGAAATAAATTTTTTACACTTTCACATTTCCTAAGAAACCCATATAAAACATTAAATGCACTATTTTGACCCCTCAAATGACCCAAAAAGGATATAAGGACATAAAAACTAATTGACTAAATATAATATAACATTAGTTCAAATCAATTAACATATGAAAAACCTCATGAAAATATATTATACCCCCTTATAGACCTAAAAAGTCAATTTTTTCACTATGGGTACCCCAATTTGACTTAAAAGTCAAATTTGGTCAATGGGATCCTAGGAAGGAAGACATTGAAGGAAGAACCATGCAAGGCAGTGAGCAAGCCTGAGGAAAAAAGGGTTTACTTCTCTAAAATGAGAAAAAAATTATTTTGATCAACAACATGATTTTTCTAATTGGTGGCCCCATGTTCATTCTAGGCTTTGTAAAAAAGTCTTGACTTAATATGCATTGTAGATTAGATAGCGTATGCTTGAACATGTATCATTGATATCTAGGAATGTGCTCAATATTTAGCTTGGGACAATGTACTAAATTTTCAACTATGCCCTTAAATTATCATATTTCTTCATCTAATCAAATGCACATCATCATATTGCAATCTATGAGATTGAGCATGATTTATTTCCTTTGATCTTGCATCATTAGATCTTGCTAGGTTGAATCAATACATGCCATTATATTTATATTGAAAGGATCAGATGCCTTTGGTTGTTCAATACTTTGTCTAATGTGATTGCAATGCGTGTCATCATTACATTCACTTTAGGCTCAGTTTGAAAACTTTAACTTAATGCACCTTATCGATCAAAAGGTGTACGCTTAACCATGTATTATCGATCGATGAGAAAATTCTAGAGCCTTATCATGCATCACAAGCTTGACCTTTTGACTTTAAATTTACACCATCTGATATTCATTACCCAAGAAAATGTGGGATGTTGATTTCAATTTATTAGGTCAAAATGTGATTGGTGCCTACAGATAGTGAAAAATATAACTAAGAAATAATAAAAGACTTAGGCTATAATATTAGGCCAGTGTTTTGATTTGTATTAATAAATATGAATTAATACCTTGGGACAAAGTTTATACTAATCTTGAAATGAAATGGGGATTTGCTAAATAAAAAGGACCATGCATTAGTTCAGACCATGAGGAATATAGGCTAAAGGATCTTGGGACCTAAAAGGGACCAAACATAGATTTTTAGACTAGGGTTTGGTCATGTAAATAAACATGACCAAGATTTAGTATAAAATTTTAACTAAGTCCATGGCATTTTAAAATGATCTCACATAAAGATGTTCAAAGGTAATTTAAAAAAATGGCATTTTAAATAGAAAGACTTGGGATAAGGTAATTAGAATTAGGGTTTCAGAGTGATCAAAATGAAGTCAACTTGGCCTTTAACAAACCAAAGGCTAGTAAAAGACCAATATTGACATTAAATCATGAAACCCAAACATAATCCATTTTCAATGGGGGTTCCATCAAACCTACAAATCTAAAACTCATAAATATAATGTTAAGAAATTAAGATAAGAACTAAACCACAATCATGTATAAATATGCCAATCAAACTAGGTGTGGATGATCTTCATATAAAGGTAATGTGCAAACATACTAGTAACACCTTAATGAAGTGAATTTCCATGGAAATATGTTTTAAAATTTATAGATTATGGTTTATACTTACAACTTGGCTATTCTTTCCACTTGATCAAGCAACATTGTTAGGACCTAGTCATGGTTAAAATAAGCCTCACACATGTAAAATTAGGATCAAATATCAAAACCTAGTCATGTTATGTGTGTGTTTTGATTCCACTTACTATTTTCCATGATATTTATAGATAAAATTCTAGACTTCATGTCTTTAACCATTGACATTGACTTACAACATGTTTGAATATTCATTAAGAACCATGTTTTTTATTTAGGGAAGGCTTGGGCATTGCTTTGCTTCCAGCCAAGCATCCATAGCCTTGATAGAGATGCCTTTTGATCCATTCAATGCCTTGATCCACTACCATCCAGGTGTCCATAACCATGATAGAGATTACCCAAATCACCTTTACTTAAAAAATTCCTTTTGAAATTTATAATGAGCTCTTATTTTTTACTTTTTGCTTTTTATAGACCATTTTCAATTTTTTGGAAAAGGTTAAGAACTAAGTTAGCCAAGTTTTGGGATTTGGTCAAGTGTTTGATCTTTAGGAAATCATCCTTAGTCACAAAATTTACCCCAAGCAATGAATGTTGTTTGAGTACAAGCATGACTAGGCTTCAATAATTTAAACTTTCATCCTACATATGTAAACCTTATTAGAATCAAGCTTAGGTTAGAGTAAAGTTCAAGATTTTAGAGAATGATTAGTATATTCATTTATCTTTACCAATCTCCCTAAAATTAAAAACATCAAGCTCACATTTCAGACCCATAGTCCTTTTACACCTGCACTCCCAACTTCAAAAGTCCCTTTTTGAGTGACTGGATGAAACTCGAGCTGAGGACTATCTTAAAAAGACTTATTGAGAGCAAATAAAAACACAGGAGAAGGAAATTTAATAATATATAGGTTATATATACAAAAAAGGGATAGGAAAGGAAGAACAAGAAATAAACAAACCAAAGCCCTACACTAGCCCAAAAAAGAGTCTACCTTCAGGATCAAATGGAAGATTACTTAATTTACCATAGAACCTTGAAACATGGCTTCTTCCACTCATTGTTTCCTTATCATGGACAAGAGTACTTGTACACTTGTGTCTCTATGCCTAATATATCTTGACTTCCCACCTATATTTATCCTTTAAACCCATGATCTAACATGGACCATTAATCTCTATCTGGCTACTCAAATTCCATTAGCTATCCACTATGGCTTAAATTTGACATCCACATGAACATATTTAATGGGTGCACAACTATCAAATTTTATCCCCAATTAACATTTATCATGGCTTAAATTTTATGTTTTCATTCCCATAATTTGACATCTATAGGACCATCAATGATGTCTACATGATCATCAAATTTAAGCCCTTGATAGCTAATTATAGTGGCTTAAATTTAACTTCTACATGCCCATCATTTGATATTCATATGAGTGTCAATGAAATACATATGACTATCAAATTTAACCCCTAATAGATGATCATAGAGTCTAATTTTGACTTTCACATGATCGTCATTAACATCTACATGACCATCACACTGCTTCATTGAATTTTATTAGTACTTTATCTTCAACATCATTTCTTTCAGACTTTTGTCTTCATTCAAACCTTAGGTCCTTGACATTACTGATCTTCAAAATTCTATGGACAGAATCTTTGAAACCTTAAATTTTAATTTTTTTGAACAAAATGTCTAAATATTTTGACTTTCAATCTTTCAAATAAAATGTTCGAAGGCCTAATCTTTGCAATGCTTCAGAAAAAATGCCCAAATACTTGAGTCGCACACAAATTCTAAAGAATTAGTATTAAAAATCAAATTTTAAAAATTTTAAACAATCTAAACTCTACATTTTTCTTGAAGGAATTAGAGTTAGATTTTTTGTCAAAGAAGTTGGACCTATGCACTTTTCCTGAAGGGTAAGTGCCCTTTGAATTTTTTGAAAGTGCCCTTTAGAATTTTCCTTAAAATCTCTTGAAAGTTTCCTTTGGAATTATTGAAAGTGTCCCTCAAGGGCAACATACCCAAAATAAATGATCCTTTGGGGATTTTACAAAGGCAAAATGACCCTTCAAAAATTTTGCAAGGGAAAAATACCCAAAGGACATAACCCTTAGGGATTTTTGTGAAAAATGAATGATCAAAAGAATAATCCTTTAGAATTTTTGTAAACATTTTGGTCAAAATAAGTAAGTCCTTATGATTTACTTGAAATAATGGAAATAACCTTTTGGGCTTTTTGTGCAGACAAAATACCCAAAGGAAATAACCCTTTAGGATTTTTGTGTGAACAAAAAGTTCAAAATAATATGGCCTTCAAACAATTTGGGCAAACACTTTTCCTAAAGTACTCTAAAGACTTTGTACCAAGTAAATATCAAATTAACATAAGTAAATCCCTGATGCAACATGCCCAAAGGAAATACACTAAGAAAAGACCAAGTTAAATCATCTATCCACTTTAACATGAACTTGACCTTTCAAAGGAACACTTTGAAAACATGAATTTGGGCTAAGGACTTAGTAATTTACATTTGACAAGGGGCCAATTTCTTTAGTGAAATTTTGGGCACTAACACTAGCTCTTACTCAGGGATGCATACCCCCTATGGGTGTGTAAAGAACCCCATAATGTAATACTAGGTACCAATCCATTGGTTCATAGAGTCAAGATGCAAAAGCTTTTAGAAACACTCATGAAAGATATATAAAGCATGGAAAACTTAACAAAAACAAATCAAGAGGATCTGAGAATGAACATAAAATAAGAACAAAAAAGGAACTATACAAACAAGGCCCAAGGAAAAGGGGTGACAAAACAATAGGATAAAGTAATAAAACACTATAAAATATGGTACACATGTTAAGGACTTAATAAAATAAGTATTTTAGATGTCTACCATTGACTGGTAGCTCCAGTATTTCACCATCCAAATCTCTCAAGGAAAAAGTATGCTCCCTAATTTGGGATTTAATGGAATAGGGACCCATCCACAAGGCATCAAATTTGATATGATTTTTTTACTCATGCCTACTATCCCAAAGTAGAACTAGATCACCTACTTGGAAGGTTCTTGGAGTGACCTTCCTATCAAATAACTTCTTCAACTTTTATTTAAAATTGAGGTGTCTTTCATGAGCTTGTCTTCAAATTTTATCAAGCTTAATAATTTGTTTCATCCTGCTTTCATAATGGTTGGTATATTTATCATCCCCTAAATGTTACATGAGCGGATAGGTGGGCAACTATAAATTCATAAGTAAAACTTCTTGATCTATATAAATAAGGTCAAAAGGGTTTGTACCTGTAGCTCTCTTAGGTATAATCCTATCAGCCCATAAGTCAAAGTTAAATTGTTCACCCCACTTCTTGTTTGCCTCCAATGTTCATCTGATGATCTTGAGCAAGTTTTTGTTACTTGATTATACTTGTTAGGGTGTGGAGCTAAAAGCTTCACCAAGGAGCACACTATGACAGGTTCGGGTCTACACAGACACCAGCGCCGATCAGGAGCGATCGATGTCGGCCAGGTGCAGTTGTAGAGGTGTCGGTGTCGACAGTGGGTCGGCTAACAGCGGTCACAGGCAAGCAGCAGGAACTGACGTCGATTACCTGTGCGTCTAGAAAGCTATTTCTGAGGACAGAAGCGAGTGTTTACATGATGAGTTTAAGTTGTAGTCTTAGGCTCACGTCTCTATTATTAGCAATATTATTTTTAGAGCCCTTGTTCAAAGTGGCTTAACTGTTTGTTGTAAGTGCATGCTCAAGTCTCCTAATTCTATATGTAGAATTAGATCTTCTTAGCCTAGTGTGAATTATTGTAGAATTGGTATGTTGAAGAACATTACAGAATTAAATCAATCCAGGTTTGTTGGAGTTGATTGTTCTTGAGAGAGAGAGCTCTTGAGGAATAGAGATCTAGTGAGAGATCTATACATCTAGGAGAGGTGTGGAAGAAAGAAGTTTCTTCAATTGTATTCCTTTTGTAAAGAGTTTGTTAATACAAGTTTTCAAGGTGGTTTCTTGTATCTCTTGTTCTTGTTGTTTATCATTCTAGTTACTTGTTTATCTGATTTAATTCTACATTTATTGCTTTCACAAGTGTAATCTATTGTTGGTTGATCCCCAACAAGTGGTATCAGAGCTCAGGTTCACTAACAGGTGGTTCAGATCTGTATAGTGTGTATTGATTACAGGTTCTCACAAGGGTTTTTGCAGGAATTTCTGTTTGAGTGGTAGAAGCAATGGCAGATGAAAGTAAACTGAGAATGGAAAAGTTTAATGGCAAAAATTACCAACATTGGAGAATGAAGATAGAGGATTATCTGTATCAAAAAGATCTCTACTTACCATTAGGTGGGGTTGCAAAGAAGCCCAAAGACATGGAGGATGAAGAATGGGAAGTTCTTGATAGAAAGGCTCTAGGGTCTATAAGACTGAGTCTAACATCCACTGTGATATCTAATCTATCACAAGCAAAGTCTATGGTAGAGTTGATGACTACGTTAGCAAATTTATATGAAAAACCCTTAGATTCTAATAAAGTATATCTTATGAAGCAGTTATTTAATTTGCATATGAATGAAGGTGGATCTGTTTCTACTCATCTGAATGATTTCAATGGAATTGTGAATCAATTAAGTTCAGTCAATATAGTGTTTGATGATGAATTAAAAGCTCTTTTAATATTATGTTCTTTGCTTGAAAGGTGGCATGGCTTATTAATGGCAGTAAGTAATACTGCATCTGCATCAAATATTTTGAAAGTAGAGGATATTGTTAGTGTTATCTTGAATGAGGAAATTCACAAGAAAAGCACAGAAGAGACATCTGGGAACGCTTTAAGTTTTAAGAGCAGGGGGAGACAAAAAGAGAAGAGAAAGAAAGGCAGATCAAGATCCAAATCTAAGGGGAAAGGCAGATCTAAATCCAAAAATGGCAGAAGGCCACAATGCTAGAATTGTGGAAAGATGGGGCACATAAGCAGAGATTGTTGGTCAAAGCCTAAGGAGGACAATCAGCACGAAGGAAAGGAAGAAGCCAAGGTTGCAAGTATTGCACAAGATGCTTTAATTTTCTCTCTGCATAATAATATAGAATCTTGGGTGTTAGATTCTGGTGCATCTTTTCATGCTACCCCTAACAGGGAATATTTTAGTGACTATATCCATGGAGATTTTGGAATAGTGTATCTAGGGGATGATGAGCCCTGTAAAATAATTGGCAAAGGTAAAGTGCAGCTGAAGATGCAGAATAGCAACACATGGGTGTTGAGAGATGTGATGCATGTTCCTAGCTTGAAGAGAAATTTGATTTCTACAAAAAATTTAGGTGATGAGGGTTGTACAGTAACTCTCACAGCAGAATCTTGGAAGGTGAGCAAGGGTGCACTTGTTATGGCTAGAGGTAAGAGAGAAGGTACTCTCTATTTGTGTAATTGTGTTACTAACAAATCTCCTTTTATATCATCTACTTCAGATGTGGATGCTAAACTGTGGCACTCAAGGCTTGGCCACATGAGTGAGAAGGGGATGTCAATTCTTAAGTCCAAAGGTATGCTTTCAGATTTAAAGGGCATAGATCTAGAGTTTTGTGAGCACTGTGTATTTGGAAAATAGAAAAGGGTTAGTTTTCTCAAGACTGGGTCTACTAAGAAGAGGCATAAGTTGCAGCTTGTTCACACAGACGTGTGGGGACCAGCTCAGGTTGCTTCCATTAGAGGATCACAGTACTATGTATCTTTCATAGATGATGCTACAAGGAAGGTATGGATCTATTGTATTAGAAGAAAATCTGATGTATTTGAGACTTTTAAGATTTGGAAAGCTATGGTTGAGAATGAAACAGGTAAAAGATTAAAGTGCCTGAGATCTAACAATGGCGGTGAGTTCTACAGTTATAAGTTCAAAGATTATTGTTATATGCATGGAATCCGTAGGCAAAGGATGGTTCCAAGAACACCTCAATAGAATGGAATTGTTGAAAGGATGAATAGGACAATAATGGAGCATGCAAGATTTATAAGATTGCATGTCAGTTTGCCCTTACAGTTTTGGGCACAAGCTGTTGACACTGCAGTATACCTGATTAACAGAGGACCCTCTACAACTCTAGTTGGTGGTATTCCAGAAGAGGCATGGACAGGTAAAAAGGTTGATCTCTCATATCTCAAAGTTTTTGGTTGTGAAGCCTTTGTGCACATACATAAAGAAAATAGAAAGAAGCTTGATGCTAAGTCTATGAGGTGCACATTTATTGGCTATGGCTCAGATGATTTTAGTTACAGATTGTGGAATCTAGAAACTAACAAGGTAATCAGGAGCCGTGATGTTGTTTTCAATGAAAGAGTGATGTATTGTGATCAGCTAAGGAAGATGAATCAATCTGAGCAGAGCAATGGTGAATTGGATGAGGTGAAAGTCTAATATGAGCTCACGAGAAAAAGAAATAATCACTTGCAGGAAAACATAGAGACCGACATCAGTAGAGTAAGAACCGGCGTCGGCAGTACAGAGACCGGCGTCGGCCATACAGAGACCGACGTCGGTAGGACAGGCACTGGCATCGATCAGACAGAATCGGCATCGGCCAGTAACAGGTCTGGAGGTGACCGAGGTCGGTCACTGTCAGAGAATTTGGGTGGACAGCGTGTTGTGAATGAGTCTCAGACACCCATCAGGAGGTCAAAAAGGGTGAGTAAGCCTCCAATTAGATATTCTCCTTCTTTATTTTATCTATTGCTAACTGATGGTGGAGAACTAGAGAGTTTTGAAGAAGCAATACAGGTGGAGTCCAAGAGTCAGTGGGAGCATGGCATGGTTGAGGAGTTGGAGTCCTTAAGAGAGAACCATACATGGGATTTGGTTGAATTGCCAGCTGGTAAGAGAACACTCAAGAACAGATGGACCTACAGGTTAAAAGAAGGTGAGAATGGACAGATGAGATATAAGGCCAGATTAGTAGTAAAAGGATTTACACAAAAGCCAGGTATTGACTTTGGTGAGATTTTTTCTCCTGTTGTTAAAATGACTTCTATAAGGGTTGTATTGTCTTTGGTTGCTTTTGAGGATTTGCATCTTGAGCAGCTAGATGTTAAGACAGCATTTCTTCATGGAGATTTGGATGAGAAAATATATATGGAACAGCCAGAAGGATTCGAGGTCAAGGGTAAGGAGAAGTTAGTGTGCAGATTGAAGAAAAGCTTGTATGGCCTCAAGCAAGCTCCTAGGCAATGGTATTTAAAATTTGACAGGTTTATGACTGAGCATGGCTACATTAGGTGTCAATCTGACCATTGCATGTATTTCAAGAGATTTGATAATGGTAGATATATTATTCTATTGTTGTATGTAGATGATATGCTGGTTGAAGGATCTCACATGTAGGATATCTCTGAGCTTAAGGTGAAATTAGCTCAAACGTTTGCTATGAAGGATTTGGGAGTAACAAAGAAAATCCTTGGCATGAGCATTAAGAGAGACAGGAAAAATCATAGGTTGATATTATCTCAAGAAGATTATGTGGACAAGGTGTTGAAACGGTTCAATATGCAGGATGTTAAACTAGTAAGCACACCTTTGGCTGGACATTTTAAGTTGAGTAAAGAACAATGTCCTAATTCATATGATGAGGTAGAGTACATGGGTAAGGTTCCATATTCTTCCGTAGTAGGGAGTTTGATGTATGCAATGGTGTGTACTAGATTGGATATTGCCCAAGTAGTGGGAGTTGTAAGTAAGTATATGGCCAATCCAGGTAAGGAACATTGGAAAGAAGTTCAGTGGATCCTTAGATATCTGAGAGGAACCAACAGTAGGCACTTGTGCTATGGAGGTTCAAATACTTCTCTACATGGTTATGTAGATTCAGATATGGCAGGTGGTTTGGATGGCAGGAGGAGCACTACAGGTATGTTTTCACTGTAGGTGGAATGGCGGTTAGCTGGATATCTAAGTTGCAGAAGGTTGTTGCCTTGTCAACTATAGAAGCAAAGTATATTGTAGCCACAGAGGCTAGCAAAGAGATGATATGGATGACACGGTTCATGGATGAGCTTGGTAGGGAGCATGAGAGTTGCAGATTGTATAGTGACAGTCAGAGTGCAATCCATTTGGCTAAGAATTCAACCTTTCATTCAAGAACAAAGCACATATAGCTAAGGTATCACTTCATATGATAGGTATTGGAATATGGTGAGTTAAAGCTGGAGAAGATCCATACGGATAGGAATCCTACTGATATGTTAACCAAGCTGGTTACAAAGGAGAAGTTGAATCTTCATTCAACTTCTGTTGGTCTTCATGATTGAGTTGAAGATGGAAGAGCTAGAAGATGTTGCTGTACAAGTACTGGTGCAGCTATTTATCTCCAAGTGGGAGATTGTTAGGGTGTGGAGCTAAAAGCTTCACCAAGGAGCACACTATGACAGGTTCGGGTCTACACAGACACTGGCATCGATCAGGAGCGACTGACGTCAGCCAGGTGCCGTTGTAGAGGCATCAACATCGGCAGTGGGTTGGCCGACATCGGTCACAGGCAAGCAGCAGAAACCAACATCGGTTACCTGTGCATCCAGAAAGCTATTTTCGAGGACAGAAGCGAGTGTTTGCATGATGAGTTTAAGTTGTAGTCTTAAGCTCGCGTCTCTATTATTAGCAATATTATTTTTAGAGCCCTTGTTCAAAGTGGCTTAACTGTTTGTTGTAAGTGCATGCTCAAGTCTCCTAATTCTATATGTAGAATTAGATCTTCTTAGCCTAGTGTGAATTATTGTAGAATTGGTATGTTGAAGAATAGTATAGAATTGAATCAATCCAGGTTTTTTGGAGTTGATTGTTCTTGAGAGAGAGAGCTCTTGAGGAATAGAGATCTAGTGAGAGATCTATACATCTAGGAGAGGTGTGGAAGAAAGAAGTTTCTTCAATTGTATTCCTTTTGTAAAGAGTTTGTTAATACAAGTTTTCAGGGTGGTTTCTTGTATCTCTTGTTCTTGCTATTTATCATTCTAGTTACTTGTTTATCTGATTTAATTCTACATTTATTTCTTTCACAAGTGTAATCTATTGTTGGTTGATCCCCAACACTACTTGCCCATTTACTTAAGGATTGTAATTGGAAACATAGGTAAAATCAATCCTATAGTCTTTTCATAATGACACCAAAGGTTTAGCTTTGAATCTAATAGCATTATCAACAATTATCTTGATAGGCACACAAAATCTACAAATAATCTGATTTAGCAAAAAATCTATTACTACCTAGTGTGTTGCCTTTTTTGTAGGAAAACCCTCAACCCATTTTGTGAAGCAATCAGTTGTAACTATTATCTATCTATGTCTAATATTTTATGAATCAAAATTTTTTTCAGTGAAATACATTCCCCATTACCTAAAGAGGCCTTAAATCATCACATTCTATAAAGGAAGAGAGCTTGAAGCTTTCATCCTTCCAATAAAGCACTGGCATTTTTCACATTTTTTGACTATATGAGAAACATATTTAAATAGCGATGGCCACTAATAATTAGCTCTCAAAATTTTATGAGCTATAACATTAGGTGAAAAATAGCCACCATATACTCCACTATGTAAGTCTTTGATCAGGTTAGTAGTTTATTCTTATATCATACATCTTAGGAAAACCCCATCTATATTCTTCCATACTAGTCCATTCTCAGTCAAGACGTATTTTTGGGACACAAGATTAAGAGTTATTCTTTGATTCTTATCCAAGTTAAGAGGATAATTCATATTTTTTAGTAGTAAAAAATATATTTATACCATAGAGACATGTTAAATTCACTCAAAGGATCATCAAAATTAAAAATAATAGTGTTTACTTCAACAAATTACAAATTGGTCTTAGCCATAAGCTTCAATAGACCCATCCCTCTTTCTAACTTGGTGATCTAAATATCCATGTCATACTCTTGTAAATTATTGGCCCACCTACATCTCTTGTTGGATACTTTAGTTTGAGTTAAAATATCCTTCACCATGGTGTGTGGGACGTAGGCAATAATCTTTAACGTCAGAATATATGGCCTAAATGTTTTAACAACCTTCAAAAGAGTTAAATCTTGTATTTCCATGATAGTATAGTTTATTTTAAAACATTACATAGATTTTATAAATAAATCTATGGTCTACTCATGACCATATTCATTATTTGTAAGAGAACAATAGCAATAGTATTATACGATGTAAAAGAGAATACCTAGAACAAATTTGTGTAATTAGGGCTAGCCAAATTAGGAGTAGAATTTAAATCTCCTTTGATGTCATTAAATGCTTGCAAATCCTTCTCCTCCCACCTAATGGTCTGGTTCTTCTTTAGCATGGAAGTAATAGGCAAAGTTATCTCTAAAAATTTGGACACAAACTTCCTTATAAAGTTAATTTGTCCAAAGAAAGACTAAATTCATTTCTTGACTATGAGATTGGCACTTTCTTAATGGATTTGAACCTTTTGAGATCAATCATGACACCATATTTAGACACTATATGTCCCAACAACTTGGCCTTTTGTACTCTAAAGTGGTACTATGTCAAATTAAGTGAAATGCCAAACTCTCTAGATATAATCAACACTTTTTCTAGATGCTCAAAATGTTCTTCTCTAGTCTTCATTTACATATTAATGTTGTCCTAATACATAGCAATGAGCTAGTTAATTATCCCTATAAAATTAATGTCCATATCTCACTAGAACATTGTACCAACATTCATCAACCTAAAATGCATCCTTATATATACATACATGCCTTAAGGTGTAGTGAATGCAGTCTTGGACCTCTCAGATTCCTTCACCACAACTTGGTTGTACCCTGAGAAGTTGTCTAAAGTGGACAACATCTCTGATCTAGTAACACTTTGCAGTAGGTTATCCATATTAAGTAGGGTATAATTATCTTTTAAATAAGCCTTATTCAAATTTTATAAATCCATGCACAAATAGATGTCATCATTCTTTTCTCTCATATGGACTAAATTTTTAACCCATGATGAATACCTGATAGGCTAAATGATTCCACCATACCTCAGCTTCTTTAACTCATCCCGCATCTTGGTGGCCAAGATGGGTTTAGCAATCCTTTGTTTATGCCTAAAAATCTTGCTATTAGGCTACAATAGGATGATGTGATAGAAAAATTCCTCCTTATACACTTTCAGCTCATAATAGGACCATGCTAGGCAATCTTAGTACTTCTTTAGTAGTTGCATATAAGATTTCTTCTCAGCTACACTTAAGTGATTACCTATAAAACCTTTCTTGGATTCTCATGAGAACCAAAATTACACTCAATCACATATTTTGAGATGAATGAGTCCCTTTATTTGATTCTATTTGATCCATCAAAAATATGATTCTAAATTTACCAATACCCTTGGGAGCGTGTTTGTCTTCAGTTGAATAACATCCTTACCAAACAAGGTTTCCTTTCCACCACAAACCTAAACCATAGATTTTAGGTCTATGAGATGATCATGGAAATCAGATTCATAATTTATAAACCTCTTAATATGATCATCATCATCAAATACCTACCAATGATGAATATTTTCTAGGATTAAAGGCCTAACAATCACCTCCACTTGGTACTGACAATGAGGGCTTGTATTTGCAATATCAAATTAAGCACCTCACCCTACAAGTCTGTCAACTTCTTGGTTGAAACTTATATCATGATAAAAAATGTTGAATACATCAAATAATTGAATTAAATCCCAAATAACATTCATATATTATTTCAACCTTTTATTTTTTATGGCAAAAGCATTGTGGATGTTCTTCACCACTAGCTTAGAATTACCCTTGATAATCAATATTTTAATTCCATACTCATGAGTAATCCCTAAACCAAGAAAGAGTGCCTCATATTCATTAGTATTGTTAGTGAACTCCAAATATAGCTAAAAAAACATGAAACATTTACCATTGGGGGTATAGAAAATAACCCTAGCTTCATTTCCAAGATTGAAGGAAGCCCTATCAAAGTACATCTTCCAAACTACACTTTCTTTGTCAGGTTCAACATCAAGAGTAGAAAGTTGTTTATTAATATCAATATTCCTAACTAAGCTACCAAGCTCAACATCTATGTACAATACTTCATCAAGAGCATGTTTTGGATCTTCAATTACATGCAACATCTTCAACTCTCTATAAAGCTTGACCATCTTACCCTCCAAAGGAAGGGTGGTGTAGCAAAGGTCTATTTTTACACTTACACCCATGTTATCATCCCACTTTCATGATAGCAACATCCCCTACTTAGGTTTGTAGTCTACAACCACCATGTCCATATTTAAATACTTGCCTAGATGCACTACTAAATACACTACTAACCCCTTTACTTGTGTAACAACTAGAACTTCCCATGAGTCCATGGCATGGCACTTATCAAATACTAATGTAATCTTCACCTTGAGCTCATTTAGGACACTTAAAGGCATAAAATTATAATAATCACTAGAATCAAACATATAATTATAAATAATCAAACCATTGATTAGCAGGGTTTTGTAAAAAGGATCCACATTCAGTTGACTTTCTACAAGTGTAATCCCCAAATACACTGCAAGAACTGGTTCAAAAATCTCTTCTAATTCTTCATCACTTTTTAGGGGCATTTTGGGGTAACTCAACTTTGTTTTCATCTAAATTCTCACCAAATTTCACATACTCAAATGCTCTCTTCTTGTGTTTAGGTATTCTTAATAATTCAACAAGTGGCATAGTGATTTTCAATTAGCTCAACACCTAGGCCATGTCACATATTTTGTACTAAGGAATAGGATTATTTAGTGGAAGGGTGACATCATCTTTAGTTGTAATATAGTCATCTAAGCTCTAAAGTGGAGTAGGCTAGGATGAATTTGTATTTTTAATAGCAACCTTCAAAGACAAATTAGTCTTCGCATCATTTACACTTTTAGGGATACTAGATAACATGGGTACTCTATTCTTGACTAGAGCATCTCTTAGCTTAGCAACTTAGAAAATATGTATTATGTCAAAAGATTTAAGGACTGATGTAGTTTTATTAGCATCCTTATTATCATCCCCTACTTTTGGAATTATAGGGGAAGTGTTTTGAGGAGAAACAACCTGATATTTAATTCTCAAGTGATACTCCTTCTCTTGGTAAATTGTTGCATTAATGATCAACCACCTATCCTCAACTAATAGAATCCACCCAACATGTTTCTTGATCATCATCTAATGTAAAAAATCAAAGTCATGAATGGGTAATTCATATTCTTGTTCCATATTAACATCACAAATAAACCTAAGAGTTGGGACATTTACCTTCTCAACTGCACTCCAAAATTAATTGATAGTAATATCACTCAGCAATTTCATGGAGGTAGTCATATCACACCGGGGGCTTTGACAATTAAATATCAAGATCTCATCATCAGATGACATAGACTCAATTTCATCTGTATCTTCATTAATAATTTTAGGTGTATCTTATGGGGATGTGTAAGGAATAACTTTTCACACCAATTTATATCAATCTCACAATATATAACATTCACCCTGGTGTTTAAAGAATCAAACACTTATTTTCCTTCCCCTTTGTTTTGATTTCTTTCCATTCTTTCTTCATGTGTAGGACTATTCCCTTTGTTATTATCTATTTTGTGAAAATTAATCCCCCTTGGTGCTTGATTTAGATTTGGATCTCTCTCATAGTTGGTAGACACATGAGGGAACTCCTTTTCATCTCTAGCCAACTTGTATGACATTTCTTTGATAACAAAGGCAAAAGTTTTGATATTTTCCTCTAAGTTGGTTGTCTTTGTGGGTTGTGTCTTTTTTAGATTGACCATCTTCACATCAGCCTACTTGTTCATGGGCTTTCCCAAATCCTTTATGTTGTTCTCAATTTGGATGGCCATATTGATTTCTAACCATAGGTTAATGGGAGCCTTGTCTCTCAAGTAGTATGAGACCTTCTTATCAAAGGCATCATAGTACTTTATTAATCATGTTGTATCATTAGGATTGATGTTTTTAGGTAGATGCATCATAGTCTTGTTGGACTAGGTGTTGAAGTCCTAAACACACTCATTTGGGTTCTTCTTTATGTTTTCCAATTCAGCCAAGAAAACCCTTGAATAAATCCTAGCACCATACTGAATTCTAAAAACATTTTTCATCTCTTCCCATGAATCAATGCATCTAATAGGAAGGGAAATAAACCATTCATGAGAATCTTCCTCCACTGTGTACACAAACAAATTTATGCACACATCCTCATACTCAACCTCATAATCTTCAATAATATTTTGAAAGGCCCTCAAATGTTGATCACGACTCACTGCATTGTTCCCTTGGAATTTTGGGAGGCATTTCCTAGCTTCATTTAGGACCTCATTAAGATAGCCTTCTATTTCATCAAAATTGATAGGCCTGAATTTTAGGAACATAGAATGTAAGACATGCATTCTCATCTTGGTCCCTATGCCTCATGATTAGTTTAATAAGAGGTTTAAGAACAAATGGTAGAGGGATATGAGGGGGTGAATGAGGTGGGATTGGTGGATCAAACTTATGAGGGGATTCATCTGGTTGGGAAGGAGATAGAAAATAAATAAGACTATGTGTTTCATAATCAATACAAGAGATGTGATAATCTTTAGTAATGAGGGGTCAACAAATATTTCAATATTATCAGGATCTTTATGGTCCTTAGTAGCTAAACTTTTCCCTTTAACAAGCCTCCAGACTTGTCCCCTTTTTCTTTGAGGAATACTTAAGGGTAGAACAAGTTTCTTAGATGGGGCACATTTGAATGATGATCTCAATCCTTCTAGATTTACAAACAAAGAAGATACTTAAACCTAAAAGTTAGCATAGAATAATCAGAACAAGCACTGGTACTTTTTGAAACCAAAAAATAAAGTCAAAGTCACCACTGGAATCAAACTTCTAGAATTTAACAATTGACAAACTATTTGTGATACATGATGAAATTAGACTTATTTAAGTTTAATGAGATTGAGAACAAAGACATTGAAATTTTCAAAATAATGTCCAAACGGGACAAAACATCTTTCAACATGTAATGTTAATAGTTTTTAGTAATAAATGTAACAAAAGTCAAATTTTCAAGCCTTAAAACTTCCTTGCACATCCCTAATGGAGTGTTGTGATGTTGACAACTAAGATAGTCAGATCAGTGTATTAATAGTAGAGAACTTCATAAGATGAAATACTTATGGCTCTTTGCAAGAGTCCCTAGAAACACACAAGTGACCAGGATTCTAGTTTATTCCTTGATAATGGCACTAGTTGAGTGTTGGTTCCCATTTTTACACCTCTCTAATCTAGCCTTGCACACTTGAATAAAATGGAAAATAATGATGAGAAACCCATTATTATGCCATTATAGTCAGGGATGTTTTGTCATCAATAATGGACCAAACTAGAAAAAATGATTAAGAGGCACCTAACAAGGGTATAATCAACTCCCTACTACTTCTATCTCTACATGAGACAAAGTGAGAGGACCTAAGGGGTATCTTAATCACATGGAAAAATTATATAATTTAACCTCCATGGGAATCATTGGCATAAAAGACACAAATGTGACCAGGTCATAACCAAACTTGCACACTCCACCTAGAAAGCGTTGTCACAAGGAATGCACAAATTCACTAGGCCACATACAAGCTATTAAAGATAGATGTGTATATGACTACAAATTTAATTTTTAAGAATCTTCAAAATAAAGCTCAAATGGAAAACTATGGTACTAGTATTTAAATCACATAATCCAATTACATGTTATTTAAATAATATTTTATGCATTTATAGGGGAAAATAACACTTTTGATATGTAAAAGGTTTGTTATATGTAGGATAGGACAAGGTAGGATGGTTTATATAATAGTAAAAAATGAGGGTGGTGTGTTGGAGATTTGTTTCAAATATAAAGGTCCCTTACAAGGTTCATGGCATTATCCTTAGCAAAATATGTAGAAAATACTCAGATACAAGCTAATGAAAAATACCAGATGGTCCCTAAAAACCTAGAGCATACACTACAAACAATATTTCAAGAATTTTTCCTTATCAAATCTATAGACCTAGGTTCCCTAAAAGGTCATTCAATAATATACTTCTAGATTTAAACTATAAAGATATATTTAAACCTAAATCTAAGCTCAAAATTATAATCAGTAATGAACATAAACCCAAATATCCAATCAACAATACTTTTAAGACATATTAAAGCACGTCATCAATAAGAAAGAGCAGATAACTATAAGAATTTTCATTAATATTGAAAGCAAATTCTACATACATCAGTTGTTTAAAATAATTCCAAGGGGACAAGCATGGTGAGTTTGCTCTTTTGACAAGGGAGACACATGAACATGCTCTAAAAGCTTTCTAATGGTTATACAACTGCAACCACCTTAGCAAGAGAAACAATATCTACACATAGCATTGGATCCTAAAACTTTGAGGAGCCTAGACATAGAGAGGGAAATAAAAAAACCAACAACATCCAATAACCTTGAATAAAGGGGAAGCCCATATTTATCCATTTCTCAATCCTTATAAATTCTTAGACTATGGGCTGCAATTTGTAGAAAATTCAAAACAAAATTTTTTAGTCCCCTCAAGATACTCCTAGCCAAGAAATGCCCTTTGCCACACCTAATATTGTTGTCCATTTGTAAGAAAATCATTTTTGTAACTACCTCTACAAGGAATGATGAGCAATCGTAACTACGTGGAAATGCTCTTGACTACTTGCTTACATAAATGGAGGGAGAAAATAATTTGAGGAGACAAATAGACTTTGTACTTATGCATAACTACTTAAATATGCCCCTTTACACCTACCTATAAGGTAAATTTCATAGAGAAGCTGAACAAACTTTGTTACTGTGTGTAACTACCTAGAGATTCTAGTGAATGGTTTCCTACATAATTGAAACCTCTTGGAGAACTACCTTTATTTTTGTGCACACCATGGAACAAACTATTCTTAAAATGGTGGCTTGAGAATTATTTGGTTGTGACATGAAACATAAAATGATCCATAATCATGATTGGAAATATTCACTTTGGAATGGCTCATGGACCTTCTTCTGTGCTTTGATTCGTTACTAGACTAGGAAAGAGCCATCAAATTTAAATTTTAGACCAAAGCTTGCCACATATTGACACCTAGAATTCCACCTTGGATCTAACTAGGAATATACATAGCTTAAAACTAATTAGGACACTTCATTATCTCTAATATAGGCATGTGTCACTCTTTTATTAGTTTTGAGCCTTTTGAAAAGTCCATCTTAGCTCACACCATTAGATATGCTCACACGAGCAAGTGCATGTCATTGATCTTGATCTAAAGGATCAAATGTCATTATCTATCTATAGGTTTTGTGATAAAATGGTACCACTTGATAGATTTATGGGTTTTATACATCTTACTCTATCAGTCCTGTCGATCTAACGTGCTCTTGACAAGTGGTGGTCCTATGTTCATTTTGGGATTCATATAAAAGTATTGAATTAATACATATCATAGATCATATAGTGTATGATTGAATGCATATCATTAATCTTTAAGAACATCCTCTATCTTTATCCTAGGACCATGTACTTACTTCTCAATTGTGCCCTCATGCCATTAGATCTCTTCATCCAGTCAAATGTGCATCATTAGATTGCATCCATGAGATTGAGCATGATTTATTCCTTTTGATTTCATGTCATTGGATCTTTCTAGGCCTATTAATTGAAATTTATATGCTTAACCACATACCATCAATCAAAAGGTTTATTCTTAACCACATACCATCGATTGATTGGAACATGCTCGATCCTTATGATGGACTACAAGCTTGACCTTTTGACTTTGAATTTTCACCATTCAATCTCAATTTCTTGAGTAAATGTAGGTCATTGATTGCAATTTGTTAGGTCAAAATGTGATCGGTGCTTGCAAATAGTGAAAAATATAACTAAGTTAGAGCTCAAAAATAATGTAAGACTTAGGTTACAATCTTAGGCCAAGGTTTTGATTTGTATTAATAAATACAAATTAAGACCTTGGGCTAAATTTTGTACTAACCTTGAAATGAAATAGGGCTATGCTAAATAAAAAATATCATGTGTTAGTTCAAACCATGAGGAACATAGGCTAAGGGATATTGGGACCTAAAATGGACCAAGTATATATTTTTAGACAAAGGTTTGTTCATGTAAATAAACATGACCAAACCTTAGTATAAAAATTCAACTAAGTCCATGGCATTTTAAAATGCTCCTGCATAAAGATGTTCCCCCCAATTTAAAATTCAAATGGAAAGACTTGGGCCAAGGTAACCAAAATTAGGGTGATCAAAATGAACTAAACTCAACCTTGAATAAACCAAAGGCTAGTAAAAGACCAATATTGACATTAAATCACAAAACCTAGACATAATCCATTTTCAAGGGGGCTTCCATCAAACCTACAATTTTGAAACTCAAAAATCCAATGTTAGCAAATTAAGACAAGATGTAAACCAAAAATATGCACAAATATGCCAACCAAACTAGGTGTGGATGATCTTTAAATAAAGGCAATGTGCAAAAATACTAGTAACACCCTAATCAAGTGAATTTCTATGGAGATATGTTTTAAAATTTAGATATTATGGTTCACAATTACAACTAGGCTATTAATTCCACTTGATCAAGTACCATTATTAAGACCTAGTCATGTTTAAAACAAGCCTCACACATGTAAAATTGCAATCAAATATCAAAACCTAGTCATGTTGTGTGTGTGTTTTGATTCCACTTACTATTTGCCATGATATTTAGAGAGAAATTTATAGACTTCATGTCTTTAACCATTGACATTGACTTAAAAAATGTTTGAATATTTATTAAGAACCATGATTTTAGCTTAGGGAAGGCTTGGGCATTTCTCTACTACCAACCAAACATCCATAGCCCTGACAGAGATGCCATTGTCTCCATTCAAGGCCTTGCTCCACTACTAACTAGGAGTCCATATCCCTAGTGGAGATTACATGAATCACCTTTGCTTAAAAAATTCCTCTTTAAATTTATAATGAACTCTTATTTTTGTATTTTTTTATAGACCATTTTTAGCTTTATATAAAAGGTTAGGAACCAAGTTAGCTAGGTTTTGGGATTTGTTTAAGTGTATGATCTTTAGGTAATCATCCTTGGTTACAAAATTTACTCTAGGCAATGAATGTTGTTTAAGTGCAAACATGACTAGGATAAAATAATTTATACTTCCATCCTACATATGTAAACCTTATTAGAATTAAGCTTAGGTTATAATAAAGTTCAAGATTTTAGGGAATGATTAGTCTATTCATTTGTCTTTACAGTCTCCCTAAAATTGAAAACATCAAGCTCACATTTCAAATCCAGTCTTTTTACACCTACACTCCCTACTTGAGAATTCCCCTTTTGAGAGATTAGATGAAACTTTAGCCCATGACTATCTTTAAAATACTTATTGAGATCAAAGAATAACATAAGAGAAGGCAAATAAACAATATACAAGTGATATATACAAATAAGGGATAGGAAAGGAAGAACAAGACAAAAACAAACCAAAGCCCTACACTAACCCAAAAAAGAGACTGCCTTTAGGATCAAATGGAAGATTACTTAATTTACCATAAAACCTTGAAATGAATCTACTTCCACTCAATGGCCCTTTCTCATAGATAGGATCACGTGTATACTTATGTCTCTAGGCCTGGTGTAGTTTGACTTCCCACCTCCATTGATCCTTTGAACCCATGATCCAACATGTACCATTGATCTCTATTTGTGTGTTCAAACACCATTAGTTGTCCACTATGACTTAAATTTGATGTCCATGCACTCATCAATTGACATCTACATGAATATATTTAACATGTACATGACCATCAAATTTTATCCCCAATTGATAGTTATCATGGCTTAAATTTGATGTCTATGCATTCCTCATTTGATGTATGCATGACCATCAATGACATATACATGATGGTCAAATTTAAGACCTTGATAGATAATTATCATGGCTTAAATTTTACATCCACTTGCCTATCATTTGATGTTCACATGAGCATCAATGACGTCTATGTGAGCATCAAATTTAACCCCTAATGGATGATTATCGATCCTAATTTTGATGTCCACGTGACCATCAATGAATTCCACATAAATGACACACTATTTGGATGAATTTTGTTAGGTATTTTTCTTCAACATCATTTCTTTGGGACTTTTATCTTTGTTCACCCTTTGGGTCCTCGAAATCGTTGATCTTTGAAATTTTGTAGATAAAATGTTTGAAAGCTTGAATTATAGATTCTTTGGACAAAATGTCCGAATACTTTGACTTTAAATATCTTTTCCAAAGGCCAAAGATTTGAAATAATTAAAATAAAATGTCTAAATACTTGAGCCACATAAAAATTTCAAAGACTTACTCTTAAAACTCGACTTATACAAAGCCCAAACAATCTAAACTCTACATTTTTTCCAAAGGAATTAGGCTTAGCTTTCCTACTAAAGAAGTCAGACCTATGCACTTTTTTTGAAGGGTAAGTTCCCTTCATATTTTATAAAATTTCACTTCTAAATTACCCTTCAAATCTCTTGAAAGTGTCCTTTGGACTTATTGAAAGTATCATTCAGAAATTTGACAAGGGCAACATGCCCGAAAGAAATGATCCTTTGGGGATTTTACAAAGGCAAAATGACCCTTCAGACTTTTTGTAAGGGAAAAATGCTTGAATAAAATATCCCTTCAGGATTTTTATGTATAAAAAATACCTAAATGAATAATCCTTAGACGTTTTGTAAACATTTTGGCTGAAATAAATAAGTCCTTATGATTTACCCAAAATAATGGAAATAGCCTTTCAAGATTTTCATGCAGACAAAATGCCCAAAGGAAATAGCCCTTTAGGATTTTTGTGTTGACAAAAATCCCAAAAGAATATGTCCTTTATAAAATATGCATGAACACTTTTGTTGAACGACTCAAGGACTTTGCACCAAGTAAAGAGAAAATCAACATAAGGAAATACCTAATGCAACATGCCCAAAGTAAATACACTAAGAAAAGACCAAGTTAAATCATCTATCCACTTTAACATGAACTTACCTTTCAAAGGAACACTTTAAAAACAATAATCTAGGCTAAGGACTTGGACATTTATATTTAACAAGGGCCCAATTTCTTTAGTGTAATTTTGGGCACTAACAAAGTGTTTTCCAGCTCAAGTTATAAACCTTCAAAGTTACTCTTGTAGACTTTGATGTGCCATAGAATGTTAAGTTTATCTATGTTGAAATTTGTGGTCAACTATTCAAGATAGATCTAATGGTGAGAGTTCATCATTCAATAGTGATCCAATGGTATGCATGAAAGTCAATAAGTCAAAGGATGATCAAAAGGTATGCGTTAGTGACATGTGTAACAATCATAGAGTTTGAGTAGCAGATCTAATGGTGAACATGAAACCTATCAAACAAATATCTAGTAGAATATGTGATATAGTTAGTAATGATACAAAAGTGAATATTAAGTCAAAATTTCAAAGGATGCTCAAAAGTTACATGGGACTAACAAGTGGTAAAAGTTCACTGGAGTCAAATAGTCAATGTGCTTAGAAGGCATGCAAGGGTGCCAAGTATCTTAATCAAAATAGCACAGATCAATGATCAATGGTGAGCAATGAAATATAAATACTAGGATACCCCTGAGGATATTGAAATATTTCATTTGATCAAATTATGTGAGGGCATGAGATGAATACATGTGTCTATAATATTTTCATTATATAGTGATGGTTGGCATTTGAAATTAACAAAGGAAAAACTAGTGCTTAGTATTTTGCTAATATATTTTGATCCATGATGAATTTAAAGGTGATGTAAAAGGAAAAGTTATAAATGAATTCAAGTTTCATGTGTGTGTGTTTTTGTGTGTGTTTTTGAGTGTGTGAGTTATACTGTTTTAATGTCTATACAGTCAAATATATTAAACTCCAAAGTTGACTATGTTTGACCATGTTATGCAAGTGACCCAAGAAGAATAATTGATTTGTTATTAATAGAATTTTGATGTTTTAACATGAAATAAATATTAAATAATGTTTTATAGTCAATGAATACTATCTATGTGGATTTTGGATGTTTTACCAATCCATATTCAATATGAAAAAGTCCTAGAAGTTGACTATGTTTGTTGAATGCATTAGCACATTTAGTGACCATGTTGTAGGAGTGACTTGAAGGTGTTCTTAGCAGAATTGAAGAAGAAAATGAGTATGAAAATGTTATATAAGTCTCTAAGGATTATGATAAATTATTGGATGTCATGATATGCCCCTGATCAGATATGAAGAGTCATAATAGTATAACTATATTTTGACTATATGTGACCAATCTGAGTGGTCATCCTAAGAGAGTTAAATTGAGTGCTTAGAGCCTATGTTGAAGTGTCTGAAGCACATAGAGGTGTATAATATCTCATAAATGGTTCACCCATATGATATAATCATATGGATATGTGAAATATTTTAGTTGTTCCTTCAAAAGTTTGAGACTATTTTCTATGTATGAAGACCTGAAGAGTAAGTTAACCTAATTGGTAGGTTTGAGTGGTTATTTGATGTTATAGGTGGCATGGAACAATGAGGGAGTAATAAAGGGTATATTAGAGACATATTTTATGTTTTGAAATAATTTTTATAAGCTTAAGGTGGTTCGAGTAGTCTCACATGTAACATATGAGTATGAAGGCCTAATTATTTTAGATCTCACCAAGACCTAATGATGGTTTGGGGCTAATGAGGTAATGGATAACCTATGAGAATGGATTTGAGATATTTATTAGCATGATATAAGTGTTAAGGGTTAATTCAAGTCTTGAAAACAACCAAGAAGATAACATTCATGAATACTCTATAAAGTGTGAAAGTAAAGGTGATGGTTTATAGATTTGTGTGTGTAGAGTTGAGCAGTTGATAGAGTGTGGAGCCAATAAAATAAGAGAACCTTTGAAAGAGAAGGTATTGGTAAATTAGGACCATAAATTTATGATAAAGATAATACATGTTTATCTAATCAAGTTGATTAAATAATACACATAGGTCATTAGACCTAATGAGATTAGAAGAGGCGGTTTGAGCAAGTTAGCCCTAGAGGTAACTTGAAAGAGATTGGAGGTGAAGAGTGTATAAAAAGGTAATCATCATTAGTTAAAGGGTAAAAATAAGTGTTTTAGGTGATATTTTTAGGTATATAATTGGGTTCTTGGTTTCTTAGGGGGTTGGTTCCCCCTTACAAGGTAAAGCTTGCTAAAGGTCTAGTTATCATGAGTGCTCAGCTAGACAGGGGTAGTAGTTCCTTATGAGATTGGTGTCTCACTAAAATAAGGAATGGGTGTTCCTTGATTAGTGGGTGTTGGTATAAATATTGGATCTTGTTTTATAAGACTTCATTCCATATTAAAGGTTTTAGTGGGTTTTATCCCCCAAGAGGGTTTCCCATATATATGATGTATGCTCTTATGTATGCTTTGGATGTATGTGCTTTCATATTTATGTTTCTTGATCAATTTGATGTATGTTGAATGTTTAATAGTTTTGAATTGAATTGGATTATCTTTCATAATTTATTCACCCCCCTCCTTAGTGATTATACCTCTAACAAAGAATACTAGAAACCCTCATACCTCTATTCTTTATGTCTTGAGATTATTTTTCATTTATAAGATCAATCTGATCATGTAAAATGCATCTATATTAGCATCATGAACTTAAGGACATAACCATTCACTGTTATCAATCATCCTAAGTTACCAAAGGCACCACACAACTTTGTAAGTAACTTTTGTCTGCCATTAACAAAGACCTTAAGCTACAATCAAATTTCATGTGATTTACTTGCATAAAAAAATACTTTTAGATTAGATTAAATGAATAATATTGATCTATAGGAAACTAGGAACATGATCCAATGTTTTTCTCATGAAATTCAATGATCTAACAAGGTTCTAATCCATTTTCACTCTCTTGGGGTCCATTGCAACTTTTCCTAGATTGCCATTAATGAATTTGACATGTAATAAATTAATTTGTACATACTTCCAAGACTCCATTTTACTTGGAGGTTATTATTAACTATTTCTATTCCAACTTTACTTTTTACACCATCTTGATTTGACCACTTTTATGGCTTCTACAATACATTATTTGCTCTCAAGTCCACTTAGCATACATAGTTAGTTTGAATCCCAATGGCTATATTTTTGAATACCAATGAATATTTTCTAAATCTAAAAAATGATGGTCTCTATAATGTCATAGTATATTACAAATATTTTTGAGGCTTATAACTTGATCTTGGGATCTCTTCAAGACACAAAAATTTCAAGGTACCTTCTTGGAACTATGGACAACATCTTCATGAAAAAAATTGACCAAAGTTGACTTCATAGTTACACATAATAAATGCACAAAACTTATTGGTATAGGATGGTCTCCATGTTGTTCAATGATGGTTCAGATTCTTTAAGCTAGAATGGTGCATTTTTCTCTCTCCAAAGATTAATTGGAAATACCAAAACCTCACCATGACATGTACGGATGCCTCAAAACATATTCCTTATCCTCAATGACATAAAAACATGACATAAGTCTTCCAATCTATCAAAATGACATACTAATCATTAATTCACTAGTGCTTCATGTTATTTTGACATCAATGACAACTTATGACATCAATGACCATGCTCAATAATCTCCCCCTTTGTCATTGATGGCAAACCACTCTCAAAATGTCTTTTGTCTTGATCTTAACTTCTCTTTCATTCTGATATTTTCCCCCTTTGACATTAATTATAAAGGGTCATACACACTCTCACAAGGTCATCAACATATAGTCGTTTGATCCTTGGACCTGACCACTCACAGAGCTATCAATCTCTCCCTTTGTATATACATACTTCACATTACTTTTTCTCATTAGGATTCTCACACCATACTAAATAAAACATGCTCCCTAATTTTAAAGCATCTCACACATGCTCCCCCTCACTCCATGCACACCTTAGTCCATTTATTTAAGACAAATATTTCATTTATATTCAACACCAACTACTCACCTTAGAATCATACCAATTGAAGTGAACATATCTCTAACTAAACTAATCCTTGACTCTTTTCTCATAAGAGTCATTCCTATATCCCAAATTATACTCAAGATACCTCAGTTATCTCCCCTTAAATCCATTTTTCCTGTAAACCATACTAAATGATTACAAACAAATACATGCACATCTCTCTCAAGAATAACATACCTTGATTTAAGACATATTCATCCACACATGAGATTTTATTAATGATCAACACACTTCATGAAACATCTATCATCAAACACTAGTCTTTTTGGCCCTAGATAACCCCTTTCGATGATCATCAACCCTTATCACATGAAACCAATAACCACTACTAACCTCATTTACACTTTTCAATACATAATATCATCTATATAACTCTCTTACTCAAATTAGTCAAACACTATCATAATCAAACAAAAATCAAAATGACATGAACATCATGAACACACTCAATACAGCTTGTCTCACTTGAATACATGCTCATAATAAATCTCAAGACACCAAACCTAATCAAGCTACCTCATTAGGCCACATAGGGTCTTAAAACAAGGTCTAGGTGAAGACCTAAGATGAAAAACCTACATCTTTAGGCTCACTTTGGATGACATATGAATGTATCCATACCTTCCTTCTACCATAAGTTGATAAGCATACTATTCTTACAACTCACCTTCATGACTGAGTATAATCAAACCATGACCATCACCAAAAAATTTACTTTCTATCAATATATAACCTCTAAGAATATTCACTTGCTTCTATATACTTATGAGTGTCTTCATGAATCATAATAGAGACACCCTATTTCATAGGATTCTAGAATAAGGTGTACTTAGGAGATGCCCATATCTCCACTCTTTTTTATTTGACCATCTTGCACTCAGTAGACTAATTACTTTCCTTTAGAGTCCTTTTAGGCTTGTCTATCTTCTTTGGCTTACTATCCTCAATGTCCACATTGATAGCAGTTACATTGCTTATCTTCTCATCTCTTGTAGACATCTTACCTTCCAAATAATTATCACTAGAAAATGACAAAAGATGTTCTTGATACGGATATTTCTCAACTACAATAAATAGTTCACTTTGATCTATAAGCAACTTAGGACTAGAGCTCACTATCTTTTCAAAAACTCCTAATAACAAGTGTTCCTCACACACCTTCCTATTTGATTCTTCCTCTAACATAACAAGTAATCTATCTAGACCCTTGGGCTCAATTTTATATACCCTTACTAATTTTGGTTTCCATTTCAATCTTTGACCCTTGTCATCTCTTGAGAACGTTCTTACTCTATTTTGATAAAATCTAGTAATATGACCAATTTTATGAAATCTATAGCAAATAATATCACTCATACCTCTTACTTAATGATGATTGTGATCTCCCTTTAACCAATTACTTCTCCTTCCATATTTATATAAATTCTCATCCATTGAGACTTTTATACAATCCTTTGCTCTATGACCAAACTATTTACATAAATAACAATAACCATCAAAATAATTAGCATAATTTATGGCATTAGGTTGATTTATTGGTATTTTCATATTTATCATCATTTTGGGACCCTCCTTGAATGTACCTATCTTTTATTTCTATCTCAAACTTTCTCATCTTATCTATGAGATTCTCATGCAAAAAATCAAATAAGCTAGCTCGGTCTTCAACTGATCAAACTCAACTTCCTTTGATTTCAAATTTGTAGTTACAACCTCTAACTAATTCATGATATCCTTTAAGGTCTTCTCATCCCTTGTATCTTATTTGGTCATGTCATTCTTCAAATTATAAATCTGATCCTCAAGATAGTTTATCATAGATTTCAAATCTTAATTTTATTTCCTTAGTTTCTTAGCCATCTTGTACTTCAAGAATCACCTTCAAGATGTCAAGCCTACTCTAAAGGAACTATTCAGATACCAATTATTGGAAGCATAACCACTGAGGGGGGGATTTAATTAGTGCCCTTAACAAATTTCCTTTTACTTGATTATCTCAATTACACATCCATCAAATACACATGTATATTAACCATCCAAGCAATATCAATGATCTATAAACATTACAATGAGAGCATACACATGAAACATTAGAACACACCATAACACACCATATATGTGTGAAAACTTCATGGGGAATAAAAACCACTAAAACATAGCTTTGACAACTTATCCTATAATACCATAAAATAAATTTAGTTGAGCACCAACCCAACAAGGAGCACCAACCCCTAAATTTATCAAGCACCAACTTGACTTTAGCAAGCACCAACTTGCTAGGAGGATATAACCACCTTGTTGATCAAGCACCCATTCAATAAACACTCTCAAATGTCCACCTTGATATTTTTACCCTCTCAAAATTGATGATGATCTTATTTTTCTTCATCACACTCAAATCTACATCTCACATAAGAAAAAATTGTCATTTACCTTCTTCACTCAATTAGCCATTCTATGGTTTGAAACTATCATGAAAGTAATAATAATTCCCTATATATGTATATAATTAATTCATATCATTTATTTGATATGTTTCACCACCTATGTAATCTCACACAATCCTCTTCTTTTTCTCTTCACATCTACACACACTTGACTAGCCAATTAGGCATATTAGGCCTTATTCTTATACCAATCACTAGTTCACTATTTCCTCCATTTTATTAAGCATAATAGATATTAATAACATTAATATGTGGTATGGATTGATATCCATCCTTACCTCTCTACTCTTCCCATTAGAATATTCAGATATTCAATTCATTTGCTCATAACTACTCTCTCCCAAATAGACCTAACTAGCCTTGTATTAATACAAGTCACTTGCTCACATACTCTCTTGGTCAGCTAAAGCACCTTAAAAAATTAGATAAATCATAAAATATAAATAAGGACACATTAAATATATGAATAAATAAAATTTAGATAACTTTTAGGTTATCCAAACACATTTAGACCAATACAACTCTTTAGGCCTAAGAGAGACATAATGCATCAGCCCTTTTTAGCAACACGTTACACTTTGACTCTTTACAACACCATAGACCTCAATAGAAAAATTAAACCTTTAAAATACTTTATCAAAAGCCTTATACAGACCTTATCCATGCTTTATAATTCACACAACACTCACTCACTCCATGAAATATCTTTTAGGCCTCATACCACCAATAGGTCTCATGGAGACCTAATTGAAATAAGTCTACTCATTCTCGCTCAATAATAACCCATTGGGAAAACTTGACCACCTTAAATAGGCATAATAAAATTTATACATGAATAAACAACTCCCATACAATCCTTCTTGCATCAAACTACTTCCCTTCATTCTCCTCAAGCAATCATGACTTAGACAAAACATGCCATCTTCTTGGCAACCTCATTATTTTATAACCCTCACTCTATTTTACAAACTTAAAACTATGATATGAAGTTATTAGACCTCTTGATAACTAATTTAAAATATATTAATTAATATCCTTTATCCTCTATAACCTTAAGGTCATCTTGATACACATAGGACACTGTATTCTTCATGATAATCTTCATTTTGACTCAAAGAATCAACTTAGCTTACACACAGTCAAGACCCCAAATTAAGAAACTCAAAACTTCTATTATCCATAGATCACTTAAATTCTTCATTAAATTTAAAATATGTCAACATGTTCCCTTTATGACCTCATGAGGTCATCTTGACATCAATGGAATAACATAACCTTAATGAACACTACAACAATCACTTTTCAAGTTTACTAGTTTCTTATGATGCTATAAGAAATGATCACCTTCAGATCTTTTTGAACTCTATAAATGAACGTAAAACATGTAATCTAACTCTTATATAATCTCTAGGCCTTGAATCTCATATATAATAACTTTATCTTGAATGACATTGGTTTTATAGACCAATCATCAACTCTCATGAGCCACTGTTGTGATTTTAGCTTCTTGGACACCACCTTGAGATTAAACATGCATTAGAAGCATGATATCTATTGTAGGAAAATTTTCACCCAATCCATCTAATACTCACTAAAATACACAAGCCATATAAGATAAATTTACCTTATGAAAATGCTCCAAGGCTTTGTTTCCATATGAAGACTAGAAACCATCATATCTCTATTCTTTATATCTTAAACTTGTTCTTCATTTCTAAGATCAATCTGATCATGTAAAATGAATATATAGTAGTATCATGACCTTAATAAAATAAACATTCACTTTTATCAATCATCCTAAGTGGCTAAAGACACCACACAACTCTGCAAGTAACTCTTATCTACCATTAACAGAGACCTTAAGGTCTAGTCAACTTTCATGATGATTTTCTTGCACAAAAACACACGTCTAGATCAAATTCAAAGCATAGGATTGATCTACAGGGAACTAGGAACATGATACAATTTTTATTTCATAAAATTCAATGATATAACAATATTATAATTTTTTTTACTCTCCTTAGGTCCAGTACAAATTTTCCCAGATTGTCATTAATGACTTTGACATGTAATAAATGAATTTTTACATATTATCAATTATCCATTACAGTTGGAGGTTTTTATTCATGATTTATATTCCAACTTCAGTTTTAACACCATCTTTATTTTACCACTTTCATGGCTTCTGCAATTCATTATTTGCTCTTGGGTCCATTTTGACATACATAATTAGTTTAAATCCTAACGGCTATATTTTTGAGTGCCAATGACTATTTCCTAAAGCTAAAAAATGATGATCTCTATCACCTCACAATCTAGTATATAAAGTTTTTAGGCTTATAACTTTAAATTTGGATCTCTTTACGACACAAAAATTTTGGGGTACCTTTTTGGAACTATGGACAACATCTCCATGAAAACCTTAGACCAAAGTTGAATTCATAAGTACACATAATAAATGCATAAACTTCCTATTCTGGAAGGACCTCCATGATATTTAATGATGGCTAATCTTCTCTAAGCTATAATGGTTCATTTTTATATATCCAAAGATCAATTGGAAATACCATAACCTCACCAAGACACCTATGGATACATCAAAACATAATACTTGTCCTCAATGACTTGTACACATGCCATAAGTCTTCCAATATATCAAACTAACCTATTTATCATTAATTCTCTAATACCTCATTTTATTTTTACATCAATGACAACCTATGACCATGCTTCAAAAGCATGAAAACTATCTTTGTGGTGCATTGGATAACATAGCCTATTAAGTTATTATGGTACTAAATTAACCATGGTGGTTATTTATTTTTTAGGATCAAGAGGTTTGACCTTATTACTTTGTTTAATAGTAAACTTGGTATTGGATGTATATGTAGTCGGTGTGTTCACTACATATTTAAGTTTATTAATTATGATAATTTTCATTTCATAATTGCAAATATTATGGCATAAGTCATCGAAATATTTGATTTTTTTGAAAACAATAGACTCAAGTAATTTGGAAAGAAGATTCTTCTTGAATATGTCTTACAATTATTTGTCTACCATCCGATTGGTGATTTTAGCTAACATTGTCTTGTACCTCAAGACATACTCATTAATAGGTTCAATGGTTCTTTTTTTGATATTTACAATTTGGGAATAGGAAACCTTTTTAGTAATCCTAATAGAGAAGTGTGCTAAAATCTAATCCACAATGGGTTTGAAGGTATTTACTGATTGAGTTGGTAAATCATATAACCACTTTAAAGCATAGTCATTTATGCTCCTTGGAAATACTTTGGTCAAAATTTTATCATTGGAAGAATAATCAAGACATGCTTCATAAAAATATCAAAGATATTATTTAGGATTAACCTTGAAATATTAAAATGTGAACTTAGGTGTAGCAAAACTAGTTGGAAAGGGGTGAATATATATATGTATATGTGTGTGTGTGTGTGTGTGTGTATGTATATGTGTATATATATATATATATGTATATATATGTATATATATATATATATATATATATATATATATATATGTATGTATATATATGTATGTATATATATATGTATACATATATATACATATATATATATACATACATATATATATATATATACATACATATATATATATATATATACATATATATATATATATACATACATATATATATATATACATATATATATATGTACATATATATATACATGTATATATATATATAAAATATATATATATATGTATATGTATATATATGTACATATATATATATATATGTACATATATATAATATATATATATACATATATATACATATACATATATATATTATATATATATATATATGTATATGTATATATATATATATATATGTATGTATATATATATATATATGTATGTATATATATATATATATGTATGTATATATATATATGTATATATATATATATATATATATATGTATATATATATATATATGTATATACATATATATATATGTATATACATATATATATATATATATATATATATATATATATATATTGTAAGAAGATTTTGAGATACCTCTTGTGAATCAATAACATAAGGAAATTTCATAGAATTTTGTTCAACATTTGAAACCTTACTTTACAAAAGTTTTATAGTTTAGAGTAAGAGCTTGCACCTCTTGGTATTTTAAGTTGGATATTTGAGAAATCACCAAAGGAGGTATACCCATAGGTTGGGTAGATATAGGCATTGAAACTATTATTTGAGATGAATTATTTAGGTTTCCCATGTAATATGTGGAAATAGTAGTTTAAGGGAACAAAGTTTGAAATGCATATTTTGTGCCCCCATTATAAGTATGAAGTGGAATTGTTCTTAAGGTGAGGGTTTTTGGTATATGATGATGACCCATAACTTAAATAACATGATCAATATATGGACCTATTTTTTATCTATGGTTTTTTATTTTTTAGTTTATAATATGGTTATTAGGATATCATCAATACCTTTAGGGTTATTAAAAATACACTCATGAAATAATACAATTGATTGCACTTGTTCATGATATATTTACTCATGTTTATCAGTTTCATTAGACTCATGATTTTCATTATCAAAATATTCTTTTATGATAACCTCATCAGTATGTTAATTCATTATCAAAATTTGTATCATCATGTTCCATAAGATTAGGTCATTAATTGGTTTTAAACATCCTAGGTGGTATAATGGGAACATTAATGTGTTCAAAATGCACATTTCCAAATCTAGGGCTATAACTAGGTTGTATACAAAACAATATAAGTAATAACTATAAAATCATAACAATTTGAAACCCTAGATGGATGAAAAACCTATGAATAATAAAAAAATTCATTCACATGAATAAAGTTAACCAAATGTTTAACCATAAAATATAGATGTGGGGGATCTAGGGTTAAATGGATAGAGATATCAAGGGCATAAGGATCATAGACTATCTCTAAAGTAGGCCAATTAATTGTAAAACTTTGATAAACATATACTTAATTATTTATGTTGAGATATGATAAAGATAAAAAGTATAGTTATGCTAAATATTTCAATGATAATAAACATAGTATAACTAGTTATTTCTAAAGCTTATATAGGTTTGGATCTAGAATAGGTAGAAATTAGAGTATATCTCGATTCTAGACTAGTCACATGATTCTATAAATCATACCTCTATAACCATAGACACTTGCATAGACCTAGGATGGTTTCATAGATGATATTATATTATTAATATGTAGGTGTCCATTACATAATACTTTTTTAAATTGGATGCAACTACCTAGATGATTTTAGGTTAGGTGTCATTTTTGCTTTGGTGCATTCAAATTTGGATCATGGACTATCTCTCCTTGTCAACTAGAAAAACCCAAGTTCTTCATATTCATAGTGGTTATGAGGAAAATGGGTTAATGGGCACATGGTATCAAGTTATCCTAAAGACCCCTCTATCAATGGGAATTGATTACATATCCAATACTCCAAAGAGGGCCTTAGACTTATGTAGTTATCGTCTATGTATTGGCTTGTACGTATCATGTAATGTGTGATAAACAAGTATATATATTTACCTAGATTGTAACTTAAAAAATGTGGCTCATGGAGTGCTCTTTCATTAATTCAGACCTATAAATATGTTTTACCTATGATCAATATGTAAATAGGATAAAATAGGGAAGCTTTGATCACTTGAGTGATTTATTGAGTGATTTTTAGTCTATGCTAGGTGAGGAATGAATTAGGATTGATCTTGTATTTATACCAATCCCTTTGGAGAATACATCACATAAAATCACTTTGGAAAACCATAGGAATATGTTTTAATTTCAAAATTGGATAAATTTAAGGAACTAAACACTTGCATCGACATAGGCATCTGACTAGGATGCAAGTGTCGAGGAAGTTGGAAAATAAGTGTAAGTTCAAAACCTACAGAAATAAAATATAAATAGGTTGATAACATTTTGTGCAAGATAGAAGGTTTGGGTCATCAAAGTAACATTTTTCAAATTAAGAGATAAGTAATTAGGCATAGAGATAGTGTATATAAGAATTTTATCTGTGGGAAAGGTCTATAAGCTAAAGGTACATCCATGATATGCATTTTCCTAGTGTATAAGAATGAGGTGCTATATAATTTTAAAATAGTGTATACACTCTTAGATCTAGAATTTCACAATTGGAAGCTATGGAAAATTGATTGGACACTTTGGATAATATTTAAGAATAAAATGCATGAAAAATAAATAAATGGGTTCATTTAGCCACTAAATAAGATTCAACAACAACACCTACTTCCATCATTAATGAGTTTATATCCATAATTGTTATTAAAGAACTTGAAGCCACCTTCATTGTTGAAGAGGTGTCAATAAAAGTTATTTTTAAAGAACCTACAACCATTGAGAAAATAAAGGAATATTATTTATCAAGTAGATGGTACATTCCATGAGACAATATTAGGAATTCTTTGTAATTATGTCTCTATAAAATAACATGAGAGAATAATGTCCACCTTGAAATTATAATTATGCCTACATTATGAAGAAAAGATTCATAAATTAGTAGAATATAATAAGGCCCTAAATAAAAAAAATAGAATAAAATGGTTAATAAAATAAGGAAAAAGAAGTAATTATCCAAGGGATAGAATCAAGATTTCTTAAGATATGTGAATTGTTCATAAAAATATTGTAGTGTAGATCACCATCTAGGGTCTACGTAATGTATTTGATTGAAAAATTCATCTAGTTCCAAATGGGTAGAATAATCTTAGGGAGATATTATTTAGGAAACACTTATCCCTTTGCGTCTCTTATTTCTATATTTCACATGAATTCAAATATTTTTATGTGAGTTATTTCAACATGTATGGATGGTGACCTTGGATGATAAATGGAATATAAATGTTATTATTGGGGATGTTCAATGGAAGGCCTATTGTTATTATTTGAGAATGAACTCAAAATAAAATAAGAAATGGTATATTATAGCATAGATGAATAGTCTATTTATTTGATACTTAAAATATTATATTGTCTACCCAAGGTATTCATTTAACAATGGAATGATTTAACCTTAATTTGAAAATTCAATAGGGTTGTTCATACATCTAAGGAGGTTTTAAGTCAGTTTACCACTCTCTCCAAAGAAATTAGATAAACCTTTGACTTATATGGAGAAAAGTGGAATGATATTACTCACCTAAAATTAAGATAACCATATTTTGTATACAAATTCAGAGCGACCAATAATAGTGTTAGCATGTATATGAATCGTATAAAGTAGAACATTGTTATGTAGACAGGGTTGAAATTGAGAGTGTTTGATTTGTGGTAACACATTGCTACTTTTACATGTACTATATAAATTTATGAAAAATAATAAAGGATGAAATGGGAAATATGATACAAGATAGGGTATATATGCCAAATTATTTAATTGGAGATGAAACACCCTATGACATTAGAATTATTTGTGCTCATTTCATGTGCCAATACCATCCTTGTTGAATTGAATATGATTGTATAAGGATGTGAAGTAACTTAAATTTAGGGTGTATGATGAGGTTTATAAATAATTCTCATCTTTATACTTATGATGTGTCATAATGATCCTTTTTTTGATATTTACATCTTCTTTAACTAATATTTTGCGAATATGCACATGTAATATGAATAATACATATATGAATGTTAATATTGGTTTAATATATTCTTCCTATTTTTACTATTTTAATTTAATGGTTTTTAGGTTATTATATTTTTATGACAAATATAATTCAAATAGTATCTTAGTTTTATGTTATAGTGCATGTAGCCACTATGGTAGAACCACTCTTAGCCACATCATGACCAATTCCAAATGAAACTAATATAAATGTATCTAATTATTATAAAAACCAATTTATAGGATATAGAACCATGGGGAATTAATTTATGCTCTCATTGGATTAACTGAATGATTGATCTTTAAACATAGCCAACAATTTTAAGCTAAGTTGCCTTTTTATTTTTTATTTTACTAAGATCTTATGGTTTTAAATTTCACTAGTGAAATATATTCAATAATACATCTCCCTCTTTATATAAGGAATAGATTTATATCCTATAATTATATATAACTAGAGGAGATGATATATTGTGAAGACTAGATAAATAGAGTATTGTGATCTAAATTGTAACTAACATATATAAATTCTTCTATTTTTGTAGATGGAAGAATAATAGATATTGATTGCTTTGAGATAAACCTAATTTATAAAGTAAGGGAATTCACCTCCAATTTGACAAAGATAGAACCCAATCACAAGGATATGATGATTTGATTTCCTATTCATTAGCTAGGTTGTTTTTTTATATAAGAATTTTTATTTCCATTATATTTTGTGAATGTATGTATTTACAATTCATAGTAATTATCTTCAATGTTTATGTGTGTTCCATTTTTGTTGTGTGGGAAGATTCCAACATATAATACTATTTATTTGCCTATAGTTTACCTTACAAAATTTAATTTCATGTAATTTACCTTCTAGTCATTTAATTCCTACAAGTGTACTTACTTTCTAGAAATCTTGTATTAACATCCTAGTATTATACATAGTTTAGTTTTGCATATATAGTTCAGACCCATTACAAGGTTATACATCCCTAGGTTTATAATTAATTGAAGGATAATATGGTCTATTTATTAGTGGGTTTCCACTTGGGTTTATCCTTTTAGTTTAAAGTAGATCCCATTAAGCTAAGAGATAATTTTAGGTTATATGTTTCCTATATAAGGTATCACTATCATTTACTTATGTCATGAGTATATAAGTAACAAATTATATGATATTATATATGATACCATGTAGAACCAAACTAGAATATTTTTAGGACCAATATAACCTAGTAGTGTAATACCACCTATTGTCACTTAGATTCGCACCCTTTGAGGAGATGTCTCAGCTCTCCTCATCCAAGTGACACAATTAAAACACCTCTAAGCTTGTGGGTATCCTATAAATGAGGTGAATCTCTAGATAGGGCTAGTTCCCTTGATGTACCACTTTGGATCATGACTACACCTAAACTTTGAGAGGAAAAAGGGAGAGAGAAAATTGAGAGAAAACTATTCTAAGGGAGGTGATACACCAAATAAGTTGATGACTTCCAACCAATTACATGTTAAACATGAGAACAAAGGATTAACCAAACATAAACTTTTCCAATTTGAATCTTGTCACATCAATGTTTCATTATGAGGTTATAGATTAATGTTTAGGATAGGAGGGCTAGATAAGAGGCCTTAAATGGCACTAATGAATAGGCTAACTCACTTAACCTTGACACTTCCTAGAACACTTCACATGACCTACAAAAAGAAGCTACAAATAGGTGAGAGAATGAGACAACATGATAAGGAATCCATAGCCTTCACTAATAAATATCCATAGTCTTCATTAAGTAAGAGGTAAAAATAATTATCCTTATTGATCAAATGGTATGAAAATGACTAGGGCTTCACAATACTCATGTGGAGCATAATTTACAATGGCCAAAATGGCTAATTATTATAGAACTTGAGAGAGAGAGAGAGGAGAAGTCCAAAGGTCACAAGGAAAATTGTCAAGATGAGAAAAGGAGTTACATATGCATGATAATAATATGTGGAATGGGCCATGAAAGGTTAGAAATTACAAGTGTCTATACAAGACATGAAACTCTTGAAAAGTGGCATAAAATTTCTTGTGTTGGCTTAGAAAACTACCTTTCTCATTTGGGCCTCTTGAATTCCTCATAACTGACTAAGGATAGGTCCAAAAATTGGAAGTAGAGGGAATTATTTTATACATGCCTCTTCATGAATTGGTTGTAGTTTTGGTCAACTATAATCTTTTGGAAATGAGCCATCACTACTTGTAGTCTAAAAAATCCCTTTTTAGTCACCCATCACACTTGGCCTCAACATTAGCTTTATTTTTCCATGAAAATACATTAGAGTTAGTGTATGACACTTTAAAATACTCTCCATGGCCTTATACATCTTAGGTAGACCATAAAATCACTTCCACTTGGAGTTTTCACACTTCTCACTACCATGTTCACTATGTCAATTTTGACTGGCTAAGATGAGAGCTCTAATAGGGACACTTATGAGTTTTTATTATGAATTAAATGAACATGGTTAATTATACCAAGTAATAATACTTATGATAAAGTTGGTTTCATCTCTTGAAAGTCTCTATAACTTGAACCATGCACAAAATAGTTAAAAGAACCCATTTTGTACCCTATTTGTATAGATAGGTCAGCAAAAAAGTTTATGGGGGAAAACCTTGAAGAGTATTATAAAACCTCAAAAAAATTTAATTGTAATTATAGTCCATTTGGATGCGTATCTAGCCTTTTTTTCCCAATCAGGTCACTATCCGAGGTTTGTAAGGGTTTTAAGTCACTTATGCTCTTAAGCTTTATTAATGAAGCTCTAATGTTAGAATTGAAAACCAATTTCAAAAGAATACAGATAAATACCATTTTTAACATCTCCATTATTCTTATGTTTCCATGCATAGTGTCTAAGGAAATATGAGCAATTAAAGTTGCTATATCAAGCTCATCTTTAGGTTTTTGTAGGCTTGAGTTATCTTAAAGCCCAAAAGTGGCATTTTTATGGTTTCCCATAAATACCAAAAGATTAAAAACTTATATAATTTTCCCATAATCATGATACAATAGGATATAAATCATATCTAAGACTAGAAGTGAAAATGACCTCCTATTCAGATTATAAGATAGAACCCTACCTTAAAGCATGTCTATAAACTTGGCAACCCAGACCATCTTGTTGGGGTTCCTTCCTCTATGAGATGTTTCTATGTTTTCCCTATGTTTTTTTCAATTCCAAACACCTTATATCAATGTTAACCCAATGCTTTACCCATCCTTTTATCTCTTGTTTCCAAAAATGTAGGTTTTATGCACAAGGGGAAGTATCCTCTATTTGAGATAAAATAGAGGGTGCTTCCTTTATTTACTCAAAATATTTGGATGTTTTAGAGGGTTATAAAAGTGGTAAAGATAATATTTACAAGGTTTTATTCCTTAAATAGGTAAATAAATCCCATAACTTATATAAAACCCAAGATAGACTATGTAAAAGGGTGCATTGTATGCAGGGTTTGGAGTATAAGTTGTATATTGCATTATCGGATCCTCTCTATGCTTGTTTTGTGATACGTGAGGATGTATATGTTCCATAAAAAACTTAAAAAATGTATTATATGACAATTCATCACCTAAATCCTCTCACATATCCATCATACTCTTTGCTTAATGAGGATTAATTATAACCTTGACTATGTTTTGTTATTTTCCTCCCTCAAAGGTGACTCATGTATGTGTTCCTACACATTTGAAACCTAGGTATGGTATTCGAAGATCTTCCCAATAGTATTTATTACTAAACCAAGTCATATATATAGCTTATCAACCATGTTGATACCTTTCAACCACCTTAACTAGGTCCACTATCACCACTCAATCAGCTATAGATGTACTTAGCAAGTTTAGGATGATGGGACACCTATAGGTGTTTATATGACCTAAAAAATTACATATCCTCTTCCTTTAATGATATTTTAGATCATAAACATTCATTTCATTGACTATATATATTTTATCATGGAGGCATGTTTTAGGACTGCAACTTTGAGTGAAGGGTCTCTTTGAGGTCCAAACCTGTAGGTGATATTGACTATGTTTAGTGCATAAAAGTGCATATTTGAGGCTTTCAAAAATTAATTTCCACTAAACATAGACCTTATAATTTTTAAAATTTATTCTAATATATAAATACTACAAGGTGAGATCATTAATATGTATCAAATCTCTTGACATCCCTATTATATGATTTAAACAAAAAGACTAGGTTCTCTATTTCTTCATTTTAGGGATTTGATCCCTAAACCTACAATCATTACCTTTGAAGGTGATTTTAAACTCTACCTAATAGTATATCACTATAAATAGGTTTTTTGTGATGTTTTTAACCTGATATGACCTTAATAAGGGTTCAAAATTTTCTAATCCTCTTCATATAAGGACCCTCATATCTATGCTAATGCCACCTATAGGTGGAGATTTCATATACATGTAGTAAGGAAACTTGGATAGTGTGAAAAACATAGGTGGTTATGATCCATTATAGGTCCTAACTAAGTTATCAAATGCATGTTTTTCAACATCAAATACCTCAACCCAATCCTAAACCTTCTTCCCATGTGCTTGATCATGAATGGTACCTATAGGTATACTTGTAATGTTGTAGACCTAGTAGTGAAGGGAAATCTATGGGTGTATACATGTTTATAGGTATAAAACAAGTCATAAAACCTTTAAATGTCTCAAATGGTTTCTTTCAACCTTGAAATACCTCTCAATAAGATCAAATACCTTTACCTAAATGTGAGATATCTTCCAAACACCTATACATGTATATTAATGGCAGGAAACTATAAGTGACTGTATTGAAAATCACAGTCCTTATAGCAAATGGAGATTTTTTCTTGGTTGATTTTTATATGATAATGTATTCAAGTTCTCAAAACCATAACTTTACCCTCATGTATGTGTTAAAAATCTTAACTCAACATTCCTTGTTGATTATACATGACAGTCATAGAGTAAACCATCTACCTCTCACTTGTGACTACAAATATATGGAGGATTTATTGAATAATTAACTTAAAAATTTAAATTTAATTAATAACACATTGAAAAAATGGAAAATGACCTATCAAAACCCTCTAAATTCATTGTCAAAGCATGAATATCTAGAAATGATGAAAACATGCATGTCATCCCAAATAAGACAATTTGAAAACCTAAGATGATTTTCCCATAAAAACACCTTATAACATGAAATAATTAATGGAAAAAATTATAGGATAGATTAAAAATCCTATATAATAAAACTAAAAAATTGGATTATACAAAATCACCCAAATAAGATAAAAACCTATATGGTTCACAGTTTTGTAAGCAAATTAGATATGCCAACTTTATGAGGATGGTTCATAAGTCACATGCCACTATTATTTTAAATATTTTTATGGAAATGAATCTCTATAAGTTTAATTTTACCTCCCAAATACATTTGACCTGGAAGTTCTCCAACTATTCGTACCAATCATAAACCTACTGACTGGTTCCGTGTCTAGAAGGGTGAAGAAGGAGAAAAATGGTTTTAGCTCAGAATTGGCACTTATAGAGAATTTAAAATGTGGAAATAATATTTAAGAAGCTGAAGAGACATTTCTTGACCTTATCCCATGTGTCACACTCTCTTATGGGTCATACAGGTGCCAACATCTTCTCTTTTCAAAGGAAACTACTCTTTCTTCTGAATAACCTATCACTTTTTAGTTAGTAACAATTAATAAATGCTTCTTAAAACACATGGATGTGACATCACTTTTTAAAACCTTCAAATTTCCTAATGAGGTCATACAAGTCATTAAATGCTCTATTTTGACCCTTAAATGACTCAAAAGGACATATTGACTAATAAGACTAATTACCAAGGCTAATTTAACATTAAATGACATTAATTAACCTATAATACACCTCATGACATAATATTAGACCCCTAAACACCTTAAAATCAATTTTTTTTCCTATAGGGGTCCTAATTTGACATGTAGGGTCAAATTTGGTCAACAAATTAGTGACTCATAAGGATAATATGCCTATTATACTAACTAGCCCAGTAGCCTTATCATTCCATTGGGATTAGGGACTAATTTGAAGTTTGAAAAAAAAAAAGGAGGCCTTTGACCATTAACCACAAGATTTGATCAAGACAAGGCCACTAATTACTTCAACCATATAAAATAAAGGACACACATAAGCAACACAAACACACATGTGCTCAAAGCACTTAAGAAAAGTAGAAATAAAGCAACTATTTACAAATAAAAACTAAGAATACCTCCATCCTAGATCAAAGGTGAAGTTTTAAACCTTCCTTTCTTCATGACATGAAGGATTTAGTGAGACATGTAGTCTTTTGACCTTTAGAATTTATGCCTCCATCTTCTTCATGGTGTTTGCCAAATTCATTGGCATGATGTTCAATGAGAACCAAAAAACTCCATATAGGTTGACTATGGAAATGGAATCTTATTTCATCCAAATAGTCTCAAACTTCTCATGTACTCAACCCTTGATGTGAAATTTTGAAAATATGATAGTCCTCTCAGCCTTGCTCTCCTCCTTGACATAGTGTGCTTGATGTTTGGAAGCACCAAGCTTTCCTTCACCATGTTCCCACATCTCTAAATGTGGTTTTACCTTAGATGGATCTCTTTAATATCTTAAAGGTACACCAAGATTTTCGTTTACATTAGTATCCATGTCTACAACTTCTTTTATACTAGCATCATTAAATGGATTCATGAAAGTAGGTTTTTGACCATTAGAATGACCTTCATCTTTATGTTTGATTAAACACTCAAGATCATGTTTATTAGACTCATCAACAAACTTGTCATCAGATATGTAATATTTTAGAGAATAAAAAGCTTTACCCAACTCATCAAATTCCTTGCATATGGAATTGAAATTCTACCATAAATCTTCTTCCACATGAATGTCAACTTCAAGAGCTATTTTTCTACCTTGGTCTCATGAGACTCTCTTATGATTGATACTTCTTGAGGAGTGATTTTACCTTCATCCTTGATAGTGCACTCCACTTCATGCTTGAGATGGTCATCTACAACTTCATGATCAGACATGGAGTCTTCTTAAAATACCTCTCCCTTCAAGTCTTGGCCACATTCCTCATGGATAGTCATCCCCTAAAAATGGAGGCATTAGAGTCTACTTCATGGACACACGTCCCTTCAAATATAGAGGCATCAAATTATGTATTGTATTTTGTTCACCAAGGGAATTCCCTAATATCATTTCTTCCTCATAATTACTCATGAGATCCTTTTGATCAGTCATGAATTGAATTTGATCTTCTTCACTTTCTTCTCTCAAGATGGGCTCTTCCTCAAGAAGGGGTGAGGTGGAAGGTTGATGGATAGGCTCATGTGAAGGAGATGTAATATGAGGTGAAGTGAAAGGTTGATGAGTTAGAAATGGAGTGTGGGATGAATGAAAAGGCTTATGAGTGGATTTTGGAAAGAGAAAAGCACTAGTAGGATCATAGGGAAGTGAATTCTTGGACTGACTAGAAGGAATAGCATCTACATAAGTAGGAGATACATCTTGCCAATAATATCTATGTATTATCCATGGAATCAATGATTTCATATAAAAACACTTATAGGAGTACTCTTCATGTTTATAGGCATCATGATATGAATGATAGGGTTCATATTAGGACCGGTAGAGAGGTATTTCTTGATAGGTTTCTTGGTAGCCATCCTCATAGGGTTTTCCAACAACATGGTATACATATGGAGAGGGAAATAAAGGGCTATAGGGATACCATGGCTCATATGATTGATAGCCATTTTGATAGGACTATTAAGGGGTAAAAGGTGATCCATAGTAATGCTGATAAGAAGGTTCATGATAGGAGTATTAGCCATAGTTATCCATATCTACCTCTTATGACAAAGGAAACATAAAAAATAATCAAAATTTTTAAATAGATATACCTAGGCTACTTACAACTAGAAGTTATCATTTAGAGTCACCATTGGTTTTATCTTGATTTCTTTCAAAAGCTAATTAGAGGAAAAACACACCAATAAAATTTAAACTCTTTTGGACCTTGGTCCCACTAGGTGTGCCAAAAAAATCTATCACTTGGATTTTCACCTTTGAGGAGATGTATCATCTCTCCTCATCCAAGTGGCATAATTGAAACACCTCTAGGCTTATGGGTAGCCTATGAATGAGGTGTATCTCTAGATAAGGCTAGTTCCCTTGATTTACCACTTTGGATCACTACTACACCTAAAATTTGTGAGGGAAAAGGGAGAGATAAAATTGAACACAAACTATTCTAACGGAGGTGATACACCAAATAATTTGATGAATTCTAACCAACTATATGTTAAAAATGAGAACAAATGATTAACCAAACATACATTTTTCCAATTTGAATCTTGTCACATCAATGTTTCATTATGAGGTTATGTATTAATGTTTAGCTAGGAGGGATAGACAAGAGGCCTTGAATGTCACTAGTGACTAGGATAACTCACTTAACCTTGAAACTTCCTAGAACACTTCACATGACCTATAAGAAGAAGCTGTAAATAGATGAGAGAATGAGACAACATGCTAAGGAATCTATAGTCTTCACTAAGAAAGATCCATCATTCAAGTAGAAAAACTATGAAAAGATATGTAAGAGGTAAAAATCAGTAGTATTATTGATAAAATGGTATGTAAATGAGTAGGGATTCACCATACTTAGGTGGAACATAATTTACAATGGCAAAAATGGCTAGTTCTTATAGAACTTTAGAGTGAGAGGATAAGAGATAAAGGTCACAAAGATACTTTTCAAGATAATAAAATTGGTTAGATATGGATGATAATAATATTTTGAATGGATCATGAAAGGTGAAAAATTATAAGTGTCTATATAAGGCATGAAACTCTTGCAAAGTGGTATAAAATTCCTTGTGTTAGCTCAAAAAACTACCTTCCTCATTTGGGCCTCTTGAATGAATCATAAATAACTAGGGATAGGTCCAATGATTGTAATTAGAGGTAATTACTTTAGACATGCCTTTCCATGCATTGGTTTTATTCCTAATCATCTAGAATCTTCTAGAAATGAGTCATCACTACCTACAGTCTAAAAAAATCCCTTTTTAGTCACCCCTCATACTTAGCCTCAAATTTGGATTCAATTTTCCATGAAAATATATGGGATGGAGTGGATGAAACTTTTAAATACCCTTCATGGCCTTAGACTACTTAGGTAGACCTTAAAATCACTTCCACTAGGAGTTTTCACACTTCTCACTACCATGTTCACTATGTCAGTTTTGATTGGTTGAGATGAGAGATATAATAGGGATAATTAGAAGTTTTTTAATGAATTAAATTAACATTTTGGGTTATAAAAATTCCTAATCCTTCTCTTAAATTTGTTTTCATCTCTTAAAAGTATCTATAACCTGCACCATGCACAAAATAGTCAAAAGAACCCATTTTGTACCCTATCCATATAGATAGGTAAGCAAAAAATTTAATAGGGGGAGACCCTAAAGAGTATTATAAAATATAAAACCACTTTCATTATCATTATGGTCCATTTTAATTCATCTCCAACCTTGTTTTCCCAATCGGATCACTATCTAGGGTTTGTAAGGGTTTTAAGTCACTTCTACTCTTAGGATTTATTCATGAAGCTCCAACATTGGAATTGAAAACCAATTTAACATATATAATATCAATAATGTATATTAGGACCATTTTTAACATATATAATATTCTTATATTTTCATGCATAGTTTATTAGGAAATGTGAGAAACTAAAGTTGCTATATCAAGCTCTTCTTTAGGTTCTTACATGCCTGAGTTATTTTAAAGACCAAAAGTGGATTTTTTATGGTTTCCCATACATAAAAAAATATTAAAAAGTTATATCATGATCCCATAATCATTATCCAATATTACAACAATCATATATAATACTAGAAGTGAAAATGACCTCCTCTTTGGATTCTAGGACAAAACCTTGCCTAATAAGCCTACCTACAAACTTAGTAACCCAGACCATACTATTAGGGTTCTTTCCTTTGTGAGATGTCTCTATGTTTTCCCTAGGTTTTTTTAAACTCCACACACTATCTATAAATGTTCACCCCCAAGTCCTAACCTATCCTTTTATCTCCTTTTTCCAAAACTGTAGGTTTTATGCACAAGGGGAAGTACCCTCTATCTAAGACAAAACAAAGGGTACTTCCCCTATTTATTCAAACCATTTGAATGTTTGAGATGGTTATCCAAGTGGTAAATATTATTTTTATTAGTTTTTATCCCTTTAACAGGTCAATATACCCCATAACTTCTACAAAACCCAAGATAGATTGTGTAAAAGGTGCACTGTATGAAGGATTTGGAGTATCTGTTGTATATTGCATCATGGGGTCCTCTCTCTACTTGTTTTATGATATGTGAGGATGTATATATTCCATAAAAACATTAAAAACTGTATTATAATATAATTCATCACCTTAATCCTCTCTCATATCCCTCATACTCTCTACTTAGTGATCATTGAGTATAACCTTGACTTTGTTTTGCTATTTTCCTCCCTCAAGGGTGACTCTTGTAGGTGTTCCTGCACATTTGAATCCTAGGTATGGTATTTTAAGATATTATAAATAGTTCTTATGACTACACAAAGTCATATATATAACTTATCAAACATTTTCATAACTTTCAACCACCTTGATTAAGTCCACTATCACCACTCAGTCAGTTATAGGTATACTTAGTAAGTTTGGGATGATGGGATACCTTTAGGTATTTATATGACCTAAAACATTACATATCATCTTAATTTTATGATATTTTAGGTCATAAACATTCCTTTCATTTAATATAACTATTTTATCATGGAGGCATGTTTTAGGACTACAACTTTGAGTGAAGGGTCTCTTTGAGGTCCAATCATGTAGGTGATACTGACTGTGTTTAGTGCACAAATTGCTTTGTACTAAACACACACCTCAAAACTTTTTAAAATTTATTATACTATATAGAGAATACAAAGTGACATAATTAATATGTATCAAATCTCTTGACATCCCTGTTATATGATTTCCACAAAAAGATCAGTTGCTTTATTTCTTCATTTTAGGGATTTGATCCCTAAACCTGTAATCATTACCTTTGAAGGTGATTTTAAACTCTACCTAGTATTATAACACTTCAAATAATATTTTTGTGATGTTTTCAACCTAATATGACCTCAATAAGGGTTCAAACTTTTCCAATCCTCTTCATATAAGGACACTCATATCTCTGCTAATGCCACCTATAGGTGGAGATTTCATATACAGGTAGTGAGGAAACTTGGATAGTATGATAGACATGGGTTATTGTGATCACTTATATGTCCTTAAAATTTTATAAAATGGATGATTTTAAATTGAAAAATACCTAGACCCATTTCTAAACCTTTTTCCCATGTGTTTTCTCATGAACGGTACTTGTAGGTACACTTGTAATGTTGCAGACCTAGCAGTAAAGGGAAAACCATGGGTGTATGCATGCTTATAAGTATACAAACTAGTCATATAACCTTTCAAGGTATCAAATGGGTTATTTAAACCTTGAAATACCTCTCAACAAGCTCAAATACCTTTAATTCAATGTGAGATCTCTTCCAAGCACCTATACATGTATATTAATGGCATAAAACTATAAGTGACTATGTTGATAGTCACAATCCTTCCTCTAAAAAATAAAAGTATTTTATTTGTTGACTTTTATATGATAATATATTAAACTTCTCAAAACCATAACTTTATCCTCATGTATGTGTTAAAATCCTTAACTCAACTCTCCATGTTTACTGTACATGATAGTCATAGAGTAAACCAACCGCCTCTCACTTATGATTGAAACTCTATGGAGGATTGATTTAAGAATTAATTTAAGAAGGTAAAGGGAATCAATAACACATTTAAAACATGGAAAAACACCTATCAAAACCCTCTGAAGTCATTATCAAAGCATTAAGATCTAGAAATGATGAAAACATGCATGTTATCCCAAATAAGACCAATCTACAAACTTGAGATGATTTTACCATAAAAAAACCTTGGAACATGAAATAAATCATGTAAAAAATTAGAAGAGGGATTAAAAATACTATGGAATCAAACTCAATAATTGGATTATATAGAATCAACCAAACAAGAGCAAAACCTATAAGATTCACAAATTTGCAAGCAAATTAGATATGCCAACTTCATGAGGATGGTTACTAAAGCACATGCCACTATTATTTGAACTATTTATATGGAAATTAATCTATATAAATTTAATTTCACCTCCCAAATTTGTTTGACCTAGAAGTTCTCCAACTATCTATACCAAACATAAACCTATTGACTGGTTTTATGTGTTTAGAAGGGTGAAGGAGTAAAATAGTTTTAGGTTATAATTAGTAATTATAGAGAATTTAAAACATGTAACTAAGATTTAGGAATATAAATAGACATTACTTAACCTTATCCCATGTGTCACACTTTCTTATGGGTTGTACAAGTGCAACACTCTTCTCTTTTCAAATGAAACTACACTTTCTTCTGAATAACTTATCACTTTTTAGTTGGTAACAGTTACTAAAGACTTATTAAGACACATGGAATGTGACATAATATTTTGTAACCTTCACATTTCCCAAGGAGGTTTTATAAATCATTAAATGCTTTATTTTGACCCCTAAATTGACTCAAAAAGATATATTGACTAATAAGACTAATGACCAAGGCTAATGTAACATTAAATTACATTAATTAACTTATAATACACCTCATGACATAATATTATACCCATAAACACATTAAAATCAAACTGTTTACCTATAGGGGTCCCAATTTGACCTATAGGGTCAAATTTGGTCAACACCACCAATGGGTGTGCATGAAATACTATCATAAATACAAATTATCATAGTCATACCAATTGAATATTTCTATATTTAGACTTGGAAAAATATAAATGACATCATAATTATATTTTTCTATCAATGTTTTCAATCATAATGCCATGTATGATTGAAGGTTGATAATCAACAAACCCATGATTGTATAAAGGACCTATTAACCATTTTACCACAAGTCAAAATGGGTTAACCCACTATAGTCAAAAAATTAAAATAGGGGTATAGTAATATGTTATATGATGTGTCATAGTTCATTTTATGTGATTTAATGTCTTATTAGCCTTGGTCATAGTTTAAGTTAGTCTTTATGTCATTTGATGTCACTTAGGGGTCATTTTATGGGTCATAAATGAAATGGTACAGTTTTATAAGCTATAAAAGTCTTATAATATACTTATCAACATCCATAATGTTATTAAATATCATATTCATTTTTAGGAATATCATTACTAATATAAAATTGTAGGTGTTAACTAAACATCAAGAAAACAAGAGCAAAAAGGGAATTTCAAAGGTTGTATGGCCTATAAGGGAGAGTCGCACATGGGAGAAGATTATGGGATGTCTATTAAACTTCCTTGGACTAATTTCCATGATTTACATGATTTTCAAGTTCTAAAAATGGGATAAAACCATTCTATCTCTCTATCACTCCATTAGGCAAGCAAAACTAGTTAGTAGGTTTCTTCTTGGTATGGCCAATAGGAGGACTTCCAAGTCAAATGATCTTAGTGGAGGATATTAAACTTGGTCAAATTAATATTAATTTTTATATTTAAAATATTGGCTTCCTATAATTTATGAACCATCCTTAACAAGTTAACTATCCATTTCTACTTGTTGTTTCCCATACCTTGCAAGTTTTGCTCCTATTTTAGCTAGTCTATATAGATCAATTGATTAATTTACTTATAGAGGATGTGTAATTACTTATATTATGTTTCCACTATTTGGTTTCATGATTGGAATAGATTTTATGAGTCAATCAATTCAAATTTCAATTTGATGTCACCAAGTGAGGTTGTATTCAAGTTTCACCACTTGTAAAAGGTTTCTTTCTATGAAATGGTTTCATGTGAATCTCATATGTTGTGATTAATGTTTTACATGTCATATAAATCACATTATTTCCAAGATAGGTATCTCAATATCATATATTAAGTAAGGATACAATCATATGAAAACACAGTCAACCTTCTGCTTGTTTCCAACTATAGTGATGTTGTCTTGAAGTGTGAAAACATCCATATAAGGTAATGAAGATTTCAAGGAGTTTGTATACCTTATTATAATCATGAAAAACCAAGTTATATCTTCCAAATGGCATAATAAGGACTATGATAGTCAATTTTACACACACACACACACACACACACACACACACACACACACACACACACACACACAGAGAGAGAGTCAGCCATGAATGTGCACCTATAAATGTTCTCAAAAGGATAATTACATTAAGATAAGGCATATATATCATGTGAATCCCTTCAAGATTTTAAGCATCCATTTTAAGGTGTTGATATAGGTTTAAACATCATTGAATGTCCATATATCATGCATACTATCAACTTTCTCATAGTCATTACTTGTATAACAGAAACGTCCACCTATAGGTGGCCCCATAGAGATATAGATTATTGTATGTTAAAACATGTTTTAGAACTTCATAAGGTTTGAAGTAGATGAATATGCCTTTAGATCCATGTATAAGTTCATGTGACACACACATTGGTTAAGTCTTGCCTTCACTACCCTATATGTTGTTGTGTGTATTTCTATAGGCTTACACAAAAGCATGGAGGTGTTTTAAGGAGAGATTTATCATATTCAGAATACTCATGAAGTTTTTATATTTTATATATACCTTAAGAAAAAAATTAAGTCATAGGTAAGTAGGTATAAGTGAGGAGTCACTTTAAGAGAAGAGAATTGTGTTTCAGGGACAAGTTTCCCTAAAACACCAAAATAAAGGTCCAAGCACTTTTGGTGTATATATATATAAATGTTTCATATAGTTTTGTGTTAGAGAGTTGTCATGATGATGTCATAGTGCTATCATGAAGGTGTCCTGGTGAGTGGATGAAGTGTTTTGATAGTCTATTTGATAATGACAAAGTGTGCAATATGTTTGTTCTTGTATACTTAAAGGTGGTTTGGTTGATCTTCAGTGTTGACATGGTTAGAGATGTTTAGGGTTGATTATGGTGATTTTATTGTGTGAAATGGGTCCTAAAAGATCTAAAGAATTCTTTGAGTTATTATGTGCATGATTTAAATTTATCCATTTCATCATTATTCTCATCTAAACACTTTGGGTCTAGTGGCAAAAAAACTAAGTAGGCAATTTGATGTCACCATTACTACATGGGAATGAGTCAAGGGGAGTTGGTCATATGTTTATGATAACATTATTCCATAGTTATTATGTTCCATATTCAAATTTATGCATTGAATCATAGTCAAATATATGAAGGTACAAAGTTAGTTTCTCTATCAGAATTCATTATTTTCCCATACTTAGCTAAATTTGCAATGTGGTTACAAAGAGCTGAGTAAGCATGTTGATGAGGTCAACATTCACATGCATTGAGGTATCATGATAAAATGATCATATGTGTTTGTTCATTTTTGTGCCTAGTTTATTTTTTCTAACTTTTAGATCATGCGATGTATTGTGTCAAAATATATTCATATGTAAAGTTGGGATCCTAGGTAGTTTGACTGTGTTTTTCCTTAGCCAAATTTGCATAAGGAAAGAAAGAGCTGAGTGAGAATTTTGATGGTTTTATATCTTTCATGTGTGAATGTATCAATATAAATTGATCATATAGATTCTTTATGTTTTGAATATAGATTATTTTCAGTAAATTCTAGATCATATACTTAAGTATAGTAAAAGTTATGGATGCTCAAAGTTGGCCTCTCAGGTAAGTTTTGACATAATTGGCTCTATGATAGAAGGTTTTGAGAAAGAATTCTAATGGAGTTATATCTCACATGCATGAGAGTTATAGGAGCTATGTTTCACATGGTTGGATTCTCCTATGTGAGGATATCATCTAGTCCAAGTTTGAGATCATGCGAGTAAACACAAATTTTTTTATTGAGGTGAAAAATTGGCTACTCAAGCATATTGAAAGGGTCCCCATACTCAGTCATTTTTATGAGTGTTAAATCTCAAGAAAGTTCAATGGTATATATTTCTCTAAGAATTTAAGAAGTATTAAGATAAGGAAAGGTGCATGATGTTTAATAACTGAGCAAAGGTACATGATAATGATCCAATAGTGAGAAAGAATTCATATAGATTAAACAAATGATGAGCATTATTTTTAAATACCTGATTGATCTATAGAGATTGATGGAGTGCATTAATTCAAAATTTCAAGATTACACGAGATGAGGTCAAAGTGACAGAGGTTTAACATCTAGAATTGGTAGACTATATGTTAAATATTGAATAAGATTGATGGTGTGTATTCAATCTGAGTAGAGAGTTCATGAGATTTGAGCATTGTGTATGAAGGCTAACTGTGACCATTTTCATTTGAATATTTGAATTTGTAAAGGAAAAAACTAGTGTCTGGTTTTTGGACCATATCTTAAGATAGAAGATAAATTTGCTTATGTAGTAAAAAACAATGTGGTATAGAATTATAATGCACATATAGATATATATTTGAAGATTTGAAAGTAAGTACAGTCAAATTTATTGAGCCTAGAAGTTGACTGTGTGTTCGTGCCCATTTTGGAGTGTTTAAGACTCGATGAGAAAGATATTTGAGCTGGTATTGATGATGTTTTGATATATCTTGATGTTTTATCTATTTGGGAGTGTTTTAGACTTGATGAGGTTATTCTATGTGGATTTTGGAGGTGTGTTCAATCTATCTTTAGTATGAACAATACTTAAGAAGTTGACTATATGTTCGGTAATAGTGTTCCTGTGTGTAAGGTCTATATTTGAGCTATTTAAACATACATAGATGTGAGACAAGATGACTATGATCATTTAAGGATGTTGAAGGGGACATAAAGAGTGGAATCATATATTTATAAAGTGGTTTTATGTTCTTGTTTTGATCAAGGGAGTGCTAAAGGAGTGAATGGGTTCACATGAGACCTATAAGGGATAGAAGGGCCTTATTAAAAGGTGTAGTTCCTTAAGGGTGACCCATAGATGGTATGGATAACCTATGAAGATTATATTGATATTTTTATTTATTTTAGAGATGCCTTAAGGTTTAAGGCATGCCTAATGGCTGACCAAGGTAGTAACTATCAATATTGCTTTATAAATAGTGGAACCAAAGATGATGGGTTCTAGACTTTGAATGAGATATTAAGGAGTGATTAGAGAGAGGATTGTGTGTGTGTTTTATGGAGAAAAGGATGGGTAGAGTTCCTTGAGGATGTATTGAAGATCAGATCAGTTTTAAGACTATTTGTATGACCTATTGGTCATAATTCTATTTGTATAAAAGTGCTCTTTCAAATTGAGTTTGAGTGAAGGAGAAGAGTGATAAGTAGAGGTCCATAATCAAGTGTTATATACATTAGCTCAGATGTGGATGTGTTCATAGGTTTTATTGTGGTAGATCAACATCTAAGGTGGTTGTATCCTCCTTATAAGGTGAAACTTGATAAAAGGTCTAGTTGTTGTTGCATCTCATCTAGATAGGTGTGGTAGCACCTTGTGGGATTAGAGTCTCACTAAATAGGGATTTTAGTTTCTTGATAATTTTTATATGGTATAAATTGGATATCATTATTATAAGATAATATTCTAATTATAGGTTCTAGTGGGTTTTATTCCCCAAGAGGGTTCTCCATGTATGCCTTGTGTTATGTGATTGATCTTGCATTGTCTCTCTTGCTCATTAATATGAATGGTGTATATGTTTCATGAATTATTGTGGTATCTAATTAAGTATTTTTAAATATTATAATTTAAATTGGATTATTTGGGCTCACTGATTCACCCCCTCTCTTAGTGATTGTACCTTTAACATTTTGATGAATCCAAATAATTATAACTTACAACCATATCCTAGGGTAACATATTATAAAAGGAAGTGAGGAATTTGGTCAATTGGTTTTAATGATAGAAGGATCCAAAGCTACACATTTGTGTACTACAAACATTTAGTGATTTTTATAGGTTTTGAGCTCTCAAGTGCTGTCATAACTTAAAGTTACAGTATGGAGGCATATCTTCATAATTGTGTGGTCCTATTAAGTTGATACGACCATTTGTGTTTTAAAAATCATAAATAATGGTTGAATTAAAATATGTTGACCCCCATTAGCACCTATAGGTACATCTTTAGAAAATCAACCTACAACCTAATTGTAGGTGACTCGCTAAAGATCATAAGTAGACATTATGGATACTAAGCCTAAAAACTCAAATAATTATTAATAAAAGATGATTCTAAATGATTTAAAAGATCCAAAAGTGATGTGGCACTAATTTAAAGGATAATATTCACCTACAAGACCCATGTTTAGTCAATTGTACTTGACTATAATTGATAGTGAGCTAAGAGATGGTGTTCTTGATGTTGACACAATATGAAGATGTTGTGAATAGGTCCAAATGGTTGTATAAATAAATTAAATACCTAAATTTCATAGTGAGGAATTATAATAATTACTAAAACTTAGAATACCACCTAAATCACCTCTTTCAAGACAATTAAAAACATAGTTAGTCAACATGTAGTCTTGACCAATCAAGGTATATGAGGAAGTATGTGGTAAGGTTGGAGTGGTAAATAGATTTGGATCAACTTAATAATGGTAATAATATTCTAAAAAAACTCTCACACATTTAAAATAATATAATGAGATGTTCTCAAAGAAAACACATAGTCATACTTGATACCCTACACACAATCAATCACTTGATAGTCTACCTTTTGGGTTTAATGGTGTTTGTAGGGTATAATGGTATAATCAAACCTTGGAAATTTGTATATATCATATAAATCATTTGGATAATATCACCATATGTTCAATTTTTATGATACAATAGTTTAAGAGTGTATTCAATAAAAAATGCATCATGTCTATATATATCAATACTAGCTTAGAGAAGATAGAGCATACCTACACTTCCAATTGGGAATACATTTGTTAAGAGGGATCATAAACAATATAAGGATCCTATATAATTTATTAAGGGATAATTTGTCACAATACACCATTATAGGAAGGTTTTCAAAGCCTAAAATCTAATATAATCATGCAACAACCCTAAACGAGTCCTAGATTTAATGTTCACTCTATTCTAAAAAATAAGAAAGTAAATCTATTCTAGTGTTCACTAAATATTATGGTATAAAGTGGGGGTTAGAAAAAAAAAACTAAAATAAACATGTATATAATACATATACTCACATCAATGTATATGGAATCCAAATGCATGGGAGAGAAGCACAATTGCATTAGCTATCTACTCTTACAAAGGAGAAATAAAGTTAGGAATACTTACCTTGATGATGAACCTATAAAGCCTCAATCTCTCCCTTGGCCAAGGTGATTCACAAGAGATTGTTATGGTATGTAATAATAACAAATACAAATTATCTCTAGGCTACATAACCTATCTATGCATCTAAAAGACTTTTCCACATGACAAGATCTATATCTCCAATGAAAGTATGGAATCCTAAGCTTTATTCCTAAAGTAGAATGGTCAATAAGCATATGTTCATTCACACTTCTTATTATTAACTTATATATTCTAAAATGGTTATAAATTAAATTTTATATATAGGTAGATCTTTACCTAAATCCCTCTGAATATGCCAATTATATAAGGTCAACCTAGTTGACCTTGTATGTATTTAGAAGATAATTCACTAGGTCCCGAGATGGGTAGACCAAAGGACTCATGAAACCCATAATGAAAAATATCATTAAATAGTATAGGTTCAACCCAATCGACCTTGTATATTAATCAAAAGCTAAAAACTATACATGGTTGACCTAGTTGACCTAGTATAGTCAACTGGTCAAAGGGGATCAGGGTGAGGAAAAGAAGGATGGAAAGAGGAAAAGCACTGGAAGAGTGTGCAAGGGAGGAGTAATATATTAGGGAATGGTTTTAGGATCTGGTTAGATTATAAATAATGTGTCAATAAAGGACAACAATCCTATAAATAACCAAAGGTCTGCCCACCCCTTTCCTGGTACACCCCTTAAAGCATGCACTTAGAGAGATTGAGTCTCAATGGGTTCCTGCAAGATAAAAAGTTTCAATAATCAATAAAAGTTTGAAAATATTATGTTTATACATATGCCCTACTCTAAGCTCATCACATGTCATGTGAGTGCAACACGGGATGGTGCTTCAGGAATAGAACATGCTAACACATAATGTTGATGCTAAGTAAAGTGTAGTAATCATTAAATAAGATAAAGAAATGATATAATACCTTTAATTACCTTAATGATTTAAATAAATAAGTAGACTACAAGATAAAGTAAAGGGGTCTAATGTGAAGAACACTAGGCAAACCTATAAAAGTTAGTGCAAAAGTTAGCCAAAAATTAAAAAAACTGGAATATAGACATTTGATAGTGGAAAACATTCTCTACATCATCATGAATCCAATGCATTGTATGGTTTGCAAAATGGATTAATAGAAACAAAGATATAATTAAAAGGAGGAATCTAAAGGAAAATAATTGAAGAATTTGAATTTTGAAAAGTGTTTTGAAATAGGGGAAGAGGAGTCATTTTGTTATTTTGACTTGTGAAAGAGAGAAAAAGAGCTTTGGAGACCAAATGAGCTAGGATGGTGAGGAAACAATAAGCTAGACAAGGGGGAGCTCCATGAGTGGAAAAAGGTGCACTACAGGTATGCAACTATGAATCTTAAGTCATTTTTGGAGAAATTTAATGAATTTAAGTATATGTTTAGAAAAATTTAATTTTTAGCATTTTTAGATGTTAGAATGAAGCAAAATTAGATTATGTAGGTAGGAAAAAATAGTTAGGCAAATGGGTTTGAAATAATTAGGAAGAAAACTACAAAAAGGATTTTTTTTTAATAAAATGCAAGGGGTCAATAGTGAAAAACAACTGGGTTGACCTAGTTGACCTAGTAGGCTAAAAGTGTGCAAAATCCACACTATCGACCTAGTAAGTGTGTGCTAACCTTATACATTTTACAGACTATCAACCTAGTACAGTTTGCCAATTGATCCAAAAAATATAGAATGATAATGCAGTACTAAGAAGGGGGAAAAAAGAGTGTTAAATTAGATATTTAAGTCAACCAAATCAAAAATAGGGAAATTTTGATTAAACTATGTTGACCAAAGAACCAAAATGGTATAAAAATGCATGAAAAAGGCCAAAATATGGCTATAATGGCCTAAAATGACCAATTAAGGGCAAAAAAGACCAACTAACTAGAAATAAGTAGTAATGAATGAATTAAATTAATTTAGGCTTATTTTTTATTGAAACTGTAAAAATAATATATTGTAATTATACATGGCATGGAAGATCTAATACATCTTTTGTTATTTCTTGATTGTAGGGATGACCCAAGTTCTAGAGATTGGTAGACATGTCTTGGCTACCAAATCGACATGAGCATCTGACCATAGGAGATAGAGTTAGTCTAGTAATTGTAGCTTAAAAGGGATAGCTGACATGTTTAGGATTCCCATAAGCATGGATCTATTATTCATGTTCCTTGGATGTTTGGAGTGATTAACTAACACCTTCAGATGGGAGGTGGATGGGGATGTGGTATAGGTAGCTATCACTCTAGAGGATGTGCATGCCATCGTAGGGCTAACAGTAGTAAGAACACTAGTGACTATAGGCATACTAGACAACTTGGAGGAGAGGAGAGCCTTAGCCATATGGGCTATAGGCTTGAATGTGATATTGGTGAGTAGGAGAGTTAGTATGTTTAACATATATGCATCATAAATTTTGGATATCTATAAATTTGTGATAAGACTTATGATACAATGAGTGTTATGTTATAAATTAGATGGCAAGGTACCACTATTCAAGGTAGCCTTGAGTAAGATGATACTAGAAGAGGGATTAATATATGATCTCAACTCTATCATCTAGGTCTAACATATACATGATATATATGAGGTGTTGGTCAGAGGGTAGAAGTTGGTAAAACTGATCATATTACTGATGGATTAGATATATAAGAGGTTTCTCATGTATTGGCTAGTTGTATTTCCCCATGCGGTCGATGAAAGGTCACCTCAAGTGTAGAGATGGAGAGAGGACCATGTAACACAAGCTATGACCCATGTACCATTGTTATAGATGGTGAGATACACATACATAGTGTGGTATCCATATAGGCACATAACTACTACATGGTTGAGTTGGGACATAGTTACACCAGCTACAATGAGGATAGAGGTGGTTAGACATTATACCTAGTGGAGAGATTCATATTGGGTGGCATGAGTGCCAAGACAGATGGGCTTACCTAATCCATTGGCACCAATATTGATGTTTGAGTAGTGGGCTTATCATGTGAGAGAACCATGGGGGAGGAGGGGACTAAGGCCACTAGTGATGAGGTCTATGCTCAGACCATATCTTGAGTCACCATAGATTAGGCAAGCATGATATGGAGTAGAGTCAGAGGAGAGGGGTGTGGAGTTAGTGGCACCAGATATACCACTACCAGATCCATAGTGAGATAAGCAATAACCATCAAAGACATAACCTTGATGGAGGTAAGAAGAATAGGAGAGAGTGCAGACTATCACCATCCTTGATGACCTAACAGGTGAGATAGAAAATAGATAGATGATATACATGCCACTCAAGCATAGGTTGAGGTGGATACAAGCCATGACAATCATATTTGTACTAAGGAGGAAACTTATAGAGGAGTTACTATGAGGTTGCATAGATGGAGAGACTATGTTAGGTGGTCATATAGATGGTAAGATCATAGTGGTTGAGACATGTATAAGTAATAAGCATGATTAATTTATTGTTTAAGTTTTTATTTTTAAATAGAGACTAGAGATAGATAGATATTATGAGATATAACAATGATCTAATATATATTTGGGTGTGATTTTGTAAGTGTAGTTGAGTATGTGTTTCCAAACAAGTTTTCGCTTTTCACACTCAAAAGGAAATGAGAAACTAAGAAATGGTCAAGGATTTATACGTACTCGGATGTAGTCTTGCACACTAGATTCAGATGACTGAGAGAACTCCTCTTTGGTTGTGGAGGATGACACCTGTAGAAGAAAGAGACTTAAACACAGAAGTTGTTAGATAGCTAAAAAGTGGACTGCCAAGCAAAATCTTGGTCCTAAAAGTGCAAAGACTTCTTGGAAGATGATAGTCCACTTGATAAAAAGTAGAATATAGTCAGAAACAAAAATGATAAAGACAAAGTAAAAGAAATGAAAGCAAATGTGTAATTGTTATGCAGTAGTCTACTTTCCACAGTCACCAACATCGGTGGTTCTATCGACGTCGGTCAAGGAAGGTTGCCGACGTCGGTTAGTCTGCCGATGTTGGTAGGGGCAATGGTCGAGGTCGGTCGAGGTAATGGCCAGGGACAAGTTTTAGGTCTATTTTATAATCCATAGAGTGGTTTGAGAGTCTGTTTTGGGGGTCAGAGAGCCTATTTGGAGGTCAGAGAACCTATTTGGAGGTCTGTGCAGGGCTGTAAGGTAGAAAGTATGGTCTAAATAGGGGACCAAAGAGAGGATAGGGTGACAGGGAGATAGGGATTAGAGAAGGCCTTTCAGCCTCTCAGGGAAGGGCAGGTTGGGTCTGGGCAGTGGTTTGCTTAATAGATGAATTCAAATAAAAATTGAAATGAAAAACAAAGAAATACTTATCTCCTACTTGCTGAAGGAGGAGTGAAGGAGACCTGTTGCTGATGTTGTTGATGGACCTATAATGCCTTTGATCTCACAGTCTGGAGTTATTCCTGCAGAGTACCTATAGCTGGTGATGTTTGCTATGCAAGAGGGAGAGAGAGAGAGGTTGAATGCCAAGATGCAAGAGAGTTCACATTCGTGGGGGCAAAATGGAAGCAAAAATGTAGTTTTAAGGTAATCGACACTGGCAGAACCATCGACATTGGCTGCATACTGACCGACGTTGGTGGCTAAAGAATGGGGACAGAGGCTAATTTTAGCCTTCTGTCCATTCTTACAAGCTGCCAGGGTCAAATGTCATTAAAAAATGGTTGAGATGGGCTTAAATGGATGCGAGAGGAAGGGTTAAGATGGGATTTGGGTCATTAAGGCATGGCATGGGGTGAGGGGATCCAAGGAGAGGAATCTGAGGTGGCATGAGGTGGCATGGGTGAGGTGGCAAAGGGGCAATTAAAATAAAATATTTGATTATTTTAATTTAATAATGGAGTGGGTTAGGACTTGTGTTAGAAGGTGGACCAAGGGGACCAAGGGGGGAGGATGACCAAGTGGTAGACACGATTTTGGTGTCTACATTTTCCCTTTTTTGTCTTGTTGGTTATTCTTGACAAACTACAAGACAAAAATAGGAGTTGGTTGCCCCAGGTAATGGGATGAGGTGTTCCCCCCTCAAAGAGGGAGTCGAGGGAAGGGAACTTGAGATCGAGTGTTGATTTGACAGAGAGATGGATAGAGAGGGTGAAGAGTGAGTGTGAATGCTACAAAGGGTGAGATTGCACGTATACCACACCATGTGATAGGTAGGTCAAATTGTCATGGTCGAGGGTCGAAGAGTGGCAAAATCAAAATAATCAGGCCCCAGCATTTAGTCATAGCTAATTAGGTTATCTGATTCAAGCTGTAGCTCCAAAGGGTCATCATGTTTTAGGTATCCCAAGCTCAGGAAGTGCTCCTAAAAAACATGAAAAAAGGTCACAAGTAGTAGGGATCAACTTGCTCATGATCCAATACTTGTGGAGGTTGGTGATAATTTGTTAACTAGTTGTGAGGTAGCAAAGACAATCAAAACAACTAGGGCAGAGTTGTCTCAAAAGTGGTCGAAGGAGATAGTCACGATCTCCAAGGTCTGGTGGTCGAGGTAGGTAGAGGCAAAAGTGACCTCAAGTGTGCCCCAGGAGGTTAAGATGACTTCTACTAAAAAGTTGACTGATTGGGGGCATGATTTTGGTCATGGTTTAAAAATTTGGGGGTTGAAGGCTGTCGAGGTTGGTGATAAAATTGATGTCGGTGGCCCAAAGGGACCAACATCAGTAGAAATTCGCCGATGTCGATGGCCTAGGGCACGCTAATGCTGACATCAGTGGCCTACCAAATCTAACAAAACTAGATTGGTGGCCCACCAAAAGTCAATTGTGATTTGTTGACTAAGAGAGAAAAAAGAGCTCTAGATATTTTTGAGTGAAAGTGACTGATTGTGAGTGCATTAGCAATGTGAGGTGGCAGAGTGAGATTGGTGGAGAGAGGGAGTGGATTAGAGAGTGATTGGAGGCCGCAGCAACTTTTGTGGGCCAACAGGTGCTTGAGGACAAATTGACACAGAGGAGATGGTAAAGGGGAGTAGAGGACCCACAGGAGGTCCACCACCAGTGGCACCCATCGTGCCACCACATCAGTGATGATGAGATGAGGTAGGAGGAGTATTAAAGTGGTTTAGAGTTGATTTTGATTTTAAATTTGTTTTTTGAATTTTTGTTGTTTGAGCTAGAAATTGAGGGGGAAGGGTAGCTAGGAGGGTGGGTGGTGGGTTTAGGATAGGTTAGGAGTCATCTAGAGGGTTTTTAGGGGGTTTGGGAGCAAGAAATGGGGAAGCCCTAATTTTAGGGCTCACTCCATTCGGCCCTAGGGCCGAACCAGTCACCGATGTCAGTGGGTTCACCGACGTTAGCCAACCAGCAACTGACATTAGCCAACTAGTGACCGACATTAGTCACTCACTTGCTAATGTCAGTCACTAAGTGACTGATGTCGATTAGGTGAGTACCATTGCTAGCATGCTAACTGATGTTAGTGGCTACCTGGTCAGAAAGAGAGATGAAAAATGGTCAAGTCGAAGGGTCGAAGCTATGCCAAGGGCTTCTTGAGTGTCGAGATAGGTAGGGATGGTTAAATAGGAAGAGTGGTAGTCAATGGTTAACATGAGACTAATTTTGGGTGGATGCAGGTGAGGTAGATGTTGATGCTGTGGGACCGCCTCCTGACATTACTGATGCAGATGCATGAAGGCATGACCATCAAAGAGTGGGCCCACATGATAGTAGTGGGACTAGGTGGGCTACAGTGCTACTGTAGAGTGGCGAGGGATGTGAGTCTGAAGGTGGCATTGATCAAGTGGTGGGATCGTTCCACCAACACCTTCCCTCTACCCATAAGAGAGCTGATGGTCATGGTCAAGGACATGTACTAGATTTTGCGACTGCCAGTGCATGGAGTAGACATTTATGCCTACTCAAGAGAGGTGCATGACATTCATATGGATACACTATTTGGGGAGCACATCGCTGAGATGAGCTACCACTCAGCAAGTTTTGCTTATGAGCCCCTCTATGCGGCAAAAAAGGATGCACATTAGCTAGCCATCCTCATGATGATCAGCATCATAGTATATGCATTGCCAAATGTAGAGGGAGGCAGGTTTTTGGTCACCATGACCAGAGTTTTGATAGAGATGGTCAAGCAATAGAGCATGTTTGCCTGGGCACCTATCTTTTTGGCCCAGGTCTATAGAGAGCTATGGGGTATCAGTTAGTGGTGGCAGTATAATTATGCGTGGTCCACCTTCTGCACTATTGGGCCTATGAGCACATCATGGTTGTGCGTCCTCTCAGCCTCCCAGTGGTGATCCAGACTAGGTTCAAAGTTGGCTTTAGGTGATGGCGTGAGGTTATGGCATAGATTTAGGTGGATAGAGTAGTCAAGAACATCGACTACTACCGAGGGGTCTTGGAGGCCCTGATTCTGGTAGACATCATCTAGAGACCATATCTGGGGTATCTAGCATTTAGAGACAGGGAGAGTAGATGGTCGAGACTCAGAGCATGTGATGGGTTAGGGGCAGGTGAGCCAGTGAGCTTGAGAGGATACTGGTAGAGAGAGTGCGGTGCTAGTATGGGTTGCTATAAGATGTACCTCCCACATTCTTGTAGTATAGGCAAGATGATATAGAGGTGCCACTCTTGCTACCAGAGGAGACAGAGGAGCTAGATTTTGAGGAGTTTCTAGTAGGACTTGGGATAGCTAACCCAGGGTGTACAGAGGCCTACACAACGTGGTGGATAGGGCAATACACAAGGGTATAGGTGGGCCCACAGCTTGATCTACAGGCAGTGATCAGAGAGTGGGATATAGCCTACGAGGAGAGAGACACGGTGCGGCAGGAGAGGGACATAGCTCAGGCCTAGGTGACCATTTTGCAAGGGCAGGTCATAGTTTTGATAGGGCAAATGGCAGAGATGATAGGTTAGGTGGCTAATTTGATAAGGTAGGTCACCATTCTACAGGGTTAGCTGGCTATAGCCCAGGTATAGGGAGTGGCAGGATAGGTTTTTAGGGGGTAGGGCCTGATTCAGTAGCCATCTCAGTAGCCATTATAGGGGCCAGGACAATTGGTGTTAGTGCAGTCGACATTTTCACAATTGCAGAGTTTGGTGTAGGGCACGGCAGTAGGCCAGATGGGTCCACTACAGATTGTACCTATAGTTAGGTACAGGACTATGCTAGATGAGATCGCGTATTATGAGGGAGCTATCAGAGAGTTCCCTCAGATACAGTGATACTCTGAGATGAGAGATGAGTAGAGCCGCAGAGGTCTGTGTCATGTGTGACCACTTCAGGCACTTGAAAACAATGCAGGTTAGAGAGTGGAGATGACACAGCCTTGTCATGACCACCACCTCCACCGCCACAGCCACAATCGTGAGGCTATTTTTTGAGATTTTTTGATGTATATACTAGCCTGTGAGCTGAAGATGCGAGATGTATTATATATTTTGAGAGAGAGAGACAAACACAGATGTGTCATTGTACAAAAGATTTTGATATATGTATATGATGATATTTTTTTGATCATGGATGTGTTTATGAGAAATGTTATGGATGTGTAATGTTTATAGCATTTGATATTATGTGAATGATGCATGTTTTGATATTATGTTTATGATTATGATGTGATGATGACTAATGTGATGATGTTGATATTGTTGTGGTTAATGAGATGATTAATGATATTGATGTAAATGATTAATGTTAATGATGTGAATGGTTATGACTTGTAGATTATATGATGTGGATGTTTAATTTTTATGATGGTGATGTTGTTATGATTAATGACTATGATGTAAATGATGAAAATGATTATGCCAATGATTGTGGACATATGTGATTTGTGGTGATGTGATTGATAGGTGATGAGAGAATGGGATGGAAGAAAGTGATGAAGATAGTGGCTGAGCTAACCCCAGAAGACCCCATGTCAACTGAGTGCTACCTACATAGCCCCTATTAGTAGGGCCTCAGGCCAATGTAGTTCTCCCAAAAAGGGAGGAAGGGTCAAAGTGATCGATTACTTTTGGTTGAGGTCAAGTCATGGTTAGAAGAGAATAGGTTTTGTTCATTAGGTAGATGAATAAATGAGTGTGGTCGAGCTAACCCCAAAAGACGTCGTGTCATCTGAGTGCTGCCTACATAGCCCCTAGTCCTAAGGGCCTCATACCAATGTAGTTCAAATTAGGAGACAAATTGGTTGATGTGATTGGTCTAGAGAATGATTTAGCATGTCCCATATGTCTGAGGGTTCATGCTCAAAATGATGAGGAGAAGAAGATGTTACATCCTTTTCTGAAATGGTGTATTCTGTAACATTGGTCAGGGTTTTTTATCCCTAGCAATTGTCCATATTAGGTGATGGATGTTTGCTAAAAATGAAATGAGTCTATTTATGCGTCAGCAAGTAATGGTTTATGCTTGACATAAATTGGGTAGTTGATAGTTTCCATGTGTATTGGTATCCACAGAAACTAGTGTGAATAGGCTATATGAGTGGTCTGAAAAGAGTCAGCTTGAGTTGGTTTGACAAATGATGTAGTTTAATGTGACCAAAGTATAAAGGAAGTGAAAGGCATATTCACCCTTTCATTGACAAGGACTAGAATGATAGCATAAATAGGGGTTGTTAGAACCAAGAGCCCCATTTATGCATTATGTCGTCGACCATAGGTTGTGTGAGAGCGGTAATCGAATCACTTTAACATTAAAATGAGCTTGAAGTCCCTTGAGCAGGTGATATGATAGGTGAGGATAGGGTAACCCTTTTTAGAGCAGAGATAACCTTGCCCCTTTTTATAGGAGACCCTGAGATGACTACAAGCCAAGTCCATGACCCCCCCCTTTTTTTTTTGAGCAGACTGATCGATGCGGGAAGTCTACATAGAGATGTCATTTTGCTTTGTGGTCATTTATGAAGCTGATCAATGCGAGAAGCTTCTAAACAAGTGTTGTTTGGTAGCAAGATTTAGTCATAGCCATCCTTCGAGGGAGTGGTCTATATTTTTGCTTTATATATTTGAGGGCTTTTGAATAGTTGTCCTTCGAGGGAGCAGTCTATTAGCTACAGCAATGATAGTGTAGCTATCCTTCGAAGGAGTAGTCTAATTTTTTAATTTTGTGACCTTGGATATTTTGACATCTCAATTTATTTTTGACAGAATTTTGAGTCATGGACAAGACTATAAAAGTTCAAGGGCTCCCTTTTATTAGGACAAAGCATCCATACTTTATAAAAGGATTATAGAGGATTTGTTTAGGGGAATAGGGTTGAAAGGAATTAGGATTAAGAGGATAGGGGATTGCTCAAGGGATGAGCTCAAGTTAAATTTTAAGTGGATGAGTACTCAACTAATAGTAGAATGGTCACAGATGCAACGCATTAAGAGGCTCAAGTTCTAGTCGTCCATCGAGAGAGGACAGATGATAAGTCCCTGACCCATACTTGTGCATGATGATGAAAGGTCCAAGCCAATTAGGGGAAAACTTGCCTCATTTACTTCACTCCATATTGGTCACATGCTGATTTTCTTTGAGGATGAGGTCTCTGATGTTAAAATCTCATTCTCAGAAATTTTTGTCATAGGTTTGCTTGATGCGATTTTGATAGACATGGAGATGGTTGAGGGCAGCAAGATGACATTCGTCAAGTAACTCAAGTTGAGCTAAGCAATCTTGATGAAAGTCATCATTAGAGATAATGTCATGTAAAGAGATGTGGAGAGATGGGATTTGTACTTTGAGAGGTAGGACAGCCTCTATTCCGTACACTAGGGAAAAAGGGGTAGCACCCATAGATGTTCAGATGCTATTGCAGTAGGCCCACAAAGTGAAGGGAACGTGAATATGCCAATCCCTTCCTATGTCATTGACCACCTTCATGAGAATTTTAGTTAGAATTTTTTTGGAATCCTAGGCCTACCCATTTGCTTGTGGGTAGTAAGGTGAAGAGAAGCTGAGCTTGATGTTGAATGAGTCACAGAGTTTCTGGACGGTTTTGTTTTTGAATGACTTGCTGTTGTTGGTGATGATTTTATGAGAAACACCAAAATGATAGATGATGTGGGTACTAATGAAGTTGACAATCTTGTCAGCTTTTGTGGAGATGAGAGGAATGGCTTCCATCCATTTAGTGAAATACTCGGTGGCGGTGATAATGGATTGATGATGAAGAGACGAGTGAGGGTTAATCTCACTGATGAGATCTAAGCCCCACTGTGAAAAAGGCCATAAATATTGAGTGACTTATAAGGCATGGCTAGGAAGATGAAGCAAGTTAGAGTGCTACTGGCACTTGATGCAACACTGAATATAGTCGCTACAGTCTTGATGAAGAGTGGGCCAATAATAGCCCAGGCAAAGGATAGCTTGGCAACTGAGTTCCCACTGAAGTGTCTGCCACCTATCCCATCATGGACTTGTTTAATGGTATGAGACGCTTTAGTGGAGGTTAGAAAGCAAAGAAGGAGGCCATCGAAGCCTCGCTTATAGAGAAGACCCCCTAGCATGGTGTAGCGAGCTATACGTTTGATGAAAGCTCACCGCGCATTGCTAGAGAGGTTCGAAGGAATGACAGAATGAGATAAGTAGTCCACAAGTTGCTTATACCAATCATCTCATGGACTAGAGTCTATGGTGTTGACATGGTTGATGTTAGGAGACATGTATGAAGGCAACGGCACACGATGCACCATGACAAAAAGTCTGGATGAAGATGACAAAGATGGAATATGCGAGGTGAGAGAAGCCATGGTGTTAGCAAACTTATTCATGGAGCGCGAAACAGTCTACAAGAGGTAATGGTTGAAAGAGGCCAGGAGAGTGTCAGCACAATTTTTGTACCTTCGTAAAATTTCATTTTTACATAGGTATGAACTGTTGATTTGATTGATGACAAGTTGCGAGTCACCGAAGATATTGATGGACTTGATGCTGAGAGAAAGGGCGGTTTGATGTCCCAAAATTAAGGCTTCATATTTAGCCATATTATTGGTACAATCAAAGTCAAGCTTGAAAGATAAAAGCATGGGCTCACCTTTGAGTGGGATGATTATGACTCTCACACCCCCACTGAGTTGACATTTGGAGCCATCGAAGAACATGGTCATTTGATAGACGGTGTCATCGGTGGAAAGCGCAGTGATAGATTCATCAGGGAACTTGTATTGTGAAGGTTGATTGTCGAAAAGAGGGGCATCTGCCAATTGGTTAGTGATGGTTTACCCCTTGATAGATTTCTATTGGATGAATTCGAAGTTAAACTCAGCAAGCAGCATGAGCCACTAAGCCATACGTTGATTTTGGTATGGCTTGGAATGCATGTATTTAAGAGGGTCAGTGTGAGTGATGACAAAGGTCTTGTGGTTGAGAAGATAATGGTGGAGCTTAATAGCAACAAAGACTAATGCCAAATAGAGTTTCTCAAGATGGGTATACTGAGTTTCATAGTCGATAAGTGTTCAGCTAATATAGTAAACCGCTTGCTCACAATGATGCTCGTCTTGGTGCATGATCATGGCACTTAACGAATGGTTGGTGGCTGAGATGTAAAGGTAGAAGGGTTGGTCATCTTTAGATGGAATGAGAATTGGTGGAGAGACTAGATAGCATTTAAGGGCTTCAAAAGCCTCTTGACAATCCTTATCCCATTTAAAGGAGATGTCCTTCTTAAGGAGATGATGAAAAAGTTGGTAGCAGTCAGAAAGCTATGAGATGAAGCAGTGAATGGACTGGAGCTTCCCTTATAGACTGTGAAGCTGCTTGAGATTGGTCAGAGGCGACATCTCAAGGATAGCATGAATTTTGGTGGGATCTATCTCGATGCCACGAAAAGAAATGATGAAGCCCAGGAGCTTGCCTGAGAGGACCCCAAAGATGCATTTCTTGGGGTTAAGGCAGACATTGTATTGAATAAGGTGAGAGAAGATGATCTTGAGAATGGTCAAATGGTCATGGCGAAGCTTGGACTTGTCGAGCAGGTCATCCACATAGTCTTCCATGATTTTATGGAAGAGATCATGGAAAATGTAAGTCATGGCATGCTGATATGTGGTGCCTACATTCTTCAAGCCAAAAGGCATGACCCAATAGTAGAAAGTCCCCCATGGGGTGATGAAGGTAGTCTTATGCTGGTCTTTCGGTGCAATCAGGATTTGATTGTATCCTGAAAACTTGTCCATGAGAGATAGCATCTCATGGCCAGTCATGAGATCAACAAGTTGGTCAATGTTGGGAAGAGGAAAGTTGTCTTTGGGATAGGCTAGGTTAAGGTCATGATAGTCCATGCAGATCTAGATCCCCCCAGTCACCTTGGTGATTGGGACGATGTTAGAAACCCACTGCAGATAATCGATGGGTTGGATGAAAGAGACAAAAAGAAGGTGCTAAAGCTCCTCTTTGATAAGGAGCATAATGCGAGGATGCATCTTTTGAAAATTTTGCCTGACAGGCTTAGCCTCTGGTTTGGTGATGATGTTATGGGTAGCAATGTTGGGGTCGATGCTAGGCATGTCACTGTAGGTCTAGGCAAAGGCCTTGCTATGGTCTGAGAGGAACTGGGTGTAGTCAAGCTGTTCTTGGGCATTTAGAGATTGGCCAATCTTTAAGATGTGAGGAACATCAAAAGAGGGAAGGTTGATGTTAATGGTTGATTTATTTAACATAACCTGGGTCTCGAAAGGGAGGGAGCGCTGGATGAAAGAGTCATCGGTGCCCATGTAGGAGAGAATGGCATTGTCATCTACGTAGTGGATAGTGTTAATGGTCACCGACTCATCATCTATCAAGTTGGGATAGATGAGAGGGAGAGACCTGGACACCCCATTTAGCTGATAGGTCAGGGGTTCTAGGTGGATGGTGTTTATGCAAAAAATACTAGGAGGGATGGAAACCATCGACTCCATAGGCGAAGGGGGAAGAATAAGCGAGCTAGGAGGTGATTGGTTGATGGTGGGTTTAGGGCAAAGATCTATAGAAGCCTGAGTAGGGTCTTGGAAACCCAGGCCATATCATTTCTTATCATTGTCATCATTGAGTGATTCGATGTTCTGATGGGAGCCTTGCTCATAGCGCTCGAAGCTAAACCCCTTCCATGCACACCTATAAAGGTAAATGTGTGCAAAGGTGGGGTTTCCAAGAAATGAGAAGTCAAATGTGAATGGCTGAGGTGAGGAGAGAGGATTTCCATCAGTAAGAGCTTGATTAAGCCCCCCATAGACAAGATTGGTTTAGAGATGAGGAGGACCATAAGGCACAACCATTCTGATTCGATGGTCATAACTGGGGCTGTGGTGAAGCCGTCCATACTCTTTCAGAGTTTAGAACATGTCTAAGGCAAGTAAGTGATATTCCCCAAGTGAAATTCATTGGAAGATGTCTTCCATGGGGTCTTTGGTTATCGCTTGAAGAGGTGGTGTGAGGGCGATGGCCGGTTGCAGACTGGTTGAAGCTTCTGCAGATGGAGGTGGCATCTAGGTTGATGTCTTGAGAGGAATGAGAACATCATTTAGTTGATAGGTCATGTTATAGGTTTTGAAAGGTGATGGGTCAGTAGGAATGATGTGGACTTGATTGTTGTGTTCAAATTTTACACAACGGTGCAGTGTAGAGGGAACACAAGCCATGGCATGAATCCAGGGTCGGCCTAATAGCATGTTATATTAAAACTCTCCTTCGATGATATAGAAGAGCTCTGGGATAGTGTGTGGGCTAACATGAATGTGGAGGATGATGATGCCAATGGTTGTGGCAGTGGTGTCATTAAAAGATCACAAAATTGCATCAGTTTTTGATATGCAATTCTTGGGGAGGGCCAATTGATCAAAGGCATGAGTAGAGATGATGTTAATGCTGGCACCTCCATCAATCATGACTCACTTAATGTGAGTTCAATAAATATAAGTGGTGATGAAGAGAGTAGCATCTTGATCTTTTGAGTTAGATGTAGGAATTTTAGAATCACTAAAAGTGATAGAGGCAATGGGAGATAAAGAGTGGACCAAGGTAGTGAGTGGTTAGGGGTCATCGGGTTGGACCTCCAATACCTGCAAGGCTCTGATTAGAGCTTGGTGATGCTAAGGTGAACTTTGGATGAGGTCATACAAGGTCATCTTCATGGGCGTCTGGTGAAGCTATTTTAAATGGAGTCATGGATTGCCCCTGAAGAAGAAGAAGAAGAGGGTTGGGATGCACCCAACACCTAGAATAGAGATTTTAGGTTTTGGCAGTTGAGGTGGCTTGACAAAGGGATAGGTCCAAGGAATGGCAACTTTTTCTTTTGACTTATCCTTTTGTGACCTAGTGGTTATGTGGATGGCGTTAATTTTGAAGAGAGGAGGTGAAGGAGATGAAGGGGCCATAGTTTGCTGATGAGATGTTGATGTGGATGAAGAGGTTTGAGGGATAGGGGAAGGTGTCAGGGGTCTATCGACAGTGTCCTCAAGAAGAAGAGTGTCTTCCTCCATGTATCAGTGAATGACGGCCTTGAGGGCACAACAATTCTTGGTGTCATGTCATGGTGTACGATGATATAGGCAAATTAGTATCATCGAACCATGAAGGTTTTGACCCGAGGGGTTGGAATGGCTTGATAGGCGTAAGGGTTATGCTAGAGGTCTACAAAATTTGATGTAATATCAAAGCATATGAGCCCACTAAAGGGTCTGTGCTTGTTGATGTGTGAGATGTTGGTGACTTTTGCTTGGGTGGTGTTGAAGGAGGCTTCCATACCACCTTTTGGGTTGATGGTGCAGCCACATGTGAAGATGACATTCTCTTTGTGAGAGGTACCAAATTTTTCAAAGAGGGTAGGCTCATGGTAGGCAAAGGAAGTAGTGGAGGCAACTTGTTTTGGTTAGAGGTTGGAATAGGAAGTACTCCTATGAGGGTCGAAGGGTGAGGGCCCAAAATAGAGGGCAATGGTGATAGTTGAGGAGGAGTTCACTGCTGTGGTTTAGCATTCTTCTTTGATTTGGTTAGAGGACTACTATTGGTCAAGGCCTAGTCCAAGTCTACCTTCACTTGTAGGTGAGTGAGGCTAGGGATAGGATGAACGCCAAGTGACTTGATTGGTTTTAATGTGGTGGATGAAGGTTGTGGTTTTGATGTAGATGGTTGTAGTTTTAGAGGTTTAGAGGTAGAAGTTTGGTCTTTGTTAGAAGTCTTGGGAGATTTTTTCAAGGGTGGGTTTGCGGCATGAGATGAGACGGAATGGGCATGCTGAAGAGCTTTGAGTCACTCCCATAATGCCTAATGCTCCACTTTTCTCGAAGGGAGAAGTCTAAGTTTCTCCACTAATTAGGAAAATGGTTGGGAAGATGTCAGATGAGGCTTTGGTCCTTGAGAAGATGTGGATGGTTATGAGGCCAAAAATGAGATTAGTGTAGTAGTCTCAAACCCAAGGCATGATGAAGTCATAACAGGTTCATCTTTGGTTGAAGATGGCAGAGAGGCAGGTTCTTCCCTGGGTGGAGAAGGAATTAGAGGATGAGGCTCCTCAAGAGGGTAGAGGGTAGGGATGATTGCACCCTCTACTTGCAGTTGAGGAGTAGGAAGGGTAGGGTCCTCCATAGGTAGCAAGAAGGAGGATGGTGAGACTGGTGGTGCTGGCATGGTTGAGGTGTCCTCCAATATAAGGGAAGTCGATGGAGAACTAATCAGAGAAGAAGGTTCATCTACGTGTGATGGACTGATGGGTTGACTAACCTCTTGGGCTTGTGAGAGAGGTTGGTCAGGGATGAGAGGCGAGACCATATTGACTATGCGTATGTTATGTTCTTGAGTGTCATCAGTCATGGTCTGCACATTGTTTTGTGTAGGAAGATGATTGAGAAATGGTTGTTTGAAGATGTCTATGCTTTGATTGGGTGGTGCATTTGGATTGTCTAGGATGAGGTCACCCTTATCTAGCATGTCTTGAATGATGTTTTTAAGAGTCTTGCAGTTGCCTGTGTCATGGCCTTTAACATGGTGATAGTTGTAGAAGTTGTTTTCCCTATACCACATAGGGATGGTGCATGAGGGATCAAATTGTGGAGGCAGTCAGATTTGGAGGAGATTGAGAATCCCCTGTTTGACAAGTTTATCCAGCATAGATGCGTATGACTCTCCTAGTGGAGTATAAAATTGCTGCACATATCTTTGCTGGAATTGTCAAGTGATACTTTGGGATGTGGATGGCTCGGGTTGGTTGGTTGTTAAAGAGGATGAAGGTCTAATGACTACAACATTTATTGATGCCTTAGATTTGGGATTAGATGAAGAAGGTTTAGAGGAAGAGTCATTAGACTTGGTGCTGGGGTTCTTACTCTACAACTTGACTTTGTTTTCCTCGATGGCACATAATTCAAGTTTCTGGGCCATCGTGAAGGCTTCATCAAAGGTGCAAAATGTCTGAACCCACAAGGTAGAGGAAATATGCTTGGCACAGGCCTGAGAGAAGAGTTTGATGAGTTCAGGTTGGGGTAGAGAAAAGGAGAGCTGATTAATTAGGCCTCTCCAACGAGCAACAAAACTGGCTATGGATTCATCCTCAAACTATTAGATAGAATACATATCTGTGATTGAGACCTTTTTGGTGATATTGATGGAAAAGTGGTCGAGAAAGAGTTGGGCTAGCGAGCTGAATGTGAAAAGAGAATGGCTGGTGAGAGAGCTGTACCAGTTGAGAGCAGCACCAGAGAGTGACATGGGGAATGTGCATAGAAGTAACGCATCATCATGGGCTATGAGATAACAAGCATGTCTAAATGCTCATAGGTGCTGTTGTGGGTCTTACTCTAGAAATGAGAAAATTTAGGAAGCTCCCACTGACTGGGATACGGCCTGATAGGGACGGAGGGATGAATGGGTTCATTGCAAATTTGCTCATATGAAAGGGCATTACATGAACTAGAAATAGAGGTCTCGAGACTAGACATTTTGTCCATCAGCATTTTGATGATGTTTGCTGATGGATTGGTGGGTGGAGCACCCCCTAGGTTGTAGGGCACTTGGAAGATGTTAGAAGGGGCATACGACGTAGTCAATTGCACTTGTAGGGGTGCAACGTATTGATAACTAGTCGTTAGGATAGAAGTGGAGGCCAAGGGTGGTTGGGTAAAAGGCATGAATAGGCTCGAAGTTGCCACATGAGGTTGGATAGTGGTAACATTAGCCAATGGATGAGTATCCACCCTAGTGTTGATAGGGGTGAGGGTAGGTGGGATAGAGACAACCAGATTTTGGAAAGGGATAGAGGTTGGTTAAATAGTCTGTGGTTGATGGGGGGCCGAAACCCCAGTGGAAGTGGGCCCAGAAATGGAAGGAGAGGCCACAATAAGAAGGTTGGTCATGTGCTGGTTGTTAGTCAAGGTGACAACCTAGGTGTCTATGGGTTGAACCATAGATGTTGTTGATACGCCTGATGTCTCAACTAAAGAGGTGGGCATCCCATAAATTAGGTTACCTAAGGAGTCTCACATTCAGATTTGCATGAGATAATGTTGCAAGGCTTTGACATTGAGGTCCAAGAATCTTTCAAAGTCTTGGTCCCCTTCAGGGACAATGGGGGTTTGAGTCGGGGTCGATCGAGTTGGAGTTTGTTCGGTCTCTAAATGAAAGTCCATTAAGGGACTGGTTATGGACGGTGAAGGCAAAAGTGATTGATGCTTCATGTGGTTGACAAGAGCCTTGGTTTGATTACGTGTCAAAACTATTCAAGGTAAGACAAAATGTCCTCACTAGCTCAAACAAGCAGATAAGAATAGAAAAGAAGGAGAAGAACACAAGCAGACCCTAAACGTTAAATTCTTAGGAATAAATTATTAGGATCATGTTGGCTTATGCCTTAGAATGTGTTTAGGAAGATGGATTTTGAGACAGGTTATAGAAGTAGTCTAAAGATGGTTTCAAGTTAGTTTCAGTGCTCAAGAGTCTGTGTTAGGTTTTGTACATGGCCTGGTGCTAAGGAGCAAGCTCCCCTCACTTCACAAACCCAATGATAAGCTGGGCCCGCTTAGCCAGTATATACTTCCCCTAGAGATTATCCTCTGCCAGAGAACAAAGTGGGCTTTCCCCTTGGTAGTGAAGTCCAAGTGGGACTGTTGGGATGGGTAAGGTATCCGCTGGGTGATGAAATCCCATTCGGGCCTTGTCTCAGGTGAGTTTAGATGTTTAATTTTGTGCAAGTGATTTGGTCATGTAACATAAGTGATCTACACTTTATTCATGATGCGGTTTTTAATTACTAGATATGGACTAAGTATGCAATCAAGAAGAAATGAGATGCAATGTGTTTTAAGCCCAAATTTAAATGTTAGTTCATATGAAGACAAGTGAGAAGAGGTTGCAGAGTATGACTTTTGACTAGTCTAAGATGCAAGAAAAGAAAGAACAAGAATGATTCTTTTTAAGCTTGCTGATAGTGTCTTTTGGAAGAGATAGAGGAAGAGATGCAAGGAGAAACCTAATGCACCTATATGAAAAGAAATAAAAGAACCCAAGGAAGACCCTAGAGTCCCACTGGGCGTGCCAGAATGTTTCCAAACAAGTTTTCACTTTTCACACTCAAAAGGAAATGAGAAACTAAAAAATGGTCAAGGGTTTGTACGTACCCGAATGTAGTCTTGCGCACCAGATTCAGATGACTGAGAGAAATCCTCTTTGGTTGTGGAGGATGACACCTATAGAAGAAAGAGACTGAAACACAGAAGTTGTTAGATAGCTAGAAAGTGGACTACCAAGTAAAATCTTGGTCCTAGAAGTGCAAAGACTTCTTGGAGGATGACATTCCACTTGATAAAAAGCAAAATATAGTCAGAAATAGAAATGATAAAGACAGAATAAAAGAAATGAAAGCAAATGCATACCTATTATGCATCAGTCTACTTTCCATAGTCGTTGACGTCGGTGGTTCTGCCAGCGTCGGTCAAGGAAGTTCGCTAATGTCAGTTAGTCTGCCGATGTCGGTAGGGGCAATGGTCAAGGTCGGTCAGGGTAATGGCCTGGGACAAGTTTTAGGTCTAGTTTATAATCCATAGAGTGGTTTGAGAATCTATTTTGGGGGTTAGAGAGCCTGTTTGGAGGTCAGAGAGCCTGTTTGGAGGTCTGTGCAGGGCTGTAAGGCAGAAAGTATGGTCTGAATAGGGGACCAGAGAGAGGACAGGGAGACAGGGATTAGAGAAGGCCTTTCAGCCTCTCAGGGAAGGGTAGTTTGGGTCTGGGCAGTGGTTTGCTTAATAGACGAATTCAAATAAAAATTGAAATGAAAAACAAAGAAATACTTATCTCCTACTTATTGAAGGAGTGAAGAAGACCTATTACTGATGCTGTTGATGGACCTGCAATGCCTTTGATCTCACAGTCTAGATCTATTCCTACAGAGTACCTATAGCTGGTGATGTTTGCTATGCGAGAGGGAGAGAGAGAGAGAGGTAAAATGCTAAGATGTAAGAGAGTTCACATTCGTGGGGGTAAAATGGAAGCAAAAATGCAATTTTAAGGTAACCGACACTGACAAAACTATCCACATTGGCCGCATACTGATCGACGTCAGTGGCTGAAGAATGGGGACAAAGGCTAATTTTAGCCTTCTATCTGTTCTTACAAGCTACCAAGGTCAAATGTCATTAAAAAATGGTTGAGAGGGGCTTAAATGGATGCGAGAGGAAGGGTTAAGATGGGATTTGGGTCATTAAGGCATGGCATGGGGTGAGGGGATCCAAGGAGAGGAATCTGAGGTGGCATGAGGTGGCATGGGTGAGGTGGCAAAGGGGCAATTAAATTAAAATATTTGATTATTTTAATTTAATAATGGAGTGGGTTAGGACTTGTGTTAGAAGGTGGACCAAGGGGACCAAGGGGGAGGATGACCAAGTGGTAGACACGATTTTGGTGTCTACATTTGCCCCTTTTTGTCTTGTTGGTTGTTCTTGACAAACTGCAAGACAAAAATAGGAGTTGGTTACTCTACATCTATATGAGCCTACTGCTTAGATGACCATAATGTACCATCTTTCCCAACTCATGTGAGCTAGTTTAGATAAGCAAGAGAGGCAGTGAGGTAGATACAAGGACAAAGAGAGAGGATGCAACCACTAATAGAGATGGGTGTAGGTGAGATATGAACATAGTAGGAGCTATCAAAGGAAATAATTGTGCATTTAGATGTAGTGACATAGATGACACAAGCACATACAATGACCTTGACCTATATGACATAGATGTAGGAACAAGAGAGGGTGACACACATGGTGACCTTAGCCCAATTGGCATAGTTACAAGCATGGGTGGTACATCAGAGGGATAAGTAGATAGATTGAGATATTAAACAACCTCCTTACAACATATTATTTGGAAGAGTCAGATTGAGGCCTTAATAGGCAGCATGGCTAGGCCTTGAGATAGACAAGATGGAGTCTAGACATAGAGCTAGAGCATTATATATATTTATACTTGTATCAAAAAATATATATATATATATATATATATATATATATATATATATGTATATATATATATATATATATGATGTAACATTTTGGCATATTGATGTTGATTGTGTATGTTGTTGTTATTATGGTTTTGGATGCTTTGGATATATTTATTTCTAGCATATGTATTGATCTATTGTTATATATGCTATAGTAAATATATGAGATATGGTTTCTTTTCTAGAATTATGTAGGACACATGCATGGATAAAAATAAATAGGTAAAAAGACTTGGTAAAATATAATCAATCAAAAATGTACTACATACTATGTCAAGTTGGGAAATGTGTAATAACAAGAAAATGACTAAGTATAAAGAACCAAGGGATGGTAAAATAAGATGGTAAAAAGGAATTTGTTTTTAAACTAAAATGAAAGATTTTTTCACCAAATTAAAATAAGTAAAATCATACTAAATCACATTTGGAAGTATGAAAATAATGTAATAGAATGGAAGGTATGTAAAAGGGCACAAATGGTATAAAAACAAATTAATTAAGTCAAACAATTATACTAAATCACATTGGGAGGTATAATAGAAAAATAAAACTAGCAAAATATTGGTGTTAAATTGATCACACTAATTCAAGTTGGGAAGTATGAAAAATTTAATAAATGGTTGTATTCTTACATGCACTTAGAAAATAAGAAGATAAAAGTGAAAGAGAAATGAAGTAAGCATAAAACACACTAAATCAAGCTGGAAAGCATGTAAATGATGTGTAACTTCATAATAAATCACATCTTATCTCATATTTGACACATGTAATTTTTTTTGTCACTTATATTATTGGAAAATTTTGTGAGGAATGCCAAGTCCTATCCATAGTCTTATACAACAACTCACAAAGAGAACACCATTGTGGTGGGAAAATTGAGACAATCAGGTAACAAAGGATGTCGGTAATAGTAAGGAAAAGGTGGTAATTTATGAAGAATTTTAGGTCCTATCTATGATCTTATAATACAACTCATAAATGAAATCCTAATGGGAGTGATCAATAGATAAGATAATATTTCTCAAGAATAAATATGAGGGATATAGGGAATGAAAAAGGGAATAGAAAAATCAAGAGTAAGGCATCTTATGAGAAGACCTTAGGAGACAAGAGGCATATTAAGGACATGAGAAGACACTAAGTGACTAGTGACCATTAATGTATAAAGGAAACTTGTTCACTATAGACACAAAGATATTTAAGCATATAAACATGCTATTAAGATCAACTCATGAAGGTAGATTGGTACAAGAAAAGATAAAATGGACCTACCTACCCACGAAATGTTCCCCATTCTTTAGGACCCTTATAAAGCTATCAGTCCACTACAAAGATTGTGTAATTACATGAGAAAGTAGGTAGCACTAAAAGATTTTTTATGGTCCTGTTCTAATCTATTGGCCTACCACATTGCAAAGGACCTTAGCTCTACTGTGAGGCCAACTATGGAGTTTGAGATTCGAATAGAAGAAGGAAATGTGCTTTGAATCATGTATTCTAGTATTATTTAACTTTTAAGAATATTTTTGCCTTTTATATCATTTCCTTTTGTAAAATGATTTGGATTTTAACTTTTTATGGATTTTTAAAATTCCTCCTCCATATATATTTTGAATGATCAATCATGAGAGATGTAGTGATAAACATGAATGAGCTTTAGGATAAGGCTAAAAGAAGCAAAGTAACCAAAAACAAAGACTAACTAGGATACTTAGGCTTAATAATGAACTAACATGTTATCTCAAGTCTTAACTATGTATATGCTTAGTTTGTGATAAAAGAAGAAAGGAAAAATGAGATCCAAAGGTGGATTAGTGAAATGAAAGTATGATGAGATAAATTTTTTACTAACTCATCACATGGTAAAAGGAGATAAGGACCAAAGGTAACATGTTTGTATAACTAAGTCACAATGATAATTATCTATGAAAAATACAGATAAGAAAGCAAACAATTATGAAGGCAAAAGAAGAGAATTTTTATAAAAACACAATAAATAAATAAAAATCAATGATAAATAAAGATAATCATATGAAAAGATAAATGACAATATATCAAGATATAGTATAAAAGGTAAGGAATCACCATATAAAAAAATATGAATTTAACTCGACATAAAATGATATAACATATAGATAAAAATAAAATTAGAGCATACCTCAAATCAAAATGTAAATGTAAAATCACCATGCATGTGATCATAAGTACTACTAAATCTAACCACACATGTTATCTAAAACATCAAATAGGTCTTCATGAATTTGGATATGAACTATTTCTAATGTCTCATCAATCTTGAATGAAAACTAGGAAAATACTTCTCTTCTAATCTCCCTAATTGAAAAAGTAGGAATACTCAACTGATCATGTTGAGGAGGTAAATTAGGTAAATTATACTTGGGATAATTATCTATAGGAGATGAAATAATCACTGATGTATAAGGATCCATGGGTGGAGAAGGATCCATAGGTGAGGTAAGGTCCATAGGTGAAGGAAGGTTCATAGGTTAAGGAATCATGGGTAGAGGCATAGAAGTTGATGAAGGGACCATAGGAGGGGATAGAACCACTAGAGGTGGGGCCATGGGATAATAATGAAGATCTTTATTATAGGAAAAACCTATGGGAATAATGGAATAATGTCCAAGAATAGTTATAAGGTGATCCTTAATGTGTTGTTTAAGGATGCAGTAATGATCAATGTGATGGGTGCCACATTGGTGACATAGACAATAATCCTCACTATACTTAGGTATATATTCAGGTAAAACCTTTGGGGGAGGAATGGATATGTTTGAGGAAGGGGATAAAGGATGTAAATTATCAATATAATGTTGTAACTTGTGATAATGGGTAGAAAAATGATTATTTCTCCCGTAAAAGCAACATATATGCTTGTGAGTAGTCTTATGAGAAGAACTCATAGAAGGAGGTATAATGCTAGTGGAAGAAGCTGGAGAGGATTCATCAGCCCATTTTTGTGAAATAGATCCATCTTAGGCAAATGAAGCAAACCATAACCAAGAGAAGGTAGTAATGGAGGAGGAATGAAACTAAGCTCATCAGAAGGAGCAATGGGTTGAGAAGTAGGGGTAGGCTCAACAATAGTAGGAGTGGGAACAAGCTCAATTATAGTAGGAGAGGGAATATTTTATTATAAGGTCTCTACTGAGGTAGGATTAGGATCTACAAAAGGCTTAAGAAGGTTCACACTAATCTCAAGATTAAACCAACTATAGTGAACATGGTACCTAGAAAAGTGGTAAGTCCCAGTCATAGCATGAATCATGAGCATACTCCTATGAGGATCCTAAAAAATTAGAGGTGTTGCCTCCATCTCTACCCTAAGATAAATAGGAAAAATAGTAAAATTAGGGAATATAAACTAATGAAGATAAGGAGATATGTTAAATTACTAAAGTAAAGAAGAATGATAATGGACATTCTTGACATCACGGGCCTGTACAAGACTACCTAAGAATATATCATATAAATAATAGCTATCATCATAATCCAAGGTGTGAAGATCAATGACATAATTAGGGATGACCCTGTCATCTAAGGAAGTGTGTTTAATAGAATGTTGAGTCTTGGTCAAGACTATGGGAATATCATCACAAGGAGGCTTATGATAATAAGGCTATAAGTAAGTAGGAAGCTACAAGATGAGGTGAGGTGAGACATTAAAAGTTTTAATTTTTAGGTTAATCTCATTGTGTTCATCATCATCACAATCTAGGAGGTTAGGAAGAATGTTCCCAATGAGTTCAGGATGTCCATTGTAACCTCAAGTTGAATTAATGGGAAAATTAAGATGATGTGACTCACAAAATGAAACACTGGGCAAAGGTTCAAGAGTAGGAATCTTGAAGACACCATGGTATTAGAATTGTTCAAAAAATTTAATGGTTAGTGTCACCTTGAATCATATAAATAGCTCCATTATGAGGGAATTTAACACATTGGTAGGCAAAAGAAGATATGACTCTCATACAGTGAGTCCACACCCTACCAAGAAAGATGTTATAAGAAAGGAGAAAGTTAAATATCATCACCTTCACATGGATGGTGATAGGTGGGATAATAATGGGAAGCCACACAAAACCTAGAGGAGGCATTTGCATTCTATCATATCATTGGTAGGTGTTGTGTGTAGACTTGAGATTGCATTATGAATATCTAAGGGTCTTAATGAAGTCAAGAGAGATAATTTAGGCACCATAAGCCTTGTCAATCAATGCATGATTAACTTGGATATCACCTATTTGAACACTATTGAATAAGGGATGATCATTCACATGAATCAAAATCTCATTAGGAATCATAAAAGCTATGGGAAATTTTAATTAAAGATATGTGTATATAGTTTAATCAACATTGATAGACATCTCTTCACATTGTTATAATATACTATCCTCTAATCTAGATAATTCCACCTCTGGTCCTACTAGGGGAGGATGAGGGACATTAATCTCAAATAATAGTTGTATAAGATGGTTTCTATGACATGGAAAAATCCTCATAAGTTCAAGGAATGGAATTTGGGATGGGATATTAGTGAGTTCCATGATGGGATCCCACTCATTATAACCCATAATAAGGTTGTTAAATATATATGTATAATGATTAAGGAGGTCGTCAAAAGAAGGAGATGAAGTGCATTGGAATTTATGTTGATAAGAATAAGAAGGTTTGGAACAAGGTTTTAAATCATGTCATGATGATGAAGTAGCTAGTTCAAGTTGATTTTGAGAATTGCTAGAAGTGTTAGTAGAAATTTGAGTATCATTAGTGTTAAAAGGTTATGGAAGAGTGGTATAAATATAAAAAGAAGTGTTATCCAAGGGGGAATCAAAAATTGAATAATCAAAAGTAATAAATTCATCTTTACCCAACTCATTTAAATGAGTTGGAGAATAATCTTGGATAACACGATATGTTCTAGATGAAGGATGAGTGTAGATAGGTTGGGAATCGATAAAATCAACCACCCTTCACATAATATTCATGTTAACCAAATTCTCTTTAAAAGTGCATTCAAAATACTTTCTACATTATTGGTGGAAGGGGTGGATTTTTCTTAATTATCTTGGATAGATTGATGATTAGGTAGAGGGTCTTTGTAGATAGCCAAATGAGCATTGTCTTGGTTTAAGGCTTGAGTTTTATCATGTGATTTATAATCCTTAAAAGTAATTTCATAAGATTATTGATGCTTTCAAATTATAGAATCATGATCAAAATTAAGACCAAGAAGAAATTCCATATCTAAATTACAAATTTATCTATAAGTCTCATGAGTATGGCCCCAACTAGCATGAAACCAACAAAACTTATTATGATCATACTAGGATTTCATAGGATGGATTGTGATTTTTGTTCTTAAGTAAGAGATGAGGACTTGTAGAATGTTTGGGTGGATTGAATTGATACATAAGTAAATCTTTTAATTTATCTTGGTTAATAGCCTCCTCTAATGTACATGGAGAGAGTGTGTGGATTCAATATTATAATTTAGGAAAAAAGGTATTCATAAAGAGATGGAAAAGATTGTCATTGGCCATGTTATGTTCACATTTGTTTGACAAAATTTTCCACCTTTTAAGAATGTCTTGAGTAGTTTTTTTTTCAAGTTGTTTGCAATTTATGAAGTGTTTTTAGGAAGATCACTAGTTTGTAATTCTTGAACTAAAGCATTCACTAAATCCTCCAAACTAGTAATGGAATGAGTTTTAAGTTGGTTGTACCAATCCAAGGAATCACATGTGAGATTTTTGGCTAAGAGCTTGGTAGAAAAAAAGGTTTTTATTTTGATCCAATCCTTATAAATATTTCTAAATGTTTTAAGATGAAGGGTGGCATCGGTTGATCCATTATAAGAAATTCTAGGTGTGATACCTCCTATATTAATGCTATGAATTTGAGTAGTTAGAGGTTCATTTTGGAGATGCTTAATGGATTTGTTGATCAAATGAGTTTGAGGAATGAGATTTCCTTGAGAATATTGAAGAGGAAGAAGGGGAAAATTCTGGTTATGTGTGCCCAAGCCATTGGTTAAGGATGAGATTGAAGATGAAGAAGGTGGTTTTTCATTCTCATCATTTGATTTTTGTTATGAGATTGAAAGGTATTCATTTGATTGAGTGTTTGTAACAATATTTGATGTGTTTGATTAAAATTTTTAGAAGCATTAGAGTGGTATTAGTGGCTTGGGTACCATTATTGGTGTTGATAAGAGCCTGAGAGGAATTATGAGAATATGAGGCACTAGTGAAATTTTTTTCTTGTGTAGCAAAAGATGGACTAGTGAATGGTTGATAAGAAGAAGCACTAGCGGAATTATGAGAATATGAGGCACTAGTGGAAAATTTTTCTTGTGTAGCAAAAGATGGACTAGTGAATGGTTGATAAGAAGAAGCACTAGCAGCATGATTACCTTAGGTAGTAAATGATGCATTAGTGGATGGATTAAGGATAATGAATCTTACGAGAGGCCTAATATATGTATAACCTACCATGTTAGTCGATATACTAGGCATGAAGGTGGAAGAAGTTAGAGAAGAAGAGATCATGATATGATAAGGGGTCATAATCAAAGGAAGAGGTTGAGAATCAAAGAAAGTGGTACCCACAAATCCAGTTGAGAATGAAGGAGTAGGTGAATGAGAATATTTGGATTTACCACTAATAATAAAATTGTAAATGGTAAAAGTATCTTTTTCTTGATTTTGAGGAAATTCTGAGATAAAGTGGACCATTTCAGGGGTATACTCTAATTTAGGTTGGTCTTATAATGATAAAAGAGTATTACACTATGAAGAAGTATTAGGAAGGGTCCCATAGTTCATTGTGCAAGTGAAACTATGAACATTACTAGCATCTAAGAGAGGATCCCTACTCTATATATGGGAGACCCTATGAGGGTTGGTAAGATTCATCATGTTTGTTGATTGTAACACAATATTGTCATCAAACATATAGTCCATGATGAATGGAAATAAAGATGAGAAAGAAAGGAAACAAGGAATGATAGAAATAGTACAAGGTCAAATGGGTTGACCTAAAACAAAAACATGGTCTATAAACAATACAGGGTCTATTGGGTCGATCTAGTATAGTGAATAGAGGATGGAAAAAGGAATAATAGGGTTTTAAAATAGTACAAGGTCGACTGGGTTGATCTAGCACAGTGAATAGAGGCTAGAAAAAGGCATAGGGTTAATTGGGTCAACCAAATATATCAGAGAGGGAAAGTTAAGAAGCCTATAATAGATTATAAATTGAAACAATATAAATTTTGCAAGTAGTTTGAAAATAAATAACTGAAAGGAAACAAATAGTCAATTAGATTAACACTAACCAATCCAATTGAGGAACTCAGCACAAAATCTTGTACCAATGTTGGCTAATGAAAGTTTTTGAAATATAAAATACAAATGAGCAAAGAGAAATCAATCAACTTAGAAATTAAATAGCTAATTATTTGTTTAACCTAAATGTTTATTATATTATTAATATATGATTTTAAATGTGATGGGAAGTTGGTTATAAGCAAGGAACTAAAATGGTAATCTAAGGATGGCTCCAAGTAGTTAGGGATGAAAGGGACTATAGTGGTAATGATACAAGCTTGGTATTGGGGCCTACCCCCTCACTTCACACACTGTAGTGATAAGGGTGTCAGGTGATTAACCAAAATATACCATTAACCCTACTTTATACTTGACCAAAGTATTAAGTCAACTTCCCTCTTGGTGATGAAATCCAAGTAGGTTGGCCTTAGGTAGACAAATGTTGAAATGCTTGTTTAGATTTTTTTATTTGGTCATGTGTGCATAAAATAGAAAATAGTGAAACTAAATAGTTAATTGAAAACCCCCAAATTAGACTATGTAATCTATTATTAGAATGCAAGCAACATGAAAAGAAAGTGTGAATTAATTACTAGCATATAAGGTTAATTACAACTTTGAAACATGGTACAATGTTTATATAGTCAACATTATATGCAAAAAATAGAAAATAGGGTTGACAGGGTCAAACCTCTACTACAAAATCAAGGTTTAAAAATGAATAGGGTCAATAGAGTTGACCTAATTATCTAGACAACACACAAAACACAAAACTAGTTCAGCAAGGTCGATCTAGTTGACTATGCAAGGGAAGTTTTAAAGACTACAAACTATGAAAGGAAAGACTATAAAGAAAGAGATGGAAAGATAGAAAGGAACCTTGGTGGATTAGAGATGTAGATAATGAAGACTAATGTTTAATAACCTTGATATATGCTTTCAAATTTTACTGACTGGGTCGACTGGGTCAATCAAGCTTTACATAAACTTGTTTCTAAATGCCTAGAAATAAACAAGGTCAATTGGGCCAACCTAGTAGTTTGGATTGAAATTTTAAAAATATAAAAACTTTTATTGGTTCAATTGGGTCAATCCAATAGAATGTACTTGAGATTCTATGAATATAAGTTAGATACTAGATTGACAAAGTTAATCTAGTATGTCAAATATATGATAAAAATAATGATGAAAGAATGAAAGAAATGAAATAAGGTAAACAAATCCTATAAGGCTTAGTTCATGTTGGGTTCACCAGAATGTATGTAATCATAAATGCATCATATTCATAAATTAATCCTAGCTTAGAGAAGATAGAACATACCTACACTTCTAATTGTGAATACATTTGTTAAGTAGGAGCATGACCAATATGGGGATCTGCTAGACCTAATTAGGGGATCACTTGTCACAATACACCATGATAGGAAGGGTTCCAAAGCCTATAATCTAAAAAAATCATGCAAAAACCCTAAAAGAGTCCTAGATTTAATGTTCACTCTATTCTAATAAACAAGAAAGTAAATCTAATCTAGTGGTCACCAAAACTTTTGGCACAAAGTGGGGGTTAGAAACAAAAAAATCTAAACTAAACATGCATAGAATACATATACTCACGTCAATGTATATATAATTATAATGCATTAGAGAGAAGAAAAACTACATTATATATCTACTCTTATAAAGGATAAATAAAATTTAAGAATACTTACCTTGAAGATGAACTCACTGAGCCTCAATCCCTCTCTTGGCCAAGGTGCTTCACAAGAGATTGTTGTGGTAAGTAAGGATAACAAAGACAAATCATATATAGGATACACAACCTATCTATGCATCCAAAAGACTTTTCCACAAGACAAGATTTGTATATCCAAATAAAGTATTGAACCCTAATCTTTATTCCTCAAGTATAATGGTTAATAATAAAATGTTCATTCACACTTATTCTTTTTCACTTCTCTATTCTCAAATGGTTGGAAATGAAATTGTATATATAGGTGGATCTTACCCTAAATCCTTCTAAATATGTTGGATATATAGGGTCCACCCAGTCAAACCTATATGTTTTTGAAAGATAATTCACTAGGTCTTGAGCTAGGTCTGTTGAAGGGATAACAAAACTCATAATGAAAAATAACCCTAAATAGTATAGGGTCGACCCTTTATAGTAATCATAGGCTAAAAACTATAGGGTCAACCCAATCAACCTAATATATTCAAATAGATAAAGGGGATAAAGGTGAGGAAAAGAGGGATGGAAAGAGGAATAACACTAGAGGAGTGTGAAAGGGAGGATTAATAATTTATGGAATGGTTTTAAGATCTAGTTGGATTGAAAATAATGTGGCAATAAAGGACAACAATCCTGCAAAGCACCAAAGGTCTACCCACCCCTTTCCTAGTGCACCCCTTAAGGCATGCACTTAGATATATTGATTCTCAATGGGTTCATAAAATATACAAAGTGTTATTAATCAATAAAATTTTAGAAATATTATGTGTATACAAAGTTCTCTCTTTTTGTCTTAGATAGAGGGCACTCCCTAAGGGTGCAAACCTGTAGGTTTTGGAGAAAGAGGATGAAAATGTGAGATAGGGATTAACAAAACATTGTAATAGGTGTGGTATGTTGAATAAGACATTAAAAAACATGCATATAGGTGAGAAACATGTTAGGGTATTCAAAACCTACAAGAATGCAAACAAACCTATTAGGTCTAGTTTAGGCCTAAATCCCAAGTGGGGGGTCAGTATAATTTATAGCATTAGAGGAAAATTAGAATCCATTGGAACGTGTTTTTATGGAGGAATAAGGTGTGTTTGAACCTTTGGTGTGTAGGGAACTCATAGAGAAACCATGTTTGGATCCAAACTAACTCAAACTTATGCAAAATGATGAACAAAGCTTGAGAGGCTAATTTGAAATCCTCACATCAACTTGGAAGGTTTGCATGGGAGGTTAAGAATTTGGGGAATATTTAAGTGGGTATTGAATAATAACTTTGAGAAATTTATTCAATAATTGTATCTCATAGCTACATAAAACATCCTTAGAGGCAAAAATGACTCTAAACCCTCTCAAACCCTTGTCAAAGACCTGATCAGGAAGATGAAGAAAAATATGAATTCAAATAGAATATAATGGCTTGGGAGATGATTATAAGTTTTAGAATACTCTTTAAGTCTCCTCTCCATCAAATTAAATTCTACCCTACTTATATGAATTGGGTAGAAAATGGTTATATTTGACAATTTTTAGTGTTTTACAAGTTCAAGGGAGATTCAAAAAATGTAATCTACTTTGGAAAAAATCTTGGGACTTAAAATAACTCAACATGACAATTTCATGCTTCATAAATTCTCAAAACTATCTCTACAAGTGCCTTCATCTCAGCCAGTAAAAATTGGCATAGTCAGCAAGCAAGTGAGAAGGTGAAAACTCTAAGTATGAGGCCTTTTAAGGTATAAATAAAGGATATAAAGATATTAAGGGTCATAATAGGTGTCACACACTCCCCTTTATGGATAATATTATAAAAATAAAGATCAATTTTGATGCCAATTGTGAAGGGTGAGTGAAAGAGGAGTTATGTGGACTGAAGGTAGTTATAACTCATGTCCAAAAGAATGTTTATGATTAGGGATGAAACCAATGATTGTTAGAGAATGTATACAACCCCTCCCTCTTAGTGAAATAATAAAATATATCCCTTGTTAGCTGTGGGATATTCCAAGAAGGCCAAATGATGAAGGTAGTTTTCTGAGCAAGTAATTGAGGAGTTCTATGCCACATTTCATGAGAGTCATGCCTTGGAGGGACATTTATTTAGGTATACCTTGCATTGTCTATTATATACCCCTCTCTCCTATATGTTTAACTCCTTTTATTATCATGACACATGTCCTAATAACTCTTAGACTTCATTATCTTCTCCTCTCTCTCCAATTTTATAAGTAGTAGCCATTTTGGCTTTTGTAAACTAATACCACACCATGTATGGAAAAGCCTTGATGGAATGACATTGTATTTTGACTTTGAGAAAAATTTTCCAAGTATGGTTTGTATTTAATGAACATTTTTCCAAGTGTGCAAAGTGATGTATGATGAAGTTAGTGATAATCCTCTATCCTTGATTTCATTAACCTTTCATGTTATGTATGAATTCTTATTCTAATAGGTCATATAGAGTGTAACTAGTGTGTTATGATCCTTTTAAGTGTACAATTTTCCTTAGAGTGTGAAATCTTCCCTCTAGTTTACAAACCTTGTGTTGTCTCATGTATATCACCTCTATGTTGAGACACTTATGTTAAAATCTTCAAGGACTTAGAAGTTAGTTTGTAGGTCTTATTTCATTGTGATATAAATATAATGGTCTTATGGAAATAATCTTGGTATATCACCCCATTAGATTAGTTATATTTCATGAAAAATTATATTTGTTTTCCCCAAATTAACTCGTTAAGTAGTTAATAAACATTTTAAGGTATATTCAAGGAGCTAGCCCTTAAACCTAGAGGTCTACTTCTGCCTATAGGTAAACCCAAATACATATAAGTATTCTCATGTTTCCAAAGTTTGGATGAGGCTTAAATATCCTCCTCTAGGGTGAAATATTTGGTGATAGTAGTTATGGCACACCTAGTGAGACCCATTATCTTCAAGATAACTTGTCAAGGTGAATGCTAGTCTTGACAACATCATCTACAATTGGTGTGCTACTTATCATTTGGTGACTCCATTAAAGGTAAAATATAGTTTAAGTCCATTATTTTATTATATATTTGATCTCATAATTCATGGTCCTTACTAGGTCATCATCTAGTAGATTTATCAATCTCATCAATCCACTTATTCAACCTAAACTTCCTCTTGATGTTCAATACCCTCAGCCTAATATACCCTTAGAAAACTAAGAAGATTTTTCTAGTCAAGAAAGAGAAGAGCTAAAATAAATTGAAGATCTTGGAGAAAACATGGTTAGGTAACATTACTTACCTACCTCTAATAATTAAAATCTAATCCATATTGAGTCATATGATTCTATTCCTCTTAATGCTAAAAAGAGTGTGCCCACTTTCAATGTTGAAGTTCATGTCACACCTAGTGAACACATCAAGGATATCTCCAATTTTTGTAGTTTCCAAAATGTCATTGACTAGAATATTACCATTATAATCCTTGCCATGTCTCTTAGAGTGAAATCACTTGATTGGTCTATTACTTTGACTGATGGATGCATCACATCATGGGATGATTTTGGAGTGTTGTTGACCTCAAGGTTTGAAGATGAAATTGACCATGCCTCTCTCATACATCAACTCAATGTGATCAATTTAAAGATGAAAGTGACCATGCTTCTCTCATACATCAACTCAATGTGATCAAAAAATTTCCAAAGGAAATAATACATGACTTAAATGAGAGGTTTCAAAAGACTTGGTATAGATTTCCTCCTCCCATGAGACCACATGCTATCTTTATTTTCCCTAAATACTTGAGAGCCATTGCTACTGATATTGATATCATGTTTCAATCCATGGGTGATTTTACTCTTCTCAAAGCATATAAACTTTCCATTAGAGATAATAATGGCCTCATTCAAGAAGGAAGGTTTCCTCTCAAGGTGTTTATGCCCTTTCTTCCTAATACTCCTAATACTATAAACATTACTCAACTTCCTAATGCTAACACCAAGCTTAGAGCTGTTCCTAAGAAGGCAGATGATGCTATGAATATATATGAAGAAATTAAAATGTTAGGAGATTAACCTAGAAAAAATGGTGGTCATTAAAATCCATATCCATATCAGAAAAAATATGTCCAATATAATGGGAGAGGAAGAGGTCAAGGGAATCCTAACTTCAATAGGGCTTCCAATGTGTACATCCTAATTCCACTACCAATGCAAGAGATATGGTACTAGTGCATAGTAACTTGGTACAAGGAGAAGATTGGTAATAAGGCCAATTTATGGATACCAATAAGGGTAGAGAGAAAGCTCTAGTTTCTTAATGATGAGTCACTCCTCTCCTATCAGTTGAAGATGAATTCATGATGTAAGAAAATGAGGATTGGTAGCCTCATGGAGAAAGATTAACTAACTTCTTGGGGGAAGATATTTTTGTTCTTAATCAAGGGAATTTTGTTGTAGACAATATTAGATCAAGAGAAATGATTTAGGATATGATACTATCATTCCTACAAGTTCATCCAATCCTTATATAAGGCATCAAATCATGGCAATCCCAAGTGCTCCTACACCTCCTCCAAATAAAAATATAGTAAGGTTTGCTCAAGGTGTTTCAGTTCCTTAAGTTTCAAAAACTTATTTTCCTCAAAGGACTCAAGATAATGTGAGTACTACTTTCCTAAACATATTATATTCTTTCAATAATGCCAAACATCTATCTTTTTATGGGATGTCCTTCACATGCCTAGCCAAAAATAACTTTTGTAAAATTAATTGTCCACTATTCCTACTAGTCATTTACCTTAAAGTCAAATTTATGGTCATCTTTCTATTAAAAATTCCCATACAACAATTGTATAACCATATACTAAAGCTGAGAATCCTCCACCTTTCTACCCCATTCTCATAGTGGGTGACAAATTGGTACAAAATTGCATAGTTAAAATTGAAGCTTCTACTTCAGCCATGACCAAAGTTGTAGCTGATAAAATCAGCCTAAATTATGAACCCCATATCAAAGGAGTGCCTCAAATATATTCTACGCCTATTAAGAAAATAAGGCTGATAAAAAATTTGAAGGTTTCCCTACATGATTTCCTATCTTTCATATTCTTTAAGACATTATTATGGTAGACCTTCCTACTCGTTTTGCAATATGTCTTTCAAGGGACTTTACAACCAAGATAGGTGGATATATCTCATATGATTGGTACTTCTTAGACTTTATTATAAGGAATGGAACCAAGGTGACCACAAGAACTTAGCCTCTTGTAAGATTTCATATTGAGCTCTACATTGAAACAAGCTCTAATTTGAATTATGTGATCAATGAAAAGGTAGAGTGTAATGTGCATGATGGTGCTTCCAAGCTTGAGGGAATTTATAAGTTTAATTTTAATTAGTTTTCTATTAAGCATGAAATTAAAGGCCATGTTATGAAGGAATATGGACATTAATCTATTGTCCAAAAGCCTACAATACTAAAAGTACCTAGTGGAATCAAGGTAGAAACTTTTATTATGATTCAAGGAAAGTCAATAAATCCATCTGATGTTGAATCATTTTTAAATTTGTTGGAACATATTGAATAAAATATTTATGCTCTGAAATATCAAGTACATCATACACAAGAAGATACAAGGGTTGAGACAGTTGTCATACATTCCAATCTACAATTTGAGGAAGACATATCAAATGTGATAAAGATCAATCAATTTATAGTTCCAATCAAGGATATTATAAAGAAAGACAAAGCATTCATGAATGTTATAAATAATCCACTTGCAATTATGAGAAGGAATAGAATTTTTAAGCTTCTTGACCATACACATATGCAAGTGGTTGATGATGAGCATGCTCCTCATGCTATATTGCCTTCATGGAGTGAAAAAGATGCAAGGGAAACTATATTTGACCCTATTTTAGGTATGATAAAAAAATTTCCACCTCAAGAGTGAGGTTTTCTAAATAGTATAATAGGTGTTTTTTTTATTTCTATTGTGTTGTGTTTCATAAGTGTTAGTTAAACACGTGTTTTTTCCCTTTGGTATGTCTTGTTTTGTGTGTATTTTACTTATTTTTATGTGGTTTTAAGGAAATTTTTGTGTCAAAATAGTGTACATGTGACTCCATTTCTCAATGGATAGGATTAGGCAACTGGTCTTATCATAACAAGCACACCACCCTTGGGAAATCGCCAAGAATGTTGACCATTTTGACCACAAGTCAAAATGGGTCAACCCCCTATAGACCAAAAATTAATATAGGGTTATAATAATATTTTATAGGGTTTAAAATAGTTAATTTTATGTGATATAATGTATTATTAGCCTTGGTCATAGTTTAAATTAGTCTTTGTGTCATTTGATGTCACTTAGGGGTCATTTTATCTATCATAAATGAAGTGGTACAATTTTCCAAGATATAAAAGTGTTTATATATCCTTATACACATACATCATGTTATTACCTATCATATTCCTTGTTATTAATGTCATTACTAATATAAAATTGTAGATGTTAACTAAAAATCAAGAGAACAAGTGCAAAAAAGGGAGTTTCAAAGGTTGTACAGCCTATGGGAGAGAGTGGCACATGGGATAATATTTTAGGATGTACATTAAACTTACTTGGACTAATTTACATGATTTAAATGATTTTAAAGTGCAAAAAACGGGCTAAAACTATTCTATCTCTCAATCACTCCAGTAGGCAAGTAAAACTAGTCAACATATTTCTTCTTGGTATGGCCAATAGGAAGACTTCTAGGTCAAATACTATTTTTGGTAGATATTAAACTTGGTTATATTCACATTAATGTTTTATTTCAAATATTTTATTCTTATAATCTATGAACCATATTTAACAAGTTGATTGTCCATTTCTCCTTGTTGTTTCTCATACCTTATAGGTTTGGCTCCTATTTGAGCTATATCTTATAGATCAAATAATGAATTTTATTGAAGAGGATGTGTAATTACCTATATTATGTTTCCCATGTTTTTTTTAAATTATTTTAAGTGATTTTATGGGACAATTAGTTTAAAATGCAGGTTGATGTGACCAAGTGAGGTTGCAGTTAATTTTCACCACTTGAAAAAGGTTTATTTATCTACAATGATTTCATGTGAATGTGAGATGATGTGATTCATGTTTTTTATTTCAAATAAATCACCTTATTTTTAATCTATGTCTCTCAAGACCATGTATTGATCAAGGACACAGTCATATGAAAACATAGTCAACCTTATGCTTGTTTCCAACTACAATCATGGTGTCTAAAGTGTGAAAACATCCATAAAAGGTAGTTAAGAGTTCAAGTAGTTTATATAACTTATTATAAGAATGAAAAATAAATTTAGATCCTCTAAATGACATAAAAATTATTATGACATTCAATGCTATATATACATAGTCAACCATGAATGTACACCTATAGGTGCTCTCAAGAGGATAATTACATTGAGATAAGGAATATAGATCATGTGAAGCCCTTCAATATTGTAAGAATATATTTTAAGGTGTTGATATAGGTATAATAATAATTTAATGTCCATATATCATGCATACTATCAACTTTCTCATAGTCATTGCTTGTATAATAGAAATGTCCACCTACAAGTGGTCCCATAGAGATCTAGATTGTTTTATGGTGGATGTTCAAACATGTCTAAGACCTTCATTAGGTTTAAATTATATGAATATGAATTGAGAAAAACTATAAGTTCATGTTCCATACACATTGTTTAATTATTGCCTTCACTACCCTATATGATGTTGTGTGTACATCTATAGGTTTATATAGAGGCATGAAGGTGTTGTACGGAGAGATTTAACATGCTAAGAATCCACATAAATTTTTTAAAACTTAGAGATACCTTAAGAAACATTTTTTAAGTCATATTAAATCAATAAAAAGTGAGGAGTCACTTCAAGAGAAGAGAACTATGTTTTAGGGACAAGTTTCCCTAAAACACCAAAATAAAGGTCTAAGAACTTTTGGTATGTATATATAATAATGTTGCATAGATTTTTGATCAATACAAATTATTATACCTTGTATCCCTATCCTAGGGTAACATATTGAAAAATTAAGTGAGTAATTTGGATTATTTGTTTTCATTCTAGAAGGATCCAAAGTTACACATTTGTTCAATACAAACATTAAATGATTTCAATAGGTTTTAAACTCTCAAGTGCTTTCACAACTCAAGGTTGTAGTATGGAGTCATATATTCATGATTTGGTGGTCCTATTAAGTTTATAAGACCATTTATGTTTCAAAATTCATCAACAATTGTTGACCTACAAGATTTTGACCCCCATCAACACCTATAGGTACATCCTTACTCAAATATGTCACCTACAACATGATTATAGGTGACTCACTAAAGCTCATAAGTAAACATTGGGGATACTAAGCCTATAAACTCAAATAATTATTAATTTAAGATGATTATAAATTATTAAAAGGATACAAAAGTGATGTGGCACTAATTTCTAATGTTCAGCTATAAGACCCATGTTTTGTTAATTATACCTGACTATAGTTGATAGTGAGCTAAAAGATGGTGTTCTTGATGTTGACATAACATGAGGATGATGTGAATATGTAAAAATATTTTTATAAGGTAATTAATTATTTCAAGGGCATAGTGAGACAATATCATAAGTCCTCAAACATACAAGACCACCTAAAGGCACCTCTTCCAAGACAAGGAAAAACACAATCAGTCAACCTATAGTTTTGACCAATCAAGATGTACGAGAAATTATGTGCTAAGGTGGGAGTGTTAAATATATATTGAGAACATTAATAATGGTAAAAATAGTCTTAATAAACTCTCACATAGTAAAAAAATGACATAGAGAGGTTCTCAAAGACAAAACAATCATACTTGATACCCTACACATAGTCAATCATTTAACAGTCTACCTTATGGGTTTGATGGTGTTTTTTAGGGTCTAATGGTAAATTAAACCTTATAAATTTATACAAAATATATCCATCACTTTTATAATCTCACCATATGTTCACTTTCAATAAGATAATAGGGGAAGTTCCCTTTGTTTTGTCTCGGATAGAGGGCACTCCCCAAGGGTGCAAACCTATAGGTTTTGGATAAAGAGGATGATAAGGTGAGATATGGATTGATTAAACCTTGAAATAGGATATGGTAGGTTGAATAATACATGAAAATAAATGCATAAATGTGAGAAACATGTTAGGGTGTTCTAAACCTACAAGGATACAAATAAACCTATTAGGTCTAGTTTAGGCCTAAAGCCCAAGTGAGGGGTTAGTATCATTTATAGAATTAGAGAAACATTAAAATACATTGTAATATATTTTTAGGGAGGAATAATGTGTTTTTTAACCTTTGGTATGTAGGTGAAATCATATAGAAACCATGTTTGGATCCAAACTAACTCAATCTTGTGCAAAATGAGGAACAAGGCTCAAGAGGTTAATTTGAAATGCTCACATCTACTTGGAAGATTTACATGCGAGCATAAGGAGTTTGGGTATGTTGAATAGGGTCTTGAAAAAACACATCATGAATTTTTTTGGAGGATTGGATGTTATAATTACATGAAACATCCTTAGAGAGGAAAATGACTCTAAACCCTCTCAAACCCTTTCCAAAGACCTGATTGGGAAGATGAAGGAAAAGATGCATCCAAATGGAATATAATGTCTTGGGATATGATTTTATGTTATATATAACCCTCCAATTCTCATTTTCATCAAATTGAGTTATACCCTACTTGTATGAACAGGGTGTGAAATGGTTTTCTTTGATAATTTTTGGTATTTTAGGTTCAAGGGAGAGTCAAAGAATTAAATACACTTTGGGAGAAATAATGGGAATTAAATTAACTCAACATGACCATTTAATGCTTCAAAAAATCTCACAACTATATCTTCAAGTGCCTTCATCTCAACCATTCAAAACTAACATAGTGAACAAGCAAATGAGAAGGTGAAAAATCTAAGTATGAGTCCTTTTAAGGTATTTTAAGGAATTAAGTCCATGAGGGGTTATAATAGGTGTCATAAAATCCTATGTATGGATCATATTATAAAATTGAAGATCAATTTTGATGCCAAGTGTAAAGGGTGAGTGAAAGAGGAGTTATGTGGACTGTAGGTAGGGATGACTCATGTCTAAAAGAATCCTGATGATTATGGATTTAACCAATACATATTAGATAATGTCTATAAACCCTCCCTCTCATTTTAATCATCAAATATATCCCTATTTATCTATGAGATGTTCCAAGAATGCCAAATGATTAAGGTCATTTTCAGAGTAAGCAATTAAGGAGTTATATGCCACATTTCATGAGTTTCATGCCTTGGATGGACATTTGTCCAAGTAGACCTTACATGGCCTATTCCATACTCCTATATATTTCATGTGTAACTATTTTCAATGTAAAAATCACCCTATTCAAAGAAATTTAATAAATCCTTCTCTTCAATTGAAAAAATGGGATCTTCTTGGAATATGGGTAAATCTAAAGTAAAAAGAACCTCCAGAGAGGGATGGTTCCCTTGTATAAATCACCTAAACTAATATATTGATTATAAAATGGAGATAAATAAATAATAATTCATGAAAAAATTTAAAAGGAGGTGATGCACCAATGTTTTGAACACTTATAATTACACATGACACACTATCAGACACTTTCAAACCTACAAACATCACTTCACTCACTCTTTGATCAACTTTCACATAAGTATTTCACAAAAAGGCACTAACTAGATATCAATCTAGCATGGGATGGTATTTTTCCACTTCCAAACTAATAAATAAACTATCTACAACACTTAGAATTACCTATGAGAGATACAAAACACTTTATGATCGTGAGAAAACTTAGACAAAGGCAAAGGAAAGCATACCTTCACTTAATGACATCAATGAATTCATAAAACACACTTAAATTAATCTTATTAATGGAGGAATATGGTATTTTAGTGCATCATAAAAGTGTTGGTGTACAAAATTTGGCATAGTTTGGGCAAGCCAAAAGCATAAGAGTCCCTTTCTTCACTAGATCAAGCTAGGCTTTATAGCACATAGAAGCATCTTTGTGCCATAGTGGATAATGCATTACAGGTGCTGAGATAGAACCATGGTTGATCATTACATTAGCTCCATCACCTTGGCTCCTTTTTTCTATGGTCACCATGTGTATCCACTCAAGAAGATCCCCTAAAAAATTGGGCACCAATAACTCACTTGCCAACTAGTGCATAATAGGCACTATAGGTCCATTTTGAGCATGATATCATGAAGTGACATTTACCATCTTAAATATATGATTAAACTCTCCAAAAACATAATTAACTTATTTAAATGGTCATGATCTTCCTTTGGGGCTTCTATAGTGATCTTCAAGTGTTCCAAAAAGCCATAAGAGGTATATCCTTCCTGTTAACAACTATCATTACACCATGGACATGAATTCCATCATTCTATTTCCATGTGACCCTATCCATTACACCAAAACATAGGGTTTAAAACCCCCTTTTTCCATCTAACACTCTTGACACCTTTTCTTAAGGTTCTCCTCAGCTCCACTATCATTATATATCATTTTCACAAAGGGTAGAACTCCTAAACCTTCATATCCATAGACTTGACCATGTTTTGATAGTATAAGTGGTGATGAAGTCTCTCAAGGTAACTTTGCTATGTTTTAATGGTGACCTTATGAATGTACAACATTTACTTTGGTGACCCATGGGTCCACAAGATCTTTTGATCTAATGTGTCTTCTTATGTGGCATTTCCCTACCACACTATTTATCATATTTTTAAAAATATGATCACTATCACTTCAAACACATGTCCTCATCTTGTTCCCCTTATAACTCAATCAAATTTTCTATTTCTATCTCCTCGAGAGTCTCTTATCCTTGAATTTCAATGTTGGACATTAATCTTTGATCTACACTTGATATTGCAACACTTGGTAGCCTCGTGTGTCTTCTGATTCTAGATTTTGAGATTGTGTCACTTGGTAACCTCATGTGTCTTATGTGATCCCAAATATTATTTCATGTGATCAAACATGCTTATGCTATTGGTGGCCTTGTATGCAATCTGAGTCTATTGAATTGTTGACTTTGATTTGCACCATTGGTCTCCATCCACATGGTTGAATGCACATCATAGATATTTAATCTGCTAGATTAAACTCATGTCATTAATATTAATTTTCATGATTAAACATGGTCTATAAATTTGATTAGGTGTTCATTCTGATCAAGACACTTGGCACCATTACGTTCATTTTCATGATCCTCTAACCTTTTGACCTCATGTTTGTCATTGATGTTTAACTACAAGATTGAATATGCACCATTAATCTACTAACTAAGATTAATTTTAGTAGGATATATTAAAAAATCCTTAGAGGTTCTTAAGTGAATTGGATTTGAAATAGTGGAAAATCAATTTGGAAGATGATTAATTATTTAGGCAAATCAAGTGATGGAGCAAGTGAATCAATATTTTATGAATATAGAACTTCTCTAAATGTAAATATTATTACATATTTAGATTTCTCTTAAATAATTACGCAATTTCAAAGAAAAAAATCATCATTATATGAGTTTGTATGCAAAATTTATAGCCTCCTAATGTTTACTAGTTGACACTGCACTTGGCAATGGACATATACGTGATGTCAATGGCCATTGGTACCATGTGAATGGCCATTGATAGGTTTTGACGATTATCAGCATCATGTGGATGGTTGTTGGAATTATATAGACATTCATCAACATATGTTAATGGCTATTAGCATATGTAGATGGCCTTCAGAATATGCAGACATTCATCAAAATATGAAGATATGCATATGGCTGCCAACATATGTAGATAACCATTGACATATGTAGATGATTATCTACATGTGTGATGTGAGGCAAATGTATGTATATTTCCTTTTGATGTACCTATAAAAAACATTTATATGAATGAAATTATTTTAAATATTAGGTGATATGACCCTAAAATTAACTTTCACCTAGAAAATTTAGGTGATTCTAGGCTCTTCAATACCCTAAAAAATCATCAAATGCAAATTTATGAAACTAGAATATTCATTAATTAATGAAGATTTGCCATTAAAATTTTCCCTGCTACTAACTTATTGACCCCAGTGATTTCCCACATGTTGTCAATATTTTTTACAAGATTAAACATGATTTTGACACTAGACATCCTTGTGGATCACTTCTATTTTTTGAATCTAAATGGTTATTTCCTGTGGTCTTATTTTGATGTTTCATGGCATGTCCCACACTGCTAGATCATTTTTGAAGGCTTATATCTTGAGATAGAAAACTCATCAAGACACCAAAATTGTAGAAGATATTCATGGCATGAAATAAATCATTTTCATGTAACTTTAACCTATTGGATAACTTGTCAAGTAAATTTATTCAATGCATAACCAAACTGACCTATTCATTCCTACATGATGTGTTAAGATAGCCTAGTTCTTATTGATCATTTTAAGTAATTTTCAAGAGAAAATTACTGACTCACAAGATAAAATGGTATGATATGTAAAGTTTTAAATGATAAGGGTGAAATTTTAACCTGTGAGGTCAAAATTGTCAACATTTTGGTGACTCAGTTGGGAAGCATGCCTGTTATGCTTGATAACCAAACCATTTACATGACTTTTAGACTCAATGATAATTTTAGTCCATGATTGCAAGTAACCTTTTGACTTGAAAATAAGAAAACCTATTCCTCCAAAATATGGAAGGAAACACAAAAACCAAGGAGACTAATCTAATACAAAAAATGTACAAATAAATCACTTATTTAGAACACAAAATAAACAAACTAATCTAACCATGAAAAAGTATGATCCACTCAGATCAAAATGGAAATTCATGAACTCACTTGTTGTAAGAGATGGTACAAGTTGAAAATAAGGGTATTTATTGAACATGACCTTTGATGAGGCACTCTTATTGCCTACCAATTATCTTAACATCTCCTCAAATGAGTAATTAACAACAAATAAGTCACTGACAAAGACAAACTCATCTTGTACTTTAGGATCTTTTTCATACTGCATGTCAGATACAACCTCATCAAGTGATACTATTGTCATCAAATTATACACCCTAGGAAACTCTATGAATCTCCCTCAATTTGATACAACATTGAATCATCTCTCAAGTTTGTGGGAACTTTTAAGAGAGATGAATCTCAAGGATTGAAAGGGCTAGCTCCCTGAATTCTTCTCTAAATGCCTATCACCTAATCTAATGCTTGTTCATGAAAAGAGTTAAGAGTTTGCATAAAATGAAAACTATACTAGAGAGGTGATCCACCAAGATATATACCATAGACTATCATACTTATATTAAGCAACAATGCTTTCCATAACCAAATTACATGCATTGAAGGATCCTAACGTAGTGTTTCAATGTGAAGGTAACATACTTGTGATAATTAACAAGATACTTGACCTAGGGGTAGGTTGCACACCATAGAGACAATTTCATAATTTAAATAGATATTATTACATTCAAAACACTTCACATGACCTATTAACATTAGAACTCTTGCTTAAACATGAAGGATAAAGGGAGTAAGGATGATACTATCACTTAGCTCCACTATACATCACTCACACACTTAGACAAAATGTTAAAAAATTAGAATTGGAATTGTATTAAATGTTAAAAATCAAAGTGTAATGTAATTTTAGTAATTCTTCACCATACCAAATGTGGTCTCTTTTACAATGGCCAAAATGGCTCAATTTATAGAACTTTGAGGAAGAGAGAGAGAGAAGTTGAAGAGGCACAAAGACATGTGTCACCAATGTGAAGATAAATTATAAATACATGATAAAGAGGGATGGGAAAATACATATCATTTTAGGAGTTACAAATGTTAATTCTAATCATCCAAGATCTATAAATAGTCAAGACACTCCTTTTCTATGCACAAAAAACTACCCCTCATGATTGCCCTTAAAAAACTATCCTAACTCTACAACTGATCATGTTTGATGATTAATATGAGTATTATGGGTTAATAATAATCTCTCACATGCATTGTGGGGGATCCTAACCATTATTATCATTTTGGCCATGCATGATCATACATGGCAGTATCAAAATAACCATTTTCCCTTCACCTTTCACACTTGTCACCTTCAAGCTATACAAAACTATAATTTTATTCATAACATGATAGTAATGACATGTTTAAGGAGTGATAATACCATTATTTACAATAAATTGGCCTTAAAAGACTCTCAAAATGAAGATTCACCGTTTTCTCTAAGTCCTCTCTAGTTGGTTCACTGAACTGGATGAAATGAAAGAATTAGTAGGAACACTTAGGAGCTTATAAACTTGATCCAATTACCATGAGGACTTCTAAAAATTCCTTAAATTTCCTCTAGCAGTGATTTTGTCTCCTATAAGTTCATCATGCCTAGAAAACACCAAAAATGGTCAAAATAATTCTTATTTTGCTCTATTCCATACATGTTTGTACAATAAAATTACATTCAGGGGTGCCTAGGATAGTATTATACACGTTACCAAATTTTCATGGCATTTAAATTCAATATTCATTATTAATTTTCAATTTATCCCTAGTCGAGTCCTTGAAAAGGGTTTGTAAGGGTTTTAAAGTGATTTTCATTCTTAGCATTTATTCATAGCCATGGAACATTGTAATTTTGATAAATTTCCACTTATGGCTCCTTTAGTACCTCCTTAAACTTTTTTTAATTTGTCAAGGTCCTATGTAAATCTTGGTGGAAGTTCTAAGCACTTGAAGTTGACATTCAAGCTCATTTTTTGCTTATTGGTGGGGTTTGAATGCTTCCTAAGCCAAAAATAGCTTCTTGGAGACTTTATTTGAAAACCAAGGGTTTTAAAATCCCTATATATACCCTAAAAACTTCCTCCAACAATTATAATGTATTTATAAAATCTTGAAATGGAGATTGACCCCTGTTTGTTTTTAGGTATAGACCTTGCCAATAGGTTTGCCTACATATTTGAGATCCTCTTGACCCTCTAATGGTTATATTTGAAATTTTATGGCTTTAACATACCTAAAATAATTATATAAAAATTAATTTATCACATTAAAATCATATATTAGGTTTAAAATGCATATGACCTCCAAATTGGATTCTAGCCCTAAGGCTTTCATTCACACTTGACTGTAACCATTATTGTGTAGGATGCCCTATTTGATCTAAAACCTTATATAAAGGTTTATTAGGTTAATAAATGTTTCATCCATATATTAAAATATTTTTGACTGATCTAATTGACCTCTGGTTCACCATCCTTCACTTTTCCCAAAAATAGTCATTCTTGTGCATGAAGGGACTGCCCTTACTCTGAGACAAAATAGAGAGTATTAGACCTATTTTTTTGGGAAAATTAAGTATTTTAAAATCTTAAAAATCTCATAATTACAAAATTTACCAAATATTTTTTGTGTAATTCCATTTTTATGGTGTGTAACCATCCCAATTTCTTCAAAAAGGGGGTAAAAACCCTATTTCTACATGTTCTTATCCAAACCTCCTCATGGATACTACTTACAAACCTATTTGATGAATAAAAATTATTTATTCATTTTACTTACCCTAATTTTATTATTTTTTAACCTATATATCCACTCAAAACGTCTCTCTTAAGTGGAACCCCCAAACTCACCTCTTGAAACAAGGCTTTCCCTACCCTACCTATATGGACTAAGTCCATTTTACTATGAGAAAAGGGCCTTGGGTGAATTTAGGATGTATTCAACATATAATTTCATTAATTTTATCATGATGTATCCACATTATACTATTTTAAACTCTTTCTTTCTTCCTTGGGAACCAAACTCTCATCATGTCCCTCTCTTGCTTATGACCCTGTCTAACTTTGACAGTGAACAGGGGTACTCTTTCTTTGTTACATTTATTTATAGGTTATAATCAAGGTTTAAAAAATTATATATAATTTTTTGACTCACAATAATATTAAAATGTGATCCATTCTTATTATCTATAATCTTGACACTTTTAGGCCTTCTAATTGTTCACTGTCCTCTTGGACTAAGATAGTCCTATGTCTCTACCTGTCAGTGATTTAGGGTGAGAATGACATGTTTGGTTTTTATTGATGATTTTAAAACCTAATTTATATTCCACAATTAATTATCTTTGACATTTTAACTTTATCAATCTTAAGAGTGTCTTAAGACTCCTCTAAATGCCATAATCCTCATTCACTATCTGCTCAGTTGTAGGTGGCTATTTTTCATTCATTTTAGGCCTATAGGTGTCTTCTAGGTATAGATGGACTTTATCATGGTGAATATAATGGTATGGATGTATTTTTTTGTATTAAAAACATGAACTTTCCTCATCTCATTATTTCTAACTATTTTTGTTTTTCCACATTCAAAAGATGAAAGAAACTAAGATAATGGTCAAGGGTTTGTACGTACCCGAATGAAGTTTGCGCACCATTATCCAGACGTTGAAGGGACTCCTCTTTGGCTATGGAAGATGACACTTGTAGAAGAAAGAGACTCAAACATAGAGATTGTTAGATGGATGTAAGGTGGACTGCCAAGCAAAAGCTCGGTCCCAGAAGTGTAAAGACTTCCTTGTGAGATGACAGTCCACTAGTTGATAAAGATAATGTCAGATAAAGAGAAATAATGAAAGACTTAAAGAAATAGAAATAGATAATGCATACCTGATTCCTTGTAATCTATCTTCCATAGTCACCAATGCCAGTTAGTCTACCATCATTGGTTGATAAATGTTGTCGATGTCGGTTAGCTGCCGACATTGGTAAGGGCAATGGGCTTGGAGGCTGACGTCGATCAGGGAAATGGGGCTTTGGACGAGTGTCAGGTTGAGTCTGTGGTCAAAAGAATGGTCTGAGAGGTAAAAGGGTCTATTCAGGGTTATAGGGAGACTGCTAAGGTCCACAGAGGGTCAGAGGGAGAGGATAAGTTGTCAAAAAGGAATAAAAGTATGAAGAAGGCTTCTCAGCCTTTCTAGGAAGAAGTCAGGTCGGAGCTAGTTGACAGCTAAGTCTGGTTGATAATACTTAGAAGTAATGAAAAGAAGCTAGTTGCTTATATATTCTAAGTACATTCTAAATTATTGAAATAATAAAAAGGGTAGAAGAATACTTACCTCCTGCTTGGTGCAGAGCCAGAGGTGTTTGAGACGCTTGTCCCTATTGTGTTTGTAGATAGAAGAGCGTTGGTTGAAGTCTAATGATTTATTTCAGAGAGTTCTTGTTGATGTCCAGGTCTGAGAGCCGAGAGAGGAAGAGAGGTTAAATTTTGGGTCTATGATTTATCGTCCCAGTTGTGATTTGGCATCCTAGGGGGAAGAGAATTTGATTTTGGGTTGTTTTAAGCGACCGACGTCGGCGATCCCACAGGCGTCGGTGGCTAGAAGATGGGAAAAAGGGCTAAAATTAGCCTTTTGCCTATTCTTCCAACTGTGAGGTCTAATTATTGTTGGAAAATGGTTGAAGGTGGATTAAATAAGCATGAGAGGGTTGAAAAAATTCATAAATTGGTCATAGGGTGATGGGAGGCATCCAAGGGGAGGTATCCAAGGTGGGGTGAGGTGTCATGGGTGATGTGTCAAGGGGGATGATATTAATTTAAAATAACTTATTATTTTAAATTAATAAGTGTGTGGGTTAGGAATGTGTAAAAGTGGACCAAGGGGACCAAGGGGGAGAATGACCAAGGAGTAGACACGATTTTGGTGTCTACAGTTGCCGCTTTTTGTCTTGTTTGTTGTTCTGATGAACCACAAGACAAAAAATAGGAGTAAGTTGCCCCAGATATGGGATGATGTTGTTTTTGCCCTGTTGGTTGTTCTAATGAATTACAAGACAAAAATAAGAGTTGGTTGGCCTAGATGAGGGATGATGTCCCTTTTGCCCTGTTGGTTGTTCTAATGAACTGCAAGACAAAAATGAATGTAGGTTGCCCCAATTATGGGATGAGGTATTCCCCCTCAAAGTAGGAGTTGAGAGAAGGGAACCTAAAATCAGGTGCTGATTTGATAGATAGAGGATGGATATGGTGAATTTTGAGTGTGAACGTTGTAATCGTTGAGATTGCATGCATACCACTTCATGAGATGGTCAGATCAAATTATCACAGGTCAAAGGTTGAGGAGTGCTAAAATCAAAATAATTGGGCCCCAGCATTTAGTCGTAGCTAATTGGGTTAAATAATCCAAGCTGTAGCTCTAATGGTCATCGTGTTCCAAGAATCTCAGGCTCAGGAAGTGCTCTTGGAAAACACAAAAATGTCACAAGTAGTGGGGATCAACTTGCTCGCAATCCAATACTTGTGAGTGTCATAATGTGGGTTGCAGACAATTTGGCAAACTATTCGTGAAGTAGCCTACATATAATCAAAACAACTAAGGCAAAGTTGTCTCAAAAATGGTTGTGGTCTGAGGAGATAGTCATGATCTCTAAGGTTGTTGGTTGAGTCGAGTCGAGATAGAGAGTTGGTCCATTAGATGGACGGATGAAGGAATGGCCAAGCTAACCTCAGAAGACCCCGTGTCAACTGAGTCCTGCCTACATAGCCCCAGTTGTTAGGGCCTCAGGCCAATGTAATTCTCCCTAAAAGGGAGGAAGAGGGTCAGTTATGTATGGGTTGGATGAGGTTAAGTCATGGTTAAAAGGTAAAAATGGTTTGTCCATTAGGTAGATGAACAAATGGATGTGGTCGAACTAACCCCAGAAGATGTCATGTCATCTGAGTGCTGCCTACATAGCCCCTGTTGTTAGGGCCTCAGGCCAATGTAGTTTAGACTAGGTTGATAGGTTGGTTTGGTCAGGTTATAAATGATGAAGGTAAGATGATGTTACAACCTTTTCCATATTATGTAATGGTGTATTCTGTAACATTTGTTAAGTGGTCTTTCATCCCTAGCAATTTTCCATATTGGTGATGGTGTATGCTAAAAATGAAATGAGTCGATTTATGCTTCAGCAAGTAATGGTTTATGCTTAACATAAATTGTGTGGTCGATAGTTTCCATGTGTATTGGTTTCCATAGAAACTATGTGAAATGGACTATGTCATGTTGGTGGTTTGAAAATGTTTGGGTTGGTTTGGTTCGGTTCAAAAGATGATTTGGTTGTATTTGGATTGTTTGTGACCAAGATGTAGGAAGTGAAAGGCACATTGCTCTTTCATTGACAAAGACCATAATGATAGCATAGGTAGGGGTTTTTAGAAACAAAAGCCCCATTCATGCATTACATTGTTGACCATTGGTTGTGTTAATGAAGTAATCGAATCACTTTGACATTAAAATGAGCTTGAAATCCCTTGAGTGGGTGATGTGATATTTAGGATAGGGTAACCCCTTTTAGTAGGGATAACATTGCCCCTTTTTATAGGAGACCCTGAGAATGACTATAAGTCAAGTCCATGACCTTTTTTTTTTTAGCAGACTGATTGATGCGGGAAGTCTACGTAGGGATGTCGTTTTGTTTTGTGGTCATTTGTGAAGCTGATCGATGTGGGAAGCTTCTGAGAGAGCTGTTTGTAACAAGATTTGGCATAGCCATCCTTTGAGGGAGTGGTCTATATTTTTTCTTTATATATATTTGAGGGATTTGAATAGTTGTCCTTCAAGGGAGCAGTCTATTAGCTACAACAATGATGATACAACTATCCTTTAAGGGAGCAGTCTGCATTTAGAGTCTATGACTTTTGATATTTTGACATCTCAATTTATTTTTGACAGGATTTGTAGTCATGGACAAGACTATAGAAATTCAAGGGCTCCCTTTTATTAGGACAAAGCATTCATACTTTATAAAAGGGTTACATAGGGTTTGCTTTAGGGAAATAGGGTTGAAAGGATGAGGATGAAGATGATAGGAGTTGCTCAAGGGGCAAGCTCAAGTTAAATGTCAAGTGAATGAGTACTCGACTAACAGATGAATGGTCATAGATGCAAGGCATTAAGGGGCTCAGTTTCTAGCCGGTCTTCGAAAGAAGATAGACGATAAGTCCCTGATCTATGCTTGTGTGTCATGATGTAAAGTCTAAGCCAATTAGGATCAAACTTGCCTCGTTTACTTCTTTCCATGTTGGTCATGTGTTAAAGATGATTAAGAAGTTGGTTGATGTTTGGTATGAAGTTGGTTGGTTGATATGTTGTTGGTATGTTTTGGTTGATGTTGGTTAATGTTTGGTCAAGGCTTGGTCGAGGCTTGGTTGGTGTTTGGTTGATGCTTGGTTGATGCTTGGTCAAGGCTTGGTCAAGGCTTGGTTGAGGCTTGGTTGATGCTTGGTCGAGGCTTGGTCGATGCTTGGTTGGTTGATATTTGGTCATTATTTGGTTGGTTGATGTTTGGTCATTGTTTGGTTGATGTTTGGATAAAGTCAAATTCCCCCAGTTATTTTGGTGATGAGGAAAATGCTTGAGAAATGGTTGGACTAAGGCAGCTAGTGGTTGGGGGTCTTCAAGTTGAACCTCCACTGCCTATAAGGTTTTGATTAAGGCTTGTTGATGTTGTGGAGAGCTTTGAATGAGGTCATACAAAGATGTCTTCATAGAGGTTTGGTGAAGGTGTTTCACCATGGGGTCATGAATTGGTTTTGAAAAAGTTAGTCGAGATGCCCCCAAGATTAGAGTCTTGGGTTTTGGTTGTGGTGAGGGCTTGATAAATGGATATGTTTGGGTGAGAGAAACCTTCTCTTTCCCTTTATCTTTCATGGTTTGTGACCTATTGACCACATTGATGGTGTTGATTTCAAATAATGGGGTTGAAGGTGGTAAAGGGACCATAGTCTTGTATAAGGATCCCGATTTAGGTGATGAGATTTGAGAGGCATGGGATGGTGTCGATGGTTTGGTTAAAGAGTGGTCAAGAGGATCCTTAGCGAGAAGGGTGTCCTTTTTTAAATGTTGACGAATGACAGCTTTAAGAGCATAACAACGCTCAGTGTCATGTCCAGGTGTGCGATGATATGCACAAAATTTAGTGTTATTGAACCAAGATGGTTTTGGTCTAAGAGTTGATGAGTGTGATGGTGAAAAGGGTTGGGAGACATGAGATGGTGTTGGAGATTTGTTGATAGTATCCTTAACAAGAGGGGTGTCTTTCTCTATGAATTAGCGGATGGCAACCTTAAGGGCACAACAATTCTCAGTGTCATGCCCAAGTGTGCGATGATATTGGCAAATTTTAGTGTCATCAAACCAAGATGGTTTTGGTCCGAGAGGTTGAAATGGTTTGATAGGCGGAAGAGTGATTTTAGAAGATTACAAAAGTTAGCGTAACAGCAAGGTATAAGAACTTGCTAATGGGTCTGCATGTTGTGTTGCAGTAAAAGTTGACAACTTTTGTTTAGACGCTATCGAGAGAGTGTTTCATACCATCTTTTTGTTTGGTGGTGTGGCCAGACGCGTAGATGACACTTTCGTGGTAAGAGGCATTAGATGTTTTGAAGGAGGTTTGTTTTTATTAGGTGTTGGTCGTAATGGAGGTGATTTGTTTTTGTTGGGTGTTGGTAGTAATGGAGGTGATTTGTTTTTGATAGGTGTTGGAGTAGGAAGCACTCCTTTTAAGGTGGATGGATGAGGGCCCAAAATGGAGGGCAATGATGATGGTGGAGGAGGAGTTCTCTGATGTGGTTTAGTAGCCTTCTTTGGTTTGGTTTGAGGGCCACTATTGTGGGGGGTCAGGTTCAAGTCTATCCTCACCTGATATTCTTCGACCGAAGTGGGTGAGGTGGCGAGTTTCTCTCTCGATAGAGAGGGGATTGGAGAGTTTGGCTCTTTAAGAGGGCAGAGCATAGGGATGGTGATGGCTTCAGCGTGTGTTTGGGGAGCGGGGAAAGTATGATCCCCCATTGTTGATAAGAAGGATGAAGGTGAGGCTATCGGTGCTGGTATGGTCAAGGCATCCTCCAATATAAGAGAGGTTGATGGAGAACTAACAAGAGAAGATGGTTCGTCCACCTGTGGAAGATGAATGGGAGAAGAAGATTCTTCCACCTATGAAGGACCAATAAGTGGGCTAACCTCTTCAGATTGTGAGAGAGGTTGGTTAGGCATAAGAGGCAAGACTGTGTTGACTGTGCGTATATTACACTCTTGGGAGTCATCGGCCATGGTTTGCACATTGTTTTGGCTAGGGGATGGTTAGGAAAAGGTTGTCTAAAGATGTCAATGTTTTGATTGGGTGGTGTGTTTGGGCTATCCAAAACAAGATCCCCCTTGTCTATCATCTCTTAGACAATTTTTTTAAAGGTTTTGTAGTTGTTTATGTCATGGCCCTGGACACGGTGATAATGACAAAAGTCATTTTCCCTATACCATGCAGGGATAGGTTTTGAGGGGTTGAATTGAGGTGGTCGAATTTGAGGGAGATTGAGGACCCCCTGTTTGACAATTTTATCCAACACAGACGCGTATGACTCTCCTATTAGAGTGTATTGACACTGTATATATCATTATTAGAATCATTTGGTGATGCTTTGATATGTGGAAGGTTCGGATTGGTTGGTCATTGTCAAAGATGATGGCCTAAAGACCACAACATTTGCCAATCCCTTAGACTTGGAATATGAAGAAGGTTTGGACGAAGAAGGGTCATTGGATTTGGCATTAGTAGTTTTACTATGCAATGTGACCTTGTTTTCTTTGACAACACAGAGTTCAAGCTTCCTGGCCATCGTGAAAGCTTTGTCAAAGGTGTAGAATGTTTGGACCCACAAAGTAGAAGAAATATGTTTGGCACATGCCTGTGAAAAGAGCTCGATGAGCTCAGGTTGAGGTAAAGAAAAGGAGAGTTGGTTGATTAATCCTCTCCAATGGGCAACAAAATAGGCTATGGATTCATCGTCAAACTATCTGATAGAGTATAGGTCCGTGATTGAGACCTTTTTGGTGATATTGATCAAAAAGTGGTCAAGGAAAAGTTGAGTTAGCTGGGTGAATGTGAAAAGAGAGTGACTGGTGAGAGAGCTGTACCAATCAAGGGCAGCACCAAAAAGTGACATGGAGAATGTGTGTAGCAGTAATGCATCATCATGTGCTATCAGGTAACAAGCATGTCTGAATGCTTGCAGATGTTGCTACAAGTCTTCCTTACTCTGGAAGTGAGCAAACTTAGGAAGCTCCCACTGACTGGGATATGATCAGATTGGGACAGAGGGATGGATGGGTTCATTACAAATTTGGTCATATGAAAGGACATTCCTTGAACCCAAAACTGAGGTCTCAAGATTAGACATTTTGTCCATCAACATTTTGATTAGATCAGTTGACAGATTTACAGATGGGGTGCCCCCTAGATTTTGAGGTGCTTAGAAGGGATTAGAAAGGGCGTATGATGTAGTTGGTTGCGCTTTTATAGGTGCAACATATTGATAACTAGTCAATGGGACAGATGTGGAGACTAAGGGTGGTTATGTCGTGAAGGTGGAAGGCATGACTAGGCTTGAAGTCGCTAGAGGTGGTTGGATTGTGGCAACACTAGCCAAAGGATGGGTAGCCACCCTTGTGTTGATGGGTGCAAGTGAAGGCAGGATGGAGACAACTAAGTTTTGGAATGGTGTGGAACTTTTTTGAATAGATTGTGGTTGATGGGGGGCCAAAACCCCAAAGGAGGTGGGTCTAGAAACAAAAGGAGAAGCCACACCTTGAAGGTTAGTCATGGTCAGGTTGTTGACTGAGGTAATGGCTTAGGTGTCTATGGGTTGAATGATGGATGTGGTTGATACAGTTGCCATCTCAAGTAAGGAAGTTGGCATCCCATAGATTGGGTTGCCTAAAGAGTCTCACATTTGACTTCTCGTGAGATAGTGTTGAAGGGCCTTGACATTGAGGTCAAGGAATCTTTCAAAGTCTTGGTCCCCTTTGGGGACAATAGGGGGCTAAGTCAGGGTTGGTTGGGTAGGAGTTCATTCGGTCTCTGAATGATACTCCATTAGAGGACTTGTTATGGAAGGCGAAGGCGAGAGTGGTTGTTGCCTTGTGTGGTCAACAAGAGTTTTGGTTTGAGTACGTGTCAAAACTATTCAAGGCAGAATAGGTTCAGGTTCTAAAAACTGTGTACTTTAGCTCCAAAAAACTAGAAGGTGTGTTTAACAGCAAAAAAAAAGTCAAGTTTTAGGCTTGCTATTTTGGAAGAAAAGTTGTTGACAGTGACCGACGTCGGTAGAAAAACTAATGCTGGTAAAAAAAGTTGCCAACATCGGTGGTAAAACTGATGTTGGTTACTGTGTTGTTGGGAAGGAAGAAAAAAAAAGGTTCTAAGTTGTTTGAAGCTCAGAAAAATGCGTCCTCACCAACTCAAAAATCTAGATACAGGCAGAAAAGAAGAGGAAGACAAGCAGACCCTAAATGGTAATTCCTAAGAATAATTTTTAGAGTCTTGTTGGCTTATGACTTAGAAGAGTGTGTTTGGGAAGTTGGCTTTTAGAATGGGTCCTAGAAGAAGCAGTCTAAGGTTGGTTTCAGGTTAGTTTCGGTGCTCAAAGTTTGTATTAGGTTTCGTACATGGCCTGGTGCTAAGGAGCAAGCTCCCCTCACTTCACGAGCCCAGAGATAAGCTAGGTCACTTATCTAGTATATACTTCTCCTAGAGTTTATACTCTGCCAGAGAACAGAGTGGGCTCTCCCCTTGGTAGTAAAATCCAAGTAGGATTACAAAGAAGGGTAAGGTATCTGCTAGGTGATGAAATCCTAGTTGGACCTTGTCTCAGGTATGTTTAGATGTTTGATTTGTGATAGTGGTATGGTCGTGTAACATAAGTGTGCTACGATTTATTAATAATGTGGTTTTAAGTTACTAGATGTGAGAGCTAAGTATGCATTTAGGTAGAAATGAGATGTAATAGATTTTAAGCCCAAATTGAAATGTGTGTTTGGATGTAGACAAGTGGAGAAAAGGTTGAAGAGTATGAATTTTAAGATGTCAGAAGGAAAGGTGACAAGAAGAAAAAGAAAGATTCTTTTTAACTTGCTTATGATGTCTTTTTGAAAGAGACAGAAGAAAAGGATGCAAGAAGAGATCTAATGCACCTATATGAATGGTTTGTTTTTAGAAGAAAAAGTATGAACCTAAGGAAAAGTCCTAGGGTCCCACCAGGCGTGCCAGAATGTTTCTAACTATTTTTGTTTTTCCACATTCAAAAGATGAAAGAAACTAAGATAATGGTTAGGGGTTTGTATGTACCCAAATGAAGTTTGTGCACCGTTATCCAGACGTTGAAGGGACTCCTCTTTGGCTGTGGAAGATGACACCTGTAGAAGAAAGACACTCAAACACAGAGATTGTTAGATGGATGTAAGGTGGACTGCCAAGCAAAAGCTTGGTCCCAAAAGTGTAAAGACTTCCTTGTGGGATGACAGTCCACTAGTTGATAAAGATAATGTTGGATAAAGAGAAATAATGAAAGACTTAAAGAAATAGAAATAGATAATGCATACCTGATTCCTTGCAATCTGTCTTCCATAGTCGCTGATGCTGGTTAGTCTGTCGTCGTCAGTTGATAAATGTTGTCGACATCGGTTAACTGCCAATGTCGATAGGGGAAATGGGCCTGGAGGCTGACGTCGGTTAGGGAAATGGGGCTTTGGATGAGTGTCAAGTTGAGTCTGTGGTTGATAGAATGGTCTGAGAGGTAAAAGGGTCTATGTAGGGTTGTAGGGAGACTAATAAGGTCCGCAGAGGGTCAGAGGGAGAGGATAAGTTGTCAAAAAGGAATAAGAGTATGAAGAAGGCTTCTTAGCCTTTCTAGGAAGAAGTCAGGTCAGAGCTGGTTGACAGCTGAGTCTGGTTGATAATACTTAGAAGTAATGAAAAGAAGCTGATTACTTATACATTCTAAGTACATTCTAAATTACTATAATAATAAAAAGGGCAGAAGAATACTTACCTCCTCCTTGGTGCAGAGCTAGAGGTGTTTGAGATGCTTGTCCCTATTGTGTCTGTAGCCAGAAGAGCATTGGTTGAAGTCTAATGATTGATTTCAGAGAGTTCCTGTTGATGTCCAGGTCTTAGAGCCGAGAGAGGAAGAGAGGTCGAATTCCAGGTCTGTGATTCAACATCCTAGTTGTGATTTGGTGTCCTAGGGGGAAGAGAATTTGATTTCAGGTTGTTTTAAGCAATCGACGTCAGAGATCCCATCGGCGTCGGCCGACTTGTAATCGGCGTCAGCAGCTGGAAGATGGGGAAAATGGCTAAAATTATCCTTTTGCCCATTCTTCCAATTGCGAGGTCTAATTGTCATTGGAAAATAGTCGAAGGTGGATTAAATAAGCACGAGAGGGTTGAAATAGGTCATAAATTGGTTATAGGGTGATGGGAGGCATCCAAGGGGAGGTATCCAAGGTGGGGTGAGGTGTCATGGGTGATGTGTCAAGGGGGATGTTATTAATTTAAAATAAGTTATTATTTCAAATTAATGAGTGTGTGGGTTAGGAATGTGTAGAAGTGGACCAAGGGGACCAAGGGGGAGAATGACCAAGGAGTAGACATGATTTTGGTGTCTACACTCATTCATGATCAGGCCTATTTCATAAACTTTGACCTTTCTGGCTATAGATGATTCTTCACAGTCCTATGTATGGATATAGGAGTATACATTGGAGTTTAAGACATTGGATTCACCTTATCTCATGGTCTCTTAGATTTAAAGAATCATTTGATCCATTATCATCATTAAAATTGATATCATAGCCTAGGAAACTAAAATGGGATGCAAGGTTAAATTTTGATCAATATCTTGTAGATAACACTACCATGCTTTAGTGGTTTTCATCCTTTTTTAGGATTTGAAAAATCCAATCTCCATCCATCATTTTCTTCTCAAAATTGTCCCATTTGTTTTAATTGGATATGGATTCCAAGTTGTCCAAATTGAAAGCTTGGATCACCTTGCAATTGAATTTTTTGAGGTCTTCAAAAACCTTCAAGGCCTCTATTTGCCATTTTTAGGGATAGAGAACCCAATATGGCTTGATCACAGTCCAACTTCCCATTTGATGCTTTAACACTTTTCTTGTCAAACTAGGATGATAAATAGGTCCATATAGGCCTTCCCATAGTAAGGAATCTCCAATTGGATTGACCAATCTATTGAAACACCTCCAGCAATCATGTCTATGGCATCAGTTGTAGATGACCATTCCTTTAATATAGGTAGAATTGGACCCATTCTCCAAATATGCAAGTTTATATCACCTACATGCCTCCATAAAACATTTAAATTTAAATTAATATTCCTAAGAGGTTAAGGACCATTTCAAACCTTTAAACTTATATTTGTGATGTCAACATGCTCCTGTAGGTGGAGTTTTTTTAATTATGACATACTAGGAAATCATAAAATGGCAAGAAACTTGTAAGGAATGATTTCAAAACACCTCAATATAAATTTTCAAAACTTTAATACCCAATATACAATAGGATAACTTCCAAAACAACATCAAAACATCAAATCCAATGTGAGGTAGACATTTCAAATTAATTGGTATGACTGTGAATGCAAACTAGACATTTTGCAAGCCTAGAAGAGGCTTCCTCAAAAAATTGAACTATACAAAACAAGAAGAAGCATGTAAAAATATTTAAAATAATGTGTAAACACTTGAAACACACAAATTCATCAATCTAAAACAATATACTTTTAGACAAGCTCAAATAGTGACCCCCTCATGATTAAACATGCATACAAAGCTGCTTGGGATCAAACTAATTTTTCATAAATTAATATTTACCAAATATAAATTTCTTGTTATGAAAATTAAGTTAACTTAGATTACTATTCACCCCTAGAATCACTCCTCTCAATTCCACTTGTAAGGCCCATGCTAAGTATATGAAGTTGTTCCTTCTTTGTTTGCCAAGTGAAAATGGAGGAAAACAAGTTATATATGAAAATTTTTGAATTATTGTTGAAAAACAATCATTTAAATTAATTATGGGAGGTTAATAGTTACTCTTCCCATGTTTTTAGCTAATGATGGACTTGAGAAGTCTTTACAAGTGCCCAAAAGCTCCTATTTTTGAGGAAAAATTACCATCCATTGATCATAACTACTTCTTGTCTAGAAAATAAATGTGATTGACATGATATTGAAATGATACACATTAAAAATCACTTGGGTGTCAAATTTTATTGCATGAAAATCTATACAAGTCATTAAATGGGATAAAATATGACCAAAAGGCCCCTTCTTCCACATGAGACATAACCTATGACCAATTTATGGATTGTAAACATATTAAAACATATTAAGGACCAAATTAAGACATTTTAAATATAATTTGACCATTTTACTATCTTTTACTAGGGTTGACCAACCTTTGACTTTAGTTTACTAGCCTAGTACAAAGAGGGTGAATTTCAACAAGGACTAGGGAGAGGATGTGTAAGACAATAAACCAAATGACACCTATAAAACACATGGGAACATTATTAAAAGTTTAAAATATTATGGGTCGACCCAAATTTTACTTTGGGTCAAATTAGGTCAATATATACCTCATTTATGCATTATCCTTGAGTGACCTCAACTTTCTTACTATTTGTTACAAGCTCATCCAGCTCTTCCAAAAGCTTTGAATAAATAACCCAATATATATGATGGTATTTAATAGGTGAATATTGATCAAAATTATCATAATAATGCTATATAATATGTAATATATCCCTATAAATTTCTTTAATCTCTTGTAGAGATTTAATTACAACTACTAATCATCTTTTTGCTTCTCATTTTGATCAATCTCGATAAGATCAGTTTGAAGGAAACATTCTTCTTGCTCAAGTGGAGATATCTCAAATTCATTTATGACTTTAGCTTATACTATCTCATGGAGTTCTCCCACATCAAGATCAGACTTCTTGTTCTCAACACTTGAGATATCTTCTTTAAGATCGGCTACAACCTCATTCTCAACTTGTACCTCAAGTGAAGGATCTATGAGAAACTCTTCCTCATACACACTTGAAGAATCATCTTCATGCTCTCAATAATTTGAATTACAAGTACAAACTCTTTCTCTATCCTCTATAGAATAGGCTCCTCTTGAAGAAGGGAGATGGTGGGAGGGTGATGAAATTCATTGGTTTGAGAGGGAATATGAAGCATGAAAGGTTGATTATGATCAAATTTTTGGGTTTTAAGGATAATGGATTCATCTAGAGTGTCTTAAAGAGGATGGAAAGATAAATTATTAAATGCCTCTACATTTTGATCCTTCCACTTGGTCATTACTTCATCAAACTCTGAAACCTCTTTATCCTCATGGACAAATTGATCTTGAGGGATGAGCAAGGAAGAATTAAAACTAAGAAAAGGATTAATATCTTGAATATACTCTTGAATAGGCATATGAGTATACTCTTGAATCCATCTAGGAAGCTCCCTTGGTTCATGCTAAGTATGGTTAAGGACTTCATGAGAATAAGGAACACAAGAAAAATGGTAAGGAATACAAGAGGGTTCTTGATACAACTAGTTCAACTCAATTTGTTTCCTCTCCCAAACCTACACCTTCTCCAACATAAGATTTTACAACTCATTCCTCTCCTCTATATCATTGGATACATTTTGAAAAATCACATACACTTCCTCATACTAAGAGTTTGAACAAAGATTTCTTGTATATGCTAGTATCTTGAGCTCTATCCCATCCATTATTTCTTAGAGATAAGAATGGTCATATGCAGCATCATAGCCACATGGGAAAGGTGAAACTTGGTCATGAGACTAATATGCTTCACAAATAAGGTAAGAGTCATGCTCTTGATAATAAGGATAATGGAAAACTTGATATGGCTCATCATAGATTTGATAAAACTCATGTTAGGTTCATAACAAGGCTCATATGGATTATAAAAGGGTTCGTATGATTCATAGGGATGATAAAGAAGTATTGCATAAGGATTTTTCTCATACACAGCCATGAAAACAACATCATGATGGTTTAATGAAGATATACTTACTTAGAACCTATGCCTAGACTATTAGAAGCATTGCTTGAGCTTGGAATCACCAAATACTTCATGAAGAAAACTACTGCAACCATAATTTCACTAAGACTAGCTATAATGAATCCCACTAGGCATGTCAAAAACTATTATCAATCTGAAGAGCACCCTATTCAAAAAAATGTGAGTAATCCTTCTCTTCAATTAAAATAATGGGATCTTCTCAAAATGTGGGTGAATATAAAGTGAGAATAACCTCTAGAGAGGGCTGGTTCCCTTGGATAAATCACCTAAACTAATCTCTTGCTTGGAAAAGGGAGGGAAATAGATAATAATTCATGAAAACATGTAAAAGGAGGTGATGCACCAATGTTTTGAAAACTTATAATTGTACATGACACATAATCAAACACTTTCAAACATGAAAATATCACTTCACTTTCTCTTTGATTAGATTTTACATAATTATTTCACAAAAATACATTAACTATCTATCAATCTAGCATGGGAGGGAAGTTTTCCACTTCTAAATTAATCAATAAACTAATTACGACACTTAGAATGACCTATGAGAGCTAAAAAATACTTCATGAAGGTGAGAAAACTTAGATAGAGGTAAATGAAACCATACATTCACTTAACCACATCAATTAATTCATAGAACACAGTTTGATTCAACTTATGAATGGAAGAATTTAGTCTTTTATTGCATCAAATAGGTGTTAGAGTAAAAAAATTGGCATAGCCTGGGCAAGCCAAAAGCATAGGAGTCCCTTTCTTCACTAGATTGAGCTAGGCTTTATAGCACATAGAAACATCTTAATGCTAGGGTGGAGAGTGCATGTTGGGTGTTGAGATAGATCCCTAGTTGATCATTCTTCTAGCTCCATCACCTTGGTTCCTTTTTTATGCAATCGCCACTTTTAGCCACTCAATAAGATCCCCTATAACCTAGGCACTAGTAACTCACCTTTTAGTTGGTGCATAATATGCACTATAGGTCCATTTTGAGCATGATATCATGAAGTGGCATTTACCATCTTAAAGCTATGATGACACTCTCCAAAAACATAATGACTTTATTTAAATTTTCATGGTCTTCCATTAGGGCCTCCATAGTGATCTTCAAATGTTCCAAAAATCCATAATAGGGTTTGTCCATCCTATTGACAAGTGTATCCAATTTAATCCTTGCTTGATCAAACTCTCATTACACCATGGACATGAATTACATCATGCTCTATCCATGTGACCCTATATAATGCATAAAACACAAGGTTCAAAAACCCCTTTTCCATCTTACACCTTATCTCAAGGTTATTTTCAACTCCACTATCCTTATATACCATTTTCACAAAGGGTGTAACTCTCAACCCTACATATCCATGGACTTGACCATGCTTAGATAGTATAGGTGGAGGTGAAGTCTGTTGTGGTAGCTAGGTTATTCTTTAATAGTGGCCTTATGAATCTATAATGTTTATTTTGGTGACCCATAGGTCTACAAGGTCTTCTGATCTGACATGTTCACCTATATGTCATCTCCCTATCATGTTGTTTATCATATTTTTAAAAATATGATCACTATCACTTTGGACATGTGTCCTCATCTTGTAACCCTTATAACTTGATCAAATTTGCTCCATTGATCTCTTTGAGAGTCTCCTGGCTTTGACTTTCAACATGGATCATTTATCTTTAATCTACACTTGAGGTTGTGACACTTGGAAGCCCCATGTGCCATCTAATTCTAGATTCTAATATTATGCCACTTGGTGACCTCATGTGTCTTTTATGGACCCTAATATTACTTCATGCAATAAAATGCACTTATGCCATGTAGAAACCTTGCATGAAATCTTATCCCATTAAATTGTTGACTTTCATCTGCACCATCAGTATTCATCTACATAGTTGAACATGCAATGTAGATTTTTGATCTACCAAAAAAAATGCATGCCATTGATCTTCCTTTTACATAATTTAATGTCATCTATTGAATTTTATCACCATCACATTCATTCTTAAGATCCTCTGACCTTTTAACCTCATGCTCATCATTGATCTTTAATTGCAGGATTGAATGCATGTCATTGATCTACTAACTTATTAACCCCAGTGATCACCTATGTGCCATCAATCCTATATTCATAATTGAATGCATTCTTTAAACTTGACATCCCTATGGATAAATTATATTTTATAAATCCAAATAACTTTTTCCTGTGGCCTTATTTTACTTTTTATTGATATGTCCTACACTACTAAATCATATTTGAAGGCTTATATCTTGAGAAATAAAAACACATCAAGATACCAAACTTGTAGGGAATATTCATGACATAAAATACATCATTTTCATGTAATTTTGACCTATTAGCTAACTTCCCAAGTACACTTATTAAGTGAACAACCAAACTAACCTATTCACTTTTACATGACATGTTAAGATAACCTAGTTCCTATTGATCATTTTAAGGACTTTTCAAGACCAACTTACTAACTCACAAGACAAATTGGAATGATATGCAAAGTTTAGAATGGTAGGGGTGAAATTTTGACCTATAAAGTCAAAATTGTCGACAATTATAGACACCAAAATTATGTCACACATGTGCATAACTCCCTATGTCAAAACCCCCTTGAGCCCCTTTTCAATAATAATAATTAGCCTTTCTAACCCATGTTTTTACACCTCACACATTAAATTAATTTAAAATATTTAATTAAGTTTATTAAAAACCACTTATGCCACCTTACTTGACCACCTCATCCTAAGATTAATTCTTTCCCTCTGAGTCACCTCAAGACTTAGTCCCATTATCCTAACTACCCATGACTTATTCTCACCCCAAAAATAAATTTCTAACCAACTATGTCCTTCTTAACCTCCCATTTCTACTGTTTCCTAATGGATACCACACTTGGCATGAGAAAAATAGAAAACAAGCTAAAAATAGCTCTTTTACCTATTCTCATGCCACTATCGTTCGTTAACTCAAAACTGACATCGATGGGATCATCGATGTTGATTACTTAATCCAAACTATAAATTAATGTTCAGGTCAGCAAAAATCAAGAAAACTCATTTGTATTTGCATATAGGCTTTTAGCATCCAAATTCCCACATCTTTGCTTACAATTACCTTAAAAAAGTCAGTCTAGATCAGGAACCAAGCTCCTAAGAATCAGCAACACATGCTTGTTTTCCTCTATTCAAGGCATTAGTTTGACAAGAATTATAAGAGCCATCCATTTGGCACTTATCATTCAATCACCTCTTCAGCTAAGTACATCACTTATTCTGTAAGTCCTTAAGCAATTACTTTATAATTAGTTTATATCTACTATTTATTATTTTATGTGTTCCTGACCGAAACCTCGTGAAGGAGTTATAAAGCTTCCCCACTTATTTCCCCTTGTTCTAAAACACCAAACCTCTGACTAGACCCATCCAAATAATACTCTCTCTCTCACACACACACAACTCTCAATAACCTTCCAAACCTGACCAAAACCATTTCCCATACCCCAAAAAGCCTTCTACAAGTTCTTAGGAAATTATTTCCCCTACCAAAATTGGTCTCCCAACCGATATCGGTCACACTTTCTCATTGAACTCGACAACCTAACCGACATCGATAACTATGGATTTTTAGTAACCTCTCTAAAACCTACCTAGATAACTTATAAAATACAAACTAAATATACCACCTACATTTTATTACTCTCTATTACACTCAAGTTGTGAACAAAAATAACATATCTCTCCTTTACTCTCTATTTCCTCTCTCTTTGCTATTTATTACTCTTTTATTTCTCAAAAGTGGACTGTCATCCCTAAGGAAGTTTGACACTTCCTGGAATAAGCATGTAGCTTGGCAGCCCACTCATATATCTACTAACAAATATTTTGTGGTAGTGATTTCTTACTTATAGGTAGTCCTCCCTAGACAAAGAGGAGTGCTCACACCATCTGGATATGATGCACAAACCAATCCAGGTTCATTCTAATAACTTATCCCTGTCCTTCTTCTTATTTGTTTTTCTTTAGACTTAAAATAGACACAATTTTAGTGAAACATTTTTGGCACACTCAATGGGACCCTAGATTTTTCATTGGGTTTATTGTTTGTTTAAAGCATTAATTTAGGTGAATTATAGTGAAAATTTCATTTCTTGCACTTTCTCCTTCAAATCTCCCTCAAAGTGAAATATTCAACATTTTATTTTCTATTTAAGGGAAATAAACTAAAAAAATATCTTCCTTGCCACTCTTCTTTTCTCTTTGCCTCTAAAAGCAATCTATCATTTTTATTACAAGTTAAAAGAATATGTTCTTTATTTATTTCTTACATTCACACTAGGATTGTGAATTTCATTCTCTAATCCTATTTCATCAATGTTTTCATTTGAATATAAGTATTTCAGATTTGGGTTTAAACCTTACTGCACTCCATTGTTTGCTTACTCCATATTAGCTCACCTAGTTAATTACAAGCATTATGAATGAATTATAGTACACCTATGTTACACAACCAAATCACACTCACAAAAAAAAAAACATCTAAACTCACCTGAGACAAGGCCCATTGGGATTTCATCACTTGGTGGATCACCTTACCCTACCTGACTATCCTACTTGGATTTCACCACCAAGGGGAGAACCCACTCCATTCTCTAGCAGTGCATAAACTCTAGCCAAAAGGTATATTTTGGCTAACTGGCTTGGCTTGGCTTCAGGTCCATGAAGTGTAGGGAGAAAGCTCTTATAACAAGCCACATACCTAGTCTAACATAGATTTCCTCTTGAGCATTAAAACAAACCTGAAACTAGCTCTAGATTACTTTTTATTACCTTCATTAACCAATTTCTCTTCTCACTATCTGATTAAGACAACCTATCATGAGACTAAAATTAATCTCTAGGAGTTAATAATTAGTGGTTGTATGTTATTTTTCTTCTTTTCTATTGCCTTTTATATTTTAGAGTTGGTAAAGACATTTTTTCATTGATTCATAGAATCAACACTATTTGTAATACTCAAGTTATTAACCTATTATGTCAAGTTTTTTGAGTGTTCTTTCTTCTTATATAGACCTCTTGTATCCTCTATTTTACCTAGATTCTACCTATACATTTCTAAAACATTGGATTTTCCATCTCTTAGGATATCATAGTGACTGGCATCAATTAATTCCACTAAAATTGGTAGACTTTAGCCTACCAACACTGGTTAATCCCACTGATGTCGACAAACTTTGACTACCAACATTTGTCAAGCAACTGACCTTAGTGATTGTGTAATTTTAATTTGCTTAAAATAACAAGCTAAAATAACCTACTTACCTACACCCAAACCTAGCTTTTCCTTATTTTGTCACTAATATAGAGTATTAAGACTATTTATACTTCTTTTTGCATGGTATTAACATGAGCCCAAGCTAAAATTATTGCTGATTATGCAAGCTGGCAACCAATGCAATGAACCCATCCATCCTTCTATCACTATTTGCCCTTATCCAAGCCAATGGGAACTCCCCAAATTTACTCATTTCTAGAGTAAAGAGGACCCACAACAACATTTATGAGCATTAAGACATGCTTGTTATTTTATAGGGCACACGATGATACATTATTACTTCATACTTTCCCTATGTATATTTTGGGTACTGCCCTAGATTGGTATAGCTCTATAACATAGCACTCCCTTTTCTCATTTATCCAACTCACACAAATACTCCTAGACCATTTATCTATTAACATCTCTAAAAAGGTTTATATTACAGACCTTTATTCTATTAGAAAATTTGATGATGAGTCTATCATATATTTTTTCGCTTGTTGGAAAGGCTTGATCAATCAACTCTCCTTCTCCTTACCCCAACTTGAGCTTATTAACATCTTCTCGAGGGCATGTGATAATCACATTTCATCCACACTCTGAGTACAAATTTTTTGCACATTTGATGAGGCCTTTACAATAGCATAGAAACTAGAGATTCAAGCTATAGACAAAGGTAGAGTCAAGTTGCATAGTAAGATTGCCAATTCCAAATCGAATGAATCCTCTTCTTCTAAAACTTCTCTTTCTAACCAAAAATCTAAAGGCTTTGCCAAACTGATGGTCACTAAATCAGCTTCTTCCATAACAACAAACCAACCTAATTCCTTGACTTCCCAAAATTTGACCAAGAAATTCTAATAATGGTATGAACAAAGACAATACACTCCCATTGGGGAGTCATATAGTTCCATTTTGGAAAAAATATTGTAATAAGGTGTCATAACCCTTAATCAAATCAAACCTCCTATATAGTTTGACCCCTCCTATCCTATTCCAACTTGGTACGAGGATGAGTTTTGTGGCTACCATTGAGTTAAAGGCCACAATTCTAATAATTGTAAAACATTCAAGAACATTATTCAAGATATGATTGATAGGGGTGATATTATCTTGGATAATCCTAATGCACCTAATAATCAAAATATGGATGTGTTCAAATAACCTTTTTTGTAAGCATTCACCCAATCAAAATATTGTTTAGAACATGACTAGCTCATGTGATCATAATATCCATATAGTTAATATGGTCTTTTTTTTCCCTCTAATTCAACCTCTCCCATAATAGGAGGCACCCATTTTATCAACTCCTCCCCCACATTTATTTGAATTTGCTTTACCGATTATTCCTCCTTAGGTAGAAGAGCCTCTTTTGCCCATTCCACACCCACATGAGGAAGAGCCTCCTTTACCACTCCTTTTGCCATCAAAGGAGCCTATATTGCCAGTTATTTTTTCACCAATGTTACCTATCCTCTTACCAGTTGAATACCATGCCTTACCTATTCTTCAACCACATGTTGAGGGGAACATCATTCCTATTTTATACCCTCTTTAGGAACCCTCTTTGCCTACCTCTCCTCCATTGATAAAGAGTAATACCCCATCCACTCCACCTTTGCACCTACAAGAGTCAGTGTTATCTACTCCTACATTAGATGAGAGACCTATAATTACTACTCCAATTCTACCACTTTTACCTATGGAAGATCATACTTTACCTATTCTTCACCCACATATTGAGGGAGAAATTATACCTATGCTCTACCCTCTTCCTTATTAGATCCTTTCTTCTAATCCTTGTATTAAACCTGATAGAGTTTGCTTCATCTCATTTATTTATTTTTGAATATCCCCCTCAATTTTATTCATTTAGTTCTTCTTCCTTAGTATTCCTTCCATCATTTTTTCTTTCTCTTGTGCCTTACCCAAAGCCTCTTTGAACTTTTGAAACCTATTCACTCTTCTTTTAGTCTAACCCAAATCTTTTTCACCTTAGTCTATTGAATCTATATCCAAGTATTTTTTACCCTAAAACTACTTCTTGTGCCTCATTTTTCCCTTTCTCCTTACCTATTCAAGCCTTAATGGGTTAAAGGAATACTTAAACTTTTCTCAGCTTTTTGCTTTCTCAGTCACCTTTATACTACTTATTAATATAATTTTCACTTATGTAAAACTATTCCCAAGAGCTTCAACTGAGATATAATACCAATATGATGAAAGTACATTAATTATAATGTATATAAAATAACTTTTCCTATAAAAATCCAAATAACACACAACCAACTTATCACCTATCTTTATTCTATACCAATTCCTCTATTAGTATAGGTCTTCTTTCTTTATTTATAGATTTCATTTAGGATTTTTAGCCTCCTTAAATTTTTTACCTTATATATTAAATCCTTTTTCAAATTAATTCTCTTTATTATTTTATGAAGATCCTTTATCTTATCAAGGTTATCTCATATCCATAATCTTACCTTTGACCATAAAACACAAATAACCTTGTTAGGTCTTTTCAACTAGACCTATATATTAGAAACCTCTTCATTATATCTTGGTTTCATCTCAAATTTTTAAATATTTATTAGTGATATACCACACTTTAAAATATTATTTAACTATGCCTATATCTTCATCAATCCTATTTTATCAGTCTTCAACTAGAAAATAGTATTATACCCTTTTCAAGTACTTTAGGCCTTATTCTATGTGTGTTAACTTATATAATGAAGTATTTTATCAATACCTAATCTCATTATTAATTATAAGTGTTTTAATACATTATTATGTTGATTATTTACTCAAATAACCACATTTACAACTCTTCCTAGACTGGTTCCTTACGAAAAATATAAAACATAGACTTTTCTAGTCCTTCTAAGACCTTGACAAGTAGGTTTGTCATATTATAATAGTATGTTTGTTCATTAATCATACCCTTAAATCCTTAAACAAGGTTATTAAATCCATTTTTATATTAAATAACTTTACATGTAGTTTTTCTTTCCTTTAATGTGCTTAATTCTTGATATTTAATGCAAAAAATAGGGTATCTAAGCTTATAACAGGTCTTCAAACTTATACTTGTTGGAGAATGGAATCATAATACAAAAATTATACTATTAATGGTTTATTATACTCTTTTTTAACTTAAAATAAACAAATATAGTCAATACCTTCCTTTGGATTTGCTACAGTCATTAAGATAGACAAATATGGCATTTACACTCTTTTCACAGATATGTTGACTAGGTTTTACCTTTAACTTAGGATAAAAAACTCATTCAAGATTAAAATCACCTTTAAAACTTGATATCCATATTATTACACAATTCCATGGAGTTTTGAACCATTTTTATGGTTCCATAAAAAGATATACAAGTTTTTCTCCTTGAAAACCTTGGACTAGGGTTTAAACTCTGCCACAAACCTAAGAGCAATTATAAGATTAAATTTAAATTTACACCATTCGTTTTAAAAAATTTATACTTTATCACATTTCACACACATCCACCTTACTTATTCCAACCTTTATTGAGCATGAACAATCCAAAAACACTAAAATAATCCACTTTTCTTCTGATTGTTATAGGCAAACCTGATAATATAGAGCTAAGGGCATTTTTTTGTCATCACATAAATATTAAATCATATAAAATATTATTTATATATTTATTAACATATACACAATTTTATCCTACTCTAACAATCACTCACTAGACCCAACATTCAATAAACTTCATAAAATCATTCTCTTTCTTAGACTATATCACTACAAAATAGGGGTTTTATGCTCTATAGTTCATGAACCATCATAAAACATAGATTAAAATAAAATATAATTCATAAAAATTACTTAAACATTAAAATACATAAATATCATCATAAAATCTCATATTTATTCAAATATTCTTCAAACTGTGATACAAACCCTTGTACATTATCACATAATTACACCACCCAATGCTGCCACAATATAACTTCTCTGCTCCTTTCTCTCTTCAATCCCCATTATCTATTAACATTATTGAGATATTATTGACATCCTAAACCTTATTTATATCTCTCTTGTCTTGATCTCCATGGAGTATATTCTTTTCTAAGTTGTTTGTTCCAATATTCTCTCTTACATAGATATCCACAGAACAACTTACCTTGGGATTGAGTGTAACATGAATATGGTAACTTAAGGATTGTAAAAAATGAGAAAAATAAAATTTATTTGACCTTGATTAATCTTACCATCTCATTACATTATTTATTATACAAGAAAACAAAATTTATACTTAGAGATTCAAATTTTCAAATATCCCATTTTGGCTAAAAAACCATTTGAGGTTTCTAGAGGCTAAAATTAGAAGACATAATAACTTGAAAACCTTAAAAATGACTTAAATAAAAATTCAAAAACTAAACATAAATATTAAAATATAAAATCTAGCATGAAATTCTTATTATTGATCACATATGACTCACTATACCTCTTTAATACTAATATGTGCAAACAAAAACCTTGTTAGTTGATGCACATGCATTAATATATAATAGGTTCTACCCTCTTTATTAATATGACCACAAACCTTGTTAAAATTTTAAATATGGTTTATCTTTTTATGTGGGTAGGTGTGGTACTACATATGACCTAGGTAGAGAATCATAATGGGATTTGTATATAACCTTGTCAAATAAATAGTTCCAATCAAAATATCAAGTAGTACACTCAAAAATTTGATTATACTTAATAAATATATTGTTCATGTTGTAATGGTGTTGTGAGTGACCATAGAATATATACATACATACATACATACATATATATATATATATATATATATATATATATATAAAGTATCAAAATATTAATGTTACTTCTTTAGGAATCAACCTCGTTGTGGATCATATACGTGTAGGCAACATCTCTGAAGGAAGACATCTAGAAGTATCATAAAACCTAGAAAATTGGTATGGTCTAGTCATGGATCTATCCTAAAGCATGGTATGGTATATTCATGGATCTATCCTAAAGCATGTTACGAAAAGGCTTATAAGTAACAAGAGTGATATGTGTAGTGTAAGTTGGAATACTCTCCATCTTATACATATAAACATAAATCAAAGGATGAGTAATGTCAAGTAAACCAAAGGGAGGTAAAATGATTTCAATTAAACTAATTTTTTAAGAATATGTAATATAATCATGAGAGTTTTGATGAGAAAAATTATAATAGAGGACTTTTGCATAATTATATTGGGCATCATCAACTATGTATGGGTCATCATGGGTATATCCATCATCATATTCTAGTGTAGTAAGATTGATATTAAGATCTTTGACCAATATATCATTAGAGTAAGAGTGGGAAGTAGCCTTTTTAGGGATAATAATATAATTAGGGAACTCATCAATTGGATTCTTTCAAGAATGAGGTTACAAATAAGAAAAAAACTAATATTATATTATAAGGGACATTCAATGTTTTTATCTTAATTCTAATCTCATTAGGATTTTAATCATCATAATCTAAGAGGTTAAGTGCTAATTTTCTTACAAGCTTGGGATTACCATTTAAAGTTAGTTATAATTTATGGGATAGTTAAAGTTTTACTATTTTTTACAAGGAATTTTGGGAAAGGGTTAAATGGTAGTTATTTTAAATACATTACACTTTTGGAATTGTTCAAAATTCCAAAGATTAGTATCACCTTGAATCTTGTATATATAACCCTTGTGAGGAAATTTGACACACTAACATGTAAAAGCTACCATTATTCTCATGAAATGAGTCCATGGATGACCATGTAGACACTAAAATTACATCACACACATGTGCATAACTCCCTGTGTCAAAACCTCCCTTAAGCCCATTTTTTAATAATAACAATTAACCTCCCTAACCCATGATTTTTCCCCTCACACATTTAATTAATTTAAAATATTTAATTAGGTTAATTAAAAACCCATTTTTCCACCTTACTTGGCCACCTCATCCTAAGACTAATTCTCTCTTGATGAATCACCTCAAGACCTAGTCCCCTCATCCTAACTACCCAAGACTTATTCTCACCTCAAAACTAAATTCTTAACCAACTACATCCTTCTTAACATCTTATTTTTACCATTTTGTAATAGGTGCCACACTTGACATGAGGAGTAGTAGAAATCAAGAAAACTCCTTATTTGCATCCAAGCTCTCAACATTCAAATTTTAACATCCTAGCTTATTGTTATCTTATGTAAGTCAATCCAGATCAGGAACCAAGCTCTTGAGGACCAACAACACCTACTTGTTTTCTTTGTTCAGGGTGTCGATTTAGACTACCTAATAGGATCCATCCATCTAGAACTTATCATTCAATAACCACTATAGCTACGTATATCACTCACTCTTTAGGTCTTTTAAGTAGTTACTTTGCTATCACTATACATATACTATTCATTACTTTACACATTCTTGACCGAACCCCTATGAGGAAGTTATAAAGCTTTCCTACTTGTTCCCCCTTAACCTCACACATCAAACATCTGACCAAATCCATCTAAACCATACTCTCTCTCTCTTATAATTCTTTGCAACCTCCCAAACCTAACCAAAACCATTTCCCAGACCTGAAAAATCCTTCTACAATCTCTTAGGTAATTATTTCCCCTACCAACCTTGACAACCTAACCAACTTTGGCTACCTTCACCCACTGACCTTGATAGCATAACTAATATTGATCACTTCCTTACCAACCTTGATAACATCACTGACGTTGGTGACTATAGATTTCCTAACCTTCACAAAACCAACCCAAACACCTTCTAAAATACAAATAATATACCACCTACACTCTATGAATTTTTGCTTCACTTAGGTTGTGAATAATGGTAACATTATCTCTCTTTCACTTTATTTTTACGTCTCTTTTAGTTATTTATTACTCTTTTGTCTCTCAAAAGTGGATTGTCATCTCTAAGGATTTTGACACTTCCTAGATCAAGCACGTAGCTTGGCAGCCCACTCATTTATTTACTAACAAACATTTTGTGAGACTGATTTATTACTTTCAAGTAGTCCTCCCCAACCAAATAAGAGTGCTCAAGACATCTGGATATGTCATTAAAACCAATCCAAGTTCCTTTTAATCACTTATCCCTATCATTCTTCTCTATTTTTCTTTATACTTGAAATAGACAAATTTTAACAAAATATTTCTAGCACGCCTAGTGGGACCCTAGAGTTTTCCATGGGTTCATTTCTTGTTTTAAGAATTCATATAGATTAATTATAGTGAAAAATTCATTTCTTACACTTTTATCTTCTCTTCTCTCTTAAAACAAAAAATTCAACATTATATATTTTCTGTTTAAAAGTAATAAACTAAAATTTTCTTCTTTTCTCTTTGCCTTTAAAATTAATTCATCATTTTTATTACAAGTTGAAAGAATATTTTGTTCAATTATTTGTACCCCTTATAACTTGATTGAATTTGCTCCATTGATCTCTTTGAGAGTCTCCTGGCTTTGACTTTCAACATGGATCATTTATCTTTAATCTACACTTGAGGTTGTGACACTTGGAAGCCCCATGTGCCATCTAATTCTGGATTCTAATATTATGCCACTTGGTGCCCTCATGTGTCTTTTATGGACCCTACTATTATTTCATGAAATAAAATTCACTTATTCCATGTAGTATCCTTGCATTAAATCTTATCCCATTAACTTGTTGACTTTGATCTGCACCAACAGTATTCATCTACATAGTTGAACATGCATGTAGATTTTTGATCTACCAAATAAAATGCATGCCATTGATCTTCCTTTTACATAATTTAATGTCATATATTGAATTTTATCACCATCACATTCATTCTTAAGATCCTCTGACTTTTTAACCTCATGCTCATCATTGATCTTTAATTGTAGGATTGAATGCATGTCATTGATCTACTAACTTATTAACCCCAGTGATCACCTATGTGCCATTGATCCTTTCTTCATAATTGAATGCATTTTTTAAACTTGACATCCCTATGGATAAATTATATTTTATAAATCCAAATAACTTTTTCCTGTGGCCTTATTTTACTTTTTATTGATATGTCCTACACTACTAAATCATATTTGAAGGCTTATATCTTGAGAAAGAAAAACACATCAAGATACCAAACTTGTAGGGAATATTCATGACATAAAATACATCATTTTCATGTAATTTTGACCTATTAGCTAACTTCCCAAGTACACTTATTAAGTGAACAACCAAACTAACCTATTCACTTTTACATGACATGTTAAGATAACCTAGTTCCTATTGATCATTTTAAGGACTTTTCAAGACCAACTTACTAACTCACAAGACAAATTGGAATGATATGCAAAGTTTAGAATGGTAGGGGTGAAATTTTGACCTATGAAGTCAAAATTGTCAACAATTATAGACACCAAATTTATGTCACACATGTGCATAACTCCCTATGTCAAAACCCCCTTGAGCCCCTTTTCAATAATAATAATTAGCCTTTCTAACCCATGTTTTTACCCCTCACACATTAAATTAATGTAAAATATTTAATTAATTTTATTAAAAACCACTTATGCCACCTTACTTGACCACCTCATCCTAAGACTAATTCTTTCCCTCTGAGTCACCTCAAGACTTAGTCCCATTATCCTAACTACCCATGACTTATTCTCACCCCAAAAATAAATTTCTAACCAACTATGTCCTTCTTAACCTCCCATTTCTACTATTTCCTAATGGATACCACACTTGGCATGAGAAAAATAGAAAACAAGCTAAAAATAGCTCTTTTACCTATTCTCATGCCATTGTCATTGGTTAACCCAAAACTGACATCGATGGGATCATCGATGTTGGTTACTTAATCCAAACTATAAATTAATGTTAAGGTCAGCAAAAATCAAGAAAACTCATTTGTATTTGCATATAGGCTTTTGGCATCCAACTTCCCACATCTTGGCTTACTATTACCTTAAAAAAGTCAGTCTAGATCAGGAACCAAGCTCTTAAGAATCAGCAACACATGATTGTTTTCTCTATTCAAGGCATTAGTTTGACAAGCCTTATAGGAGCCATCCATTTGGCACTTATCATTCAATCACCTCTTCAGCTAAGTACATCACTTATTCTGTAAGTCCTTAAGCAATTACTTTATAATCAGCTTATATCTACTATTTATTATTTTATGTGTTCCTGACCGAAACCTCGTGAAGGAGTTATAAAGCTTGCCCACTTATTTCCCCTTGTTCCAAAAAACCAAACCTCTGACTAGACCCATCCAAATAATACTCTCTCTCTCACACACACAACTCTCCATAACCTTCCAAACCTGACCAAAACCATTTCCCATAACCAAAAAAGCCTTCTACAAGTTCTTAGGAAATTATTTCCCCTACCAACATTGGTCTCCCAACCGATATTGGTCACACTTGCTCACTGACCTCAACAACCTAACCGACATCGGTAACTATGGATTTTTAGTAACCTCTCTAAAACCTACCTAGATAACTTCTAAAATACAAACTAAATATACCACCTACATTTTATTACTCTCTATTACACTCAAGTTGTGAACAAAAATAACATATCTCTCCTTTACTCTCTATTTCCTCTCTCTTTGGTATTTATTACTCTTTTATTTCTCAAAAGTGGACTGTCATCCCTAAGGAAGTTTGACACTTCTCGGAATAAGCATGTAGCTTGGCAGCCCACTCATATATCTACTAAAAAATATTTTCTGGTAGTGATTTCTTACTTATAGGTAGTCCTCCCTAGCCAAAGAGGAGTGCTCACACCATCTGGATATGATGTGCAATCCAATTCAGGTTCATTCTAATAACTTATCCCTATCCTTCTTATTTGTTTTTCTTTAGACTTAAAATAGACACAATTTTAGTGAAACATTTTTGGCACACTCAATGGGACCCTAGATTTTTCATTGGGTTTATTGTTTGTTTAAAGCATTAATTTAGGTGAATTATAGTGAAAATTTCATTTCTTGCACTTTCTCCTTCAAATCTCCCTCAAAGTGAAATATTCAACATTTTATTTTCTATTTAAGGGAAATAAACTAAAAAAATATCTTCCTTGCCACTCTTCTTTTCTCTTTGCCTCTAAAAGCAATCTATCATTTTTATTACAAGTTAAAAGAATATGTTCTTTATTTATTTCTTACATTCACACTAGGATTGTGAATTTCATTCTCTAATCCTATTTCATCAATGTTTTCATTTGAATATAAGTATTTCAGATTTGGGTTTAAACCTTACTGCACTCCATTGTTTGCTTACTCCATATTAGCTCACCTAGTTAATTACAAGCATTATGAATGAATTATAGTACACCTATGTTACACAACCAAATCACACTCACAAAAAAAAAAACATCTAAACTCACCTGAGACAAGGCCCATTGGGATTTCATCACTTGGTGGATCACCTTACCCTACCTGACTATCCTACTTGGATTTCACCACCAAGGGGAGAACCCACTCCATTCTCTAGCAGTGCATAAACTCTAGCCAAAAGGTATATTTTGGCTAACTGGCTTGGCTTGGCTTCAAGTCCATGAAGTGTAGGGAGAAAGCTCTTATAACAAGCCACATACCTAGTCTAACATAGATTTCCTCTTGAGCATTAAAACAAACCTGAAACTAGCTCTAGATTACTTTTTATTACCTTCATTAACCAATTTCTCTTCTCACTATCTGATTAAGCCATAAGTTATCACGAGACTAAAATTAATCTATAGGAGTTAATAATTAGTGGTTGTATGTTATTTTTCTACTTTTTTATTGCCTTTTATATTTTGGAGTTGGTAAAGACATTTTTTCATTGATTCATAGAATCAACACTATTTGTAATACTCAAGTTATATAACCTATTATATCAAGTTTTTTGAGTGTTCTTTCTTCTTATATAGACCTCTTATATCCTATATTTTACTTAGATTATACCTCTAGGTTTCTAAAACATTGGATTTTCCATCTCTTAGGATATCATAGTGACTGACATCAGTTAATTCCACTAAAATTGGTAGACTTTAGCCTAACAACACTGGTTAATCCCATTGATGTCGACAAACCTTGACTACAAACATTTGTCAAGCAACTGACCTTAGTGATTATGTAATTTTAATTTGCTTAACATAACAAGCTAAAATAACCTACTTATCTACACCCAAACCTATATTTTCCTTATTTTGTCACTAATATAGAGTATTAAGACTATTTATACTTCTTTTTGCATGGTATTAACATGAGCCCAAGCTAAAATTATTGCTGATTATGCAAGCTGGCAACCAATGCAATGAACCCATCCATCCTTTTGTGCCTATTCGTCCTTATCCAAGCCAATGGGAACTCCCCAAATTTACTCATTTCTAGAGTAAAGAGGACCCACAACAACATTTATGAGCATTTAGACATGCTTGTTATTTTATAGGGCACACAATGATACATTATTACTTCATACTTTCCCTATGTATCTTTTGGGTACTGCCCTAGATTGGTATAGCTCTATAACTCAACACTCCCTTTTCTCATTTACCCAACTCACACAAATACTCCTAGACCATTTATCTATTAACATTTCTAAAAAGGTTTATATTACAGACCTTTATTCTATTAGACAATTTGATGATGAGTCTATCATATATTTTTTCGCTTGCTAGAAAGGCTTGATCAATCAACTCTCCTTCTCCTTACCCCAACTTGAGCTTATTAACCTCTTCTCAAGGGCATGTGATAATCACATTTCATCCACACTCTGAGTACAAATTTTTTGCACATTTGATGAGGCCTTTACAATAGCATAGAAACTCGAGATTCAGGCTATAGACAAAGGTAGAGTCAAGTTGCATAGTAAGATTGCCAATTCCAAATCGAATAAATCCTCTTCTTCTAAAATTTCTCTTTCTAACCAAAAATCTAAAGGCTCTACCAAACTGATGGTCACTAAATCAGCTTCTTCCATAACAACAAACCAACCTAATTCCTTGACTTCCCAAAATTTGACCAAGAAATTCTAATAACGGTATGAACAAATACAATACACTCCCATTAGGGAGTCATATAGTTCCATTTTGGAAAAAATATTGTAATAAGGTGTCATAACCCTTAATCAAATCAAACCTCCTATATAGTTTGACCCCTCCTATCCTATTCCAACTTGGTACAAGGAGGATGAGTTTTGTGGCTACCATTGAGTTAAAGGCCACATTTCTAATAATTGTAAAAAATTCAAGAACATTATTCAAGATATGATTGATAGGGGTGATATTATCTTGGATAATCCTAATGCACCTAATAATCAAAATATGGATGTGTTCAAATAACCTTTTTGTAAGCATTCACCCAATCAAAATATTGTTTAGAACATGACTAGCTCATGTGATCATAATATCCATATAGTTAATATGGTCTTTTTTTTCCCTCTAATTCAACCTCTCCCACAATAGGAGGCACCCATTTTATCAACTCCTCCCCCACATTTAGTGGAATTTGCTTTACCGATTATTCCTCCTTAGGTAGAAGAGCCTATTTCACCCATTCCACTCCCACATGAGGAAGAGCCTCCTTTACCACTCCTTTTGCCATCAAAGGAGCATGTATTGCAAGTTCTTTTTTCACCAATGTTACCTATCCTCTTACCAGTTGAATACCATGCCTTACCTATTCTTCAACCACATGTTGAGGGGAACATCATTCCTATGTTATACCCTCTTTAAGAACCCTCTTTGCCTACCTCTCCTCCATTGATAAAGAGTAATACCCCATCCACTCCACCTTTGCACCTAGAAGAGTCAGTGTTATCTACTCCTACATTAGATGAGAGACCTATAATTACTACTCCAATTCTACCACTTTTACCTATGGAGGATCATACTTTACCTATTCTTCACCCACATATTGAGGGAGAAGTTATACCTATGCTCTACCCTCTTCCTTATTAGATCCTTTCTTCTAAACCTTGTATTAAACTTGATAGAGTTTGCTTCATCTCATTTATTTATTTTTGAATATCCCCCTCAATTTTATTCATTTAGTTCTTCTTCCTTAGTATTCCTTCCATCTTTTTTTCTTTCTCTTGTGCCTTACCCAAAGCCTCTTTGATATTTTGAAACCTATTCACTCTTCTTTTAGTCGAACCCAAGTCTTTTTCACCTTAGTCTATTGAATCTATATACAAGTATTTTTTACCCTAAAACTACTTCTTGTGCCTCAATGTGCCCTTTCTCCTACCTGTTCAAGCCTTAATGGGTTAAAGGAATACGTAAACTTTTCTCAGTTTTTTGCTTTCTCAATCACCTTTATACTACTTATTAATATAATTTTCACTTATGAAAAACTATTCCCAAGAGTTTCAACTGAGATATAATACCAATATGATGAAAGTACATTAATTATAATGTATATAAAGTAACTTTTCCTATAAAAATCCAAATAACACACAACCAACTTATTGCCTATCTTTATTCTATACCAATTCCTTTATTAGTACAGGTCTTCTTTCTTTATTTATAGATTTCATTTAGGCTTTTTAGCCTCCTTAAAATTTTTACCTTATATATTAAATCTTTTTTCAAATTAATTCTCTTTATTATTTTATGAAGATCCTTTATCTTATCAAGGTTATCTCATATCCATAATCTAACCTTTGACCACAAAACACAAATAACCTTGTTAGGTCTTTTCAACTAGACCTATATATTAGAAACCTCTTCATTATATCTTGGTTTCATCTCAAATTTTTAAATATTTATTAGTGATATACCACACTTTATAATATTATATAACTCTTCCTATATCTTCATCAATCCTATTTTATCAGTCTTCAACTAGAAAATAGTATTATACCCTTTTCAAGTACTTTAGGCCTTATTCTATGGTGTGTTAACTTATATAATGAAGTATTTTATCAATAATTAATCTCATTATTAATTATAAGTGTTTTAATACATTATTATGTTGATTATTTACTCAAATGACCACATTCACAACTCTTCCTAGACTGGTTCCTTAAGAAAAATATAAAACATAGACTTTTCTATTCCTTCTAAGACCTTGACAAGTAGGTTTGTCATATTATAATAGTATGTTTGCTCATTAATCATACCCTTAAATCCTTAAACAAGGTTATTAAATCCATTTTTATATTAAATAACTTTACACAGTTTTTCTTTCCTTTAATGTGCTTAATTCTTGATATTTAATGCAAAAAATAGGGTTTCTAAGCTTACAACAAGTCTTCAGACTTATACTTGTTGGAGAGTGGAATAATAATACAAAAATTATAATCTTAATGGTTTATTATACTCTTTTTTAACTTAAAATAAACAAATATAGTCAATACCTTCCTTTGGATTTGCTACATTCATTACGATAGACAAATATGGCATTTATAGTCTTTTCATAGATATGTTGACTAGGTTTTACCTTTAACTTAGAATAAAAAACTCATTCAAGATTAAAATCACCTTTAAAACTTGATATCCATATTATTACACAATTCCATGAAGTTTTAAACCATTTTTATGGTTCCATAAAAAGATATACAAGTTTTTCTCCTTGAAAACCTTGGACTAGGGTTTAAACTCTGCCACAAACCTAAGAGCAATTATAAGATTAAATTTAAATTTACATCATTAGTTTTAAAAATTTTATACTTTATCACATTTTACACACATCCACCTTACTTATTCCAACCTTTATTGAGCATGAACAATCCAAAAACACTAAAATAATCCACTTTTCTTCTGATTAATATAGGCAAACCTGATAATATAGAGCTAAGGGAATTTTTTTATCATCACATAAATATTAAATCATATAAAATATTATTTATATATTTATTAACATATACACAATTTTATCCTACTCTAACAATCACTCACTAGACCCAACATTCAATAAACTTCATAAAATCATTCTCTTTCTTAGACTATATCACTACAAAATAGGGGTTTTATGCTCTATAGTTCATGAACCATCATAAAACATAGATTAAAATAAAATATAATTCATAAAAATTACTTAAACATTAAAATACATAAATATCATCATAAAATCTCATATTTATTCAAACATTCTTCAAACTATGATACAAACCCTCATACATTATCACATAATTACACCACCCGATTCTGCCACAATATAACTTCTCTGCTCCTTTCTCTCTTCAATCCCCATTATATATTAAAATAATTGAGATATTATTGACATCCTAAAACTTATTTATATCTCTCTTGTCTTGATCTCCATGGAGTAGATTCTTTTCTAAGTTGTTTGTTCCAAGATTCTCTCCTACATAGATATCCACATAACAACTTACCTTGGGATTGAGTGTAACATGAATATGGTAACTTAAGGATTGTAAAAAATGAGAAAAATAAAATTTATTTGACCTTTATTAATCTTACCATCTCATTACATTATTTATTATACAAGAAAACACCATTAATTTATACTTAGAGATTCAAATTTTCAAATATCCCATTTTGGCTAAAAAACCATTTGAGGTTTCTAGAGGCTAAAATTAGAAGACATAATCACTTGAAAACCTTAAAAATGACTTACATAAAAATTCAAAATCTAAACATAAATATTAAAATATAAAATTTAGCATGAAAATATTATTATTGATCACATATGACTCATTATACCTCTTTACTACTAATATGTGCAAACAAAAACCTTGTTAGTTGATGCACGTGCATTAATATATAATAGGTTCTACACTCTTTATTCATATGACCACATACCTTTTTAAAATTTTAAATATGTTTTATCTTCTTATGTGGGTAGGCGTGGTACTACATATGACCTAGGTAGAGAATCATAATGGGATTTGTATATAACCTTGTCAAATAAATAGTTCCAATCAAAATATCAAGTAGTACACTAAATTTTTTGATTATACTTAATAAATATATTTTACATGTTGTAATGGTGTTGTGAGTGACCATAGAATATATATAAGTATCAAAATATTTATGTTACTTCTTTAGGAATCAACCTCGTTGTGGATCATATACGTGTAGGCAACATCTATGAAGGAAGACATCTAGAAGTATCATAAAACCTAGAAAATTGGTATGGTCTAGTCATGGATCTATCCTAAAGCATGGTATGGTCTATTCATGGATCTATCCTAAATCATGTTATGAAAAGGCTTAGAAGTAACAAGAGTGATATGTGTAGTGTAAGTTGGAATACTCTCCATCTTATACATATAAACATAAATCAAAGGATGAGTAATGTCAAGTAAACCAAAGAGAGGTAAAATGATTTAAATTAAATTAATTTTGTAAGAATACGTAATATAATCATGAGAGTTTTTATGAGAAAAATTATAATAGAGGACTTTTGCATAATTAGATTGGGCATCATCAACTATGTATGGGTCATCATGGGTATATCCATCATCATATTCTAGTGTAGTAAGATTGATATTAAGATCTTTGACCAATATATCATTAGAGTAAGAATGGGAAGTAGCCTTTTTAGGGATAATAATATAATTAGGGAACTCATCAATTGGATTCTTTCAAGAATGAGGTTACAAGTAAGAAAAAAACTAATATTATATTATAAGGGACATTCAATGTTTTTATCTTAATTCTAATCTCATTAGGATTATAATCATCATAATCTAAGAGGTTAAGTGCTAATTTTCCTACAAGCTTGGGATGACCATTTTAAAGTTAGTTATAATTTATGGGATAGTTAAAGTTTTACTATTTTTTAGTAGGAATGTTGGGAAAGGGTTAAATGGTAGTTATTTTAAATACATTACACTTTTGGAATTGTTCAAAATTCCAAAGATTAGTATCACCTTGAATCTTGTATATATAACCCTTGTGAGGAAATTTGACACACTAACATGTAAAAGATACCATTATTCTCATGAAATGAGTCCATGGATGACCATGTAGACACCAAAATTACATCACACACATGTGCATAACTCCTTGTGTCAAAACCTCCCTTAAGCCCATTTTTTAATAATAACAATTAACCTCCCTAACCCATGATTTTTCCCCTCACACATTTAATTAATTTAAAATACTTAATTAGGTTAATTAAAAAACCATTTTTTCACCTTACTTGGCCACCTCATCCTAATACTAATTCTCTCTTGATGAGTCACCTCAAGACCTAGTCCCCTCATCCTAACTACCCAAGACTTATTCTCACCTCAAAACTAAATTCTTAACCAACTACATCCTTCTTAACATCTTATTTTTAACATTTTGTAATAGGTGCCACACTTGACATGAGGAGTGGTAGAAATCAAGAAAACTCCTTATTTGCATCCAAGCTCTCAACATTCAAATTTTAACATCCTAGCTTATTATTATCTTATGTAAGTCAATCCAGATCAGGAACCAAGCTCTTGCGGACCAACAACACCTACTTGTTTTCTTTGTTGAGGGTGTCGATTCAGACTACCTAATAGGATCCATCCATTTGGCACTTATCATTCAATCACCACTATATCTACGTATATCACTCACTCTTTAAGTCTTTTAAGTAGTTACTTTGCTATCACTATACATCTACTATTCATTACTTTACACATTCTTGACTGAACCCCTATGAGCAAGTTATAAAGCTTCCCTACTTGTTCCCCCTTGACCTCACACATCAAACATCTGACCAAATCCATCTAAACCATACTCTCTCTCTTATAACTCTTTGCAACCTCCCAGACCTAACCAAAACCATTTCCCAGACCTGAAAAATCCTTCTACAAGCTCTTAGGTAATTATTTCCCCTACCAACCTTGACAACCTAACCAACTTTGGCTACCTTCACCCACTGACCTCAATAGCATAACTAATATTGATCACTTCCTTATCAACCTTGATAACATCATTGACGTTGGTGACTATGGATTTCCTAACCTTCGCAAAACCTACCCAAACACCTTATAAAATACAAATAAAATATACCACCTACACTCTATTAATTTTTACTTCACTTAGGTTGTGAATAATGGTAACATTATCTCTCTTTCACTTTATTTTTACGTCTCTTTTAGTTATTTATTACTCTTTTGTCTCTCAAAAGTGGATTGTCATCTCTAAGGATTTTGACACTTCCTAGAACAAGCACGTAGCTTGGCAGCTCACTCATTCCTTTACTAACAAACATTTTGTGGTATTGATTTATTACTTTCAAGTAGTCCTCCCCAACCAAATAAAAGTGCTCAAGACATCTGGATATGTCATTAAAACCAATCCAAGTTCATTTTAATCACTTATCCCTATCATTCTTCTCTATTTTTCTTTAGACTTGAAATAGACGAATTTTAGCAAAACATTTATAGCATGCATGGTGGGAACCTAGAGTTTTCCTTGGGTTCATTTCTTGTTTTAAGCATTCATATAGGTGAATTATAGTGAAAATTTCATTTTTTGCACTTTTCTCTTCTCTTCTCTCTTAAAACAAAAAATTCAACATTATATATTTTCTGTTTAAAAGTAATAAACTAAAATTTTCTTCTTTTCTCTTTGCCTTTAAAATTAATTCATCATTTTTATTACAAGTAGAAAGAATCTCTTCTTTAATTATTTTTACATGCACATTAGGATAGTTAATTTCATTCTCTACTCCTATTTCATCTTTATTTTCACTCAAATCTAAACATTTTAGATTTGGGTTTAAAACTTATTACACGTCATTATTTTCTTGCTACATATTAGCTCACCTAATTAATTACAAGAATTATGAATGAATTGTAGTGCACTTATGTTACACAACCAAATAAAACTCAAAAAAATAAACATATAAACTTGTATGATAAAATTCCCATAGAGATTAGATCACCTGGTGGATCACCTTATCCTACTCGGCTATCCTACTTGGATTTCACGACTAAGGGGAGAACCCATTATATTTTTTGGTGGAGTATAAACTCTAGACAAAAGGTATATTTTGTCTAAGCACCCTAGTTTGGCTTTAGGTCTATGAAGTGTAGGGAACAAGCTCCTATAACAAGACATGTACCTAGACTAACATATCTTTCCTCTTGAGCACTAAAATGAACTTGAAACTAGCTCTAGATTGCTTTCTAGTACCTTTGATAACCAAATTCTCTTTTCACTATTTGATTAAGGCATAAGCCAACATGAGAATAAAATTAATCCCTAAGAGTTAATAATTGTTGGTTGTATGTTCTTTTTCTACTTTTCTATTACCTTCTATATTTTGGAGTTGGTAAGGGAATTTTTCCATTGATTCACAAAATCAACAATATTTCTAATACTTAGTTTATACAACCTGTTATATTAGATTTTTTGAGTGCTCTTCCTTCTTACACAAACCTCTTGCATCCATTATTTTACCTAGTATCAAATTTTAGGTTTCTAAAACATTGGATTTTCCATCTCCCAAGATATCATAGTGACCAATATCAGTTAACTATACTGACATCAGTAGATTTTAGCCACTGACATTGGTTAATCCACTGACATCGATAAAAGTTTTCTACCAACATCCGTTAAGCAATCAATGTCGATGACTATGTAATCTTAATTTACTTAAAATAACAAGCTAAAATAACCCACTTACCTACACCGAAAATTATATTTTCCTTATTTTGTCACTAATACAGAGTAGCAAGACTATTTATACTTCTTGAATGTTATTGATGCAAGCTCAAGCCACAATTCTTGCCAATTACATAAGTCAATAACCACTTCCACCTTCCCCTCTTATTGTTGAGTCTATCATGGAGCATAATTTAGATATAGATCATACTATCAGCCCCAACCAAATTCCCATTGTGCCTAAAGGAGATCAAGATTTTGTTAAATTTCTTGATTGCAATGTGGCAGCCCTTCAACATTACCTTGCCATAAGCTGAACCCACAATTCTTTAGGTGACCTAATATATGGTATGCCAACCTCTCTAATGGAGACAACTTTAGTTTTAATTACCTCTACTATTTTCCCCATGGTTAATCAAACCACTACTTTGATAAGCAACCCAACCATAAACAATGTCCAAAGTTTAGCATAACCAATTGCGCAATCTCACCTAAACCCTAGCGTGACTTCCCAACTTTCACAACCACAACTAGTTTAGTCAAGTCACACCCCATTTTAGAATTTAGTGGTACCTATTCCATCTACTCTTACACCTATAATTACCTGAGCTATGACTCACCCTTCATCTAGTCTAGCCATGCTAATAACCCAACCTATAATAACAACATCCAATCAAAGCCTAGTCTCTAACCAAACAGGACAAGTCCCTTTTATTTTTGCCCCTAGCTTGTCATTATCCCTATATTTCACCAACACAACCATAGAAAGCTATGCCATACACTCCCTCTACTTCTTATGAGGTTCCTTATTACTTAGGAGTTATCTCCCAAATTAATTCCCCTCCAGACCTCATTAAGATGATGATGGACAAGATGTCTAATCTAGAGACATCCATTTCTGGTTCAAAAAATATATTATCTTATGATTAGATATGCAATGAACCCATCCATCCATCTATACCTATTTGCCCTTATCCAAGCCAATGGGAAATCCCTAAATTTACTCATTTCCAAAGTAAATAGGACCCATAATAGCATTTACGAGCATTTAGACTTGCTTATTATTTAATAGGGCATGATGATGCATTACTACTTCACACTTTCCCTATGTCTCTTTTAGGTGCTACCTTAGATTGGTATAGCTCTATAACTCAGCTCTCACTTTTCTCATTTACCCAACTCACACAAATATTCCTAAACCATTTATATATTAATATTTATAAAAAGGTTTCTATTACAGACCTTTATTCTATTAGATAATTTGACGACGAGTCTATTTTAGATTTTATCGCTCATTGGAGAGGCTTGATCAATCAACTCTCCTTTTCCTTACCCCAACCTGAGCTTATTGAGTTTTTTTCAAGGGCATGTGTTAAGCATATCTCATCCACACTCTAGGTAAAAACTTATCATACATTTGATGAGGCCTTTACAATGGCATGGAAACTCAAGATTCATGCTATAGATGAAGGTAGAGTCAAGTTGTGTTGTAATAACCCCAATTCCAAATCGAATGACTCCTCCTCTTCTAAAACTTCTCCTTTTAACCAAAAATCTAAAGGCTTTTCCAACATGATGGTCATTAAGTTAGCCTCTCCCACAACCATAAACCAATCTAATTCCTTGACTTCCCAAAATTTGACCAAGAAATTCCAACAATGCTATGAACAAAGACAATACACTCCCAGTTAGGAGTCATATACATCCATTTTGGAAAAACTATTGCAACAAGGTGCCATAACCCTTCCTCAAATCAAACCTGCTATACAGTTTGACCCATCCCATCCTATTCTAACTTGGTAAAAGGAAGATGAATTTTATGGCTACCATTGAGTTAAAGGCTACAATTCAAATAATTGTAAGGTATTCAAGAACATTTTTTAAGATATGCTTGATAGGGGTGATCTCATCTTGGATAATCCTAATGCACCCCTAATCAAAGTACTGATGTGTTCAAACATCCTTTAACTAATAATTCACCTAATCAAAATATTTTTCTGACCATGACTAACTTAGGTGATCATAATATCCATATGGTTAATATGGTCTTTCCTTTACCTCTAGTTCAACTTCCCCCTCAATAGGAGGCACCCATTCTATTGACTCCTCCCCCATAGTCAATGGAATTTATTTTGCCCATTCTTCCTCCCCAGGTAGAAGAGACTATTTCACTCATTCCACTCCCACATGAGGAAGAGCCTCCTTTAACACTTCTTTTTCCACCAGAGGAGCCAGTATTTCCAGTTTCTTTTGTACCAATATTACCTATCCTCTTACCACTTGAAGACCATGCTTTGCCCATTCCTCAACCACATGTTGAAGGGAACATCATTCATGTGTTATACCCCCTTAAGGAACCTTCTTCACCTACCTCTCCTCTACTGATAGAGAGTAGTACCCCATCCACTCCACCTTTCCACCTAGAAGAGTTAGTGTTATCTACTCCCACATTAAATGAGAGACCTATTGTGCCTACTCCAATTATACCACTCTTACCCCTTATTTTACCTATGGAGGATCATAATTTACTTATTCCTCACCGACATGTTGAGGGAATAATCATACCTATACTTTACCCCCTTGAGGAACCCTCTTCACCTACCTCTCCTCCACCCATGGAAGACCATGCCTCTTCTCCTATCTTTATCGAAGAAGACCCTATTGTGGCTCTTTCTGATCTTTGGCCCAAAGTAGCAGAGACCAAAAATTTCCCTCTTATTCAATCACCTTAGCCTTCTAAAGAATTAACCATAAGTCCTACGTCAACTTCATCTAAATCCTTGTCATGATTGGTAAAAAGTATAGAATTTATTAACTCCACAAAGCTAGATCATGTGGCATTTTGGGACCGACTTAAAATTCTATATCCTACACAATGAGTGTCAACCTTTATTTCCAACCCTCTCACTACTCTTTTCCGTAAGGTCTTTGAAAAATCCAAAGCTTCTTCACCAAAATCACCAGAAGATCATCCATCTATGTCAGAACCCTCACCCTTGTAGGCATCTACCATATTAAAGTAGATCAAGTCTTTAGGTGTATGTCTCATCTCTAATCTAATTCATCTATAGGTGAAATTAGATCTAACTCTCCAACCACAAGTTTAATTTTTGTATCTTGAATTATAGAAAATTGTTAAGCTTCCTATATCTCACCGATCCTTCCCTCTCCAACCCTCAACTTTACCATCAATTTTAGGATAGTACCCCTCTACTTTAGTTGTAGTATCACCGATCCAAGTGAAACAAAAGGCTAAGTTACCTCCACTACTACCTATGCCACCTAGTAGGCCTTTCACATATGACACCATGATACCTAACACCAAGAAAGTGCTAGAAAAACATGTAACCCCACCACCACCAAATAAGGCACCATGCAAAATCACCCCTATAAATCCTAAACAAAAGAAGGATTCCACTCCTATTACCACAATAAGTGCTAGCCCACTTGTAGGCTCTCAGAGATTTTTCCTTCATCAGTTTCTTTATTCTTTTATAATAACTCTTCCTCCCATTAAGCCTTATATCCCTCTTAGACTAAAACCATCTTAGTTTAATGATACACAAGTGTGTCTATATCATCATTCACTTGGACATGATACTGAGTGTTGTAAAGCTCTCACTGTATTCATTCAATAATACTTTGATGTTGACACTCTCTTCATTAATACTCCCATTAACCTTACTATTATTCTACCTCTAACATCTATAATGCCTCATACTGTTCCACCTAAATTCAAACCCAAAGATGTTGTCATACCCCCTTTTCCACCTCCTTCACCTATGTTTCAGATCAACATAGTTAATGTGGCCATGCGGTCACAAAATAAAAAAGGATAAAGGTAAGGAGAAGTTCATTATTCCTTAGGATCATCCCTTTTCCAAAGACACTCCTCCTCTAAATCCCAAGATTTCCATCTTGGGTGTCTAAAAACCAACATCTTTAGATATTATTCAAAGCTCAATGGTGAAACAACTTCACCAAACTCCTGTGAAAATGTATTTGTATGAGTTAATCCAAAACTTACCTCAATAATTTCAATCTTTGATTAGTGCCTTGCAAGTGGTTAAGGTGTAATCTGATGATCCCTAACCTCTTGTAGCTTTGGTTAGCTCTCTTAATTCCATCTCCCTGATTTCCTTTAGTAAGTCAAAAATTTCAGTTTAACACCCTAAAGATCAAGATTTTGCCCTTTTTATTACGACATAGATTGATCAAACTCATTTCAAAAGAGTCATGATCAATGGGGTAGATATTATTAATATTATTTTCACCCATGCCTACAAATAACTATCTCTTCCTAATAATTACATGTCTTAAACCGACATGGTTCTTTGATCCTTTAATGATACCACAACTACTACAGTGGGCACTATTATCTTACATATCTATGTAGGTACCTACATAATTTTTGAGATATTATATGTTATATAAGGAGATTTCCAATATAACATACTACTTGGATGACCTTGGATACATGCTATGGCATGTGTACCCTCAACTTTACACCATTGTGTCCATTTTGAGCATTATGGGAAAGTGCTTGTTATAACCATCGACCCACCTCCGTTTAAAACATGCAACATGACTTATAGTCCTAATAATTTACTCATTACATTAAATACATCATCTTCTCTACATGATATTTTTGAAGCTTCCACAGGCTCCACTACCCTAGTTACATAGATACTGGCAACATAAATACCTGACAAAGATCCCATGGAGGAAAATTTTAAATGTTTATCACTCAAAGAATATTGTTTGTTGATTCTTGAAATGTTCCATACTCCACAAGAGTATAGAAATCTTCATATATACCCAAATTATGATTCCTATATTGCATGGTCATTCTTTATGCCCCCCTAACCTTTGGACTAATTTCACATATGGGGGAATTTATCAAGCCCCCACTGTTGGCAATCCGTCCTCTTCACCAAAACCTTTTACCTATGACTTCTCTTTATTGAGTAATCCTAGTTTCAGTCACACCTATCTTTATAGATGTGCTTGGAAAAGATTTGGTTTGGGTTTTTATGAGTAAGGTGTTCATATTCCCATTGAATATCCCACTATCAAAAACATTGAAAATGCCAAAAGAGGTATGGAGTGGGTTATGATGAACAAACTAAACTCACGAAAACTTTCAATGTACCAATTATTAAAGAGCCAATCTCTCCTTCTCCACCTTCTTCTCCACCATCACCTACCAAATTGGAGGTATCTATACCTCCTAATTTTTTTCAATAAATGCCATCCATTTAGGGCCTCTCACCTATCACCAAGGTAAGAAAATAAGGTCCCTTCCTCTCATTCATTCTAAAATGATTTATGAAGACTCTCCCACTATTAACACTATCCAATGTCAAGATGATGATTTTATTCTCACATGCATGGGTGTAAATGATTCCTATATCCAATGAACACTCCCGTCTAAAAAACAATCTATGTTAAATGAATCAACCATTGACATCAATTTGCCCTCTCACAATAACCCCTGTATCCTCAAGAATGGCCAATCTTTATATTCCTTTGAGTAAGATAATTATGCCACATTTCTTAATAACCATAGAAAATCCTTCACTTGGTCTTATAATGACATGCTTGGTATTGACCCCTTTATCATCACCTATAACATTATCACCAATCAATATGCTAAACCTATTAAGTAAAATCTTTGAAAAATACATCCTCGTATTGTTCTCCTTGTCAAAGAAGAGCTCCAACACCTCCTTTATATTAATTTTATCCAACCCATCGACTACCCACAATGGGTTTATAATATTATTCCTATCACAAAAGTGACTAGAGGAATTTGCATTTGCACTGACTACCATGACCTAAACCTCACTTGTCTAAAAGATGATTTCCCATTGCTAAGTATTGACCAACTTATTGATCTAATATCCATCCATGAGATGATATCACTTATAGATGGGTTTTTAGGATATAATCAAATCCTGGTTACTCCTGAGGATCGACACAAGATAACTTTCATTATGCCATGGGGGACTTTCTATTATTAGGTCATGCCTTTTAGTCTGAAGAATGATGGTGCCACATACCAATGTGTTATGACTTACATCTTCCATGATCTCCTATACAAAATTATGGAAGACTACTTGGATGACTTACTCAAAAATTTTAAACTTTTCCAAGATCACTTGATGATTCTCAAAATCATATTTACTCATCTCCTCTAATATAACATTCAACTAAACCTAACGAAATGTATCTTTGGTGTCCTTTTAGATAAGATTTTAGGATTTATAATTTATCTTAATGGTATTGAAGTCAACCTTGATAAGGTTCAAAAAATACTAGAGATGCCTCCACCTACTAATATCAAACAACTCCATAGCATGTAAGGCAAACTTTAGTCAATTTGTTGCTTCATCTCCAAATTATTAGATCATTTCCAACCCTTTCACCATCTCTTAAAAAAATATGTCTCCTTACATTGGAATACAAATTTCTAGGAAGCTTTTTTTGCACTCAAATAGTATCTCCTTTCCCCATTGTTTCTTATTCCACCTAAGGAAAATCAACCTTTCTACCTTTACATCTTTGTAATAGACCATTCTCTGGGTGCTATAATTACACATCGAGATGATCACCATCAATAACAAGTGGTTTAATACATAATTCACACACTTAGTGATTATGAGACTAAATATACCCATACCAATAATCTTTGCCTCACATTAGTCTTTTCAGCCTCTAAGCTCCACCACTATCTCTTGAATCATAAAACCTACATGGTCACCCATACTAATCCTCTCAAATACATGCATTACAAGCCATATCACAACCAACATGTAGCTTGATGGCTCATGCTCTTGGCTAAATTTTACTTAGAGTTTATTTAATAGAAGTCTATCAAGGGGAAAACCATCATTGACTAGTTAGTTGTCACCCTTTTACCTAACAACCAACCTTCAAACCTTGAATTCCTTGACAAATCCATTACAATGCTCTGCACCAATGACATATCATATCAAATGGTGATGTTATTTGATAGGCCTAAATGTTAATATGATGGGGGTACTGGGGTCATTCTTATTCCTCTAGATGGTGAGCCTATGCCTTTGTCATTTAAACTAGATTTTGAATGTACTAACAATATGGCTGAATATGAGGCTTTGATCTTAGGGATTCAAATGGTTATCTTCTTGGGAATCAAGTCAATAACCATTTTTAGTGATTCTCAACTAGTAGTTAATCAGGTTAATGGTTCCTAACTATGCAAAAAAGAATTATACAATAGTATAAACATCATGTAGATACGCTATTGGGATCATTTGACTCCTATCTCTTACAAACTGTTCTTTGATCTACAAACAATTTTGCTATCATAATGGCTTCACTTGATTCACACATACCCTCTTCACCCTCTTCCTCAAAAATCTATGTCACTGTGCATCACTTAACATTACCCTTCTATTTATCAACTAACATCTTTTTTTATCAAAAATGTAACATACAACCCACATGACTTATGGTACAAGCAACTCATAGATTATCTTTCCTTTTTTATTACCCCTTCTGATCTCTCTAATAATGGGATATGTGCCTTCATAAAATGTCCCACTCATTACACTATGCTAGGGGGACTTCTCTATAAACAAGGTTTTGATGGTCTCCTCCTTAGATGCCTCACTAGTATTGATACTACCTTTGCTATTGAGGAAGTCCATGATGAGATTTGTAATGGATATTTCAATGGTCATGTAGTTTCCAAGTGTATCCTTCAACTTGGCTATTATTGGCCAACACTCCATCAAGCCTATGGTGATTACATTCAGCATTACGTTAAATTTCAACAACATGATAACCTCCTTCATGTTTCAAGTCATGTATTACAAGCTATCAAATAATTTTGGCCCTTCTTCCAATGGGGCTTGGATCTACTTGGTGAGATTAACCCTTATTCATCCCTCCATCACCATTCTATCATTACTACCACTAAATACTTCACCAAGTGGGTCAAGGCTATTCCTCTCATTTCCACCTAGGATGAATTTTTTTTTGACTTTATCAACCATCACATCATCTATCATTTTGGTGTTCCACATAAAATTACAATAGATATTAACAAATCTTTCAAAAATAAGACTATCCAAAGTCTTTGTGATACCTTTGGAATTAAATTAAGCTTCTCATCATTGTACTATCCATAAGTAAATGGAGAAGTAGAAGCTTCTAATAAAACATTAACCAAATTCTCATGAAATTAGTTAATGATACAAGCAAGGATTGGGACACACACATTCCCTTTTCTTTATGGGCTTACCACACTAGCATTCGAACCCCTATAGATGCTACACCTTTTTCCTTGGTCTATAAGATGGAGGTTGTTTTTCCTCTTAAGGTTTAGATTCCTTCTTTTTGCATTTCTCTAAAAGACATACTTATTAATGATGACTTTCACTAAGAACATTTGGCTCAACTCAAGTTATTTGATGAGCATCATCTCATAGCCCTCAACCACCTCCAAATCTATCAAGAGCATATCAAATATGCTTAAAACAAAATCCTCAAGGAGTAAGATTTCAATATTGGAGATCTCATCTTAAAAGAAAATCAACATGTGACAAACATGGAGAAAATCAAATGGGGTAAGTTTACTCCTAATTGGTTTGGACCCTACATCATAACTCACAAGTATGGCTTAGGAACTTATCACTTGTCTTCTCTCAAAGGAAAGCCAAAACCTGAGCCTTTAAATGCCTTACACCTATGACCATTATTTTATTAATCAAGTGATGCTTCACCTTGTGTTTAACTTGAGCTCATCCCTTGCACACCCTTATTACATTCATCTCTATTCCTCTTCACCCTTACACCTACACACTTATTTAACCTATGAAGTGCCATGGTTTTGTCCTCAAAGTGGAGAACCCCTAAGCCTCTATAGTCTTGTCCATGACTAAAAGTAAAAAAATGGGTTATGTAGATAAGTTATAATATTTTAGGTCATGATTATCAATATAGACTACTCCCTTGAAATATAGCTTCATACCTTCTCTTTGATACTATCAATAGACTACTCCCTTGAAGGACAACTATTTAAACTTAAAAACAAATGATTAGACTACTCCATTGAAAGATGGCTAGGCCAAGCTTTGTTATCAAGGGAAATAAAAAAAATCTTCTCATATTGATTAGCTTTATACGGCCTCAACACAAACAAAATCCCATTTTAGGCTTCCCACATTGATCAAATTACACAAAAAAAAGTGTTAAGTCATGGACTTGCCTATATTAGCTCTCAAGTCACCCACAATAGGGGAATATCATCCCCACTTCAAAGGTTATGATACCCAAACACTTTCACTCATTTTACCCTTTTACACTCATAATCTTTCAAGGGACTTTGAACTAACTTAACACAAGGTTAACATGATACTTCTCTAAAAAACAAAATGGTCAAATGATGCAAAGCATGAAAGAGGCTCATATTCATGAGCCTATTTATGTTATGCTTATGGTCTTTTCCAATACATGAGCATTTTGCCTCTTTATTTCCCATCTTAATCACATGTCGATCTCTCTATTGAGATGAAAGATTCATACAAACAATAACATAAACAACCTATCCATTTTAGGCATACACCTTCACAAATATGGAAAAATGTTAAGCTAACAAATCAACTATGCATATACCATCACACATATGGGAAATACTAGTCTAACTCAACTAACATGCTCAACATTAGCATAAAATTAACATAATATAACCATCCACATCCATATCATCATCACTATCACAATAAACACATCTCAAAATCATAATAACACATCTCATATATATATATATATATATATATATATATACACTCAACATGAATGTACATCAATAGATCATAACAATATCATCTCTCCCTCAAAATATACATCCTCATCTTTGGCTCATATGTCAATGTGTATAAAACATATATAACAATAAAAATATATAGCATTTAGAATCCTCAAGGCTATGCGCATGGTACTGAAGAAGTAGTGTCATCACCACTCTCTACATATCTATGTCTGCATGAGCTAGAATCTGTGGCATGTGTCATTGATCTCTCTTGCTCTCTAAACTTATAATACCTCTAAATCTATGGGAAATCCCTGATGGCCCTCTCATAATAATCAATCTCATCAAGGAAAGTGTTATACCTCACTAGAGATATAGTCTATGGTGGTCCCATCACACCTATTGAAGAACCCTATACTGGAGGAGGTAGAGTAGCCTAACCTATTGCTCTCAAATTATCCCTCTCTACTATTAGTGTAGTATCTTGAACCTATAATACCCCAACCTAGACCTATAATTTCTTGACCTAGCCCTACAATGTCACCACATATCCCTGTAGAACCAATACCTATGCCTGAGCTACATCTCAAGCCTACACTACTACATCACAAGCTTATACTGTTACATCATGTGCCTTTATCACTACATCCTAGGCCTATACAGATAAATATCTCTCTCATCACTCCCTATAAATTTGGCGGTGGCCTCTTGACCTAAACTATGGGATGTAAACTAATCCATCATACAAGATATGCCACTATGCATCTAAGATCTACTACACTCAGCCCTACTATGAAATCCTCAAAATCTAGCTCATCTATCTCTTTGGACAAGGGTAGGGGTGCCTCTATATCATCCCTCCTATATCAAGGTAAGGTATGAGGTACATCTTGTATCAAGTCAAAATATCTCCTGACCCATGCCATGGGTGTCATCTCTAGCTCACTAGCTCGTCTCCCTCTAACCCATAATGTGCTCTGTAAACCAAAAAGTTGCTCTATCTATCCTCTGAATATAGGGTATGACAAGTAGGCTCTCCATGTAATATCTATAGGTATCAATCCCTCTATCATGCACCTATAAGGACCAATATCTCACACTATGCCATCTACTTAGGTCTAGACTATACCATCTTTCCACCATCTAAAACCAACCCTAAAACTAGCTATAATTATGGTATGTAACCCCAATGGTCATGTCACCATGATATAATCATATTCCCAATAATGGATTAAATTCCTGACACACAAACTATATCATCATCATGTCTCAACCCCCACAACTCTCTATATAGTTGTGCTAGAAAAGCTGGTCCCCATGCAAATATAGTCTACTGCTCAACCATGTATGCCAAAACACCTATCAATGCAATAGGAAATATTCCACCATCTATGTCTGGTAGTGCATACAATATAATCCCTATCATCATTAGGGTACTCAAATGATGTTGCTCCTCATCAATAATCTATAGTAGCTCATAGGCAAATCACACTGAATGATAGGTCACCTCACTAACATGCTCTCTAAATAATGTCACCATGTGAATATCATGCTCCTATCTCAAACATGAGAAGAGCTCCTCACCCTAGAGTGACAATCATAAAATCATGTACATATCCTCTTGGGCCACTATCAACTCTCTGGTCAGCAAATGGAAGGTGTTGGTGGTGTGATCCCATCTCTCGATCAATGTTATCATCAAACTCACATCCCATGTAACTCTGCAATATCATCACACTCCCCCTAAACTAATAGCTACCATGTATTCCCACTCATCTGGGGTGTCATACCTCCTCATCCACATTATTAGCATAGGTAGGTGATCTTGTAACATCAAATCTTTCTTAGCTTGCATCCATACACACACACCTCAAGTCATATACTTTCTAATAGAACCTACCACCACTTTTTTCCCTTCTCTCTGGGAGAACTACATTGGCCTAAGGCCCTCAACCAAGCTATGTAGGTAATGCTCAATTGACATGGGGTCTTCTAACATTAGCTTAGCTATATAACCACCTAACTATCTAACCTAATCTCCCATCTCCACCCTAGGCCTCACTGCCTCTCTCTCTCCACCCTAGGCCCAACTGCCTATCACAACTCTAGGCCTCATGACTTATATCACTAACCTTCAACCCTATGACCTATCTTCTAACCCTTAGGTCCCCTGACCTATTTCAACCTATCCTTTCTTAACCATTTCCCCTAACACAGTTTTAACCATGCCTTAGATTTTTTTCCTACGCACTGGGAGAACTGCATTGGTCTAAGGCCCTCAACTAGGCTATGTAGGTAGTACTTAGTCAACACAAGGTCTTTTGAGGCTAGCTCAACCATTAGGTTTATTGACTACTTTAATTAGGGATCCAAAATTGACCTTTACTCATATTTTAGGTTCTTAAAGGTCACTAATGTCAGTTTTTTAGGCTGACATTAGTGCTTTGTGTTATTCAATGTCAGTAGACCCTATTGACATTAGCATCATGTCAGCTAACATCGGTGGACCCCACTAACATTAGTGACTAATGGCCCTAGGGCTAAACAAGCCATCTCCCAACTTTAAATTTCAACCTAAAAACTACACCCAAACCCCTCCCAACTTCATCTAAACCTACCCTCACTTCATTTCCTACCCCTTTAATATCATTCTTTCCCCCCCAAATTAAAAATTAGCCTAAAATAGCAAATTAACAAACTTAAATTCAAAATCAACTCAAAAGGGATCTTACCTCATCTGTCTATCTCCTTCAGGCTAGAATAGTTGGCACTTGTGGTGGTGTACCTCTAGCTGGGTCCCCTCCTAGCTCTGCCATCTCACCAACACTTAGAGCTCTTTTTCTCTCTAATAAAAAGTTACAAATGAGTTTTGGAGGGCTACCAAACCCCTTTTTTGTTAGGTTTGGTCTCCCACCAACATTATCATCCTTGACCTAAGCCACCGATGTTAGCACTATTTCTTACTAACATCAATGACATAATTGATGTTGGCACCCTTGAATTAGAGTTTCCACCTACAACCACAACTCTTTGGACTCTACCCCTAATCTGGGGCAACTTAGAGATCACATATATCTTGCTAACTATATAAACCAACCTGGAGATCACATATATCTCCCCAACCATGACAATGACCCTTGGAGATCACTTAAATATCCACCCATGATGATTTTGACTAGAGATCATGAATATCTCCTCAATCGTTGACCCTTTTAAACCAACATTGCATTTCTTGTCTTGCCACTTATGTTATTCCACTATAGTTTGATATTGTACACACACATGTCTATTAGGTGTTTTGGATGGTGACCAAGCTAGTCCTATCACCTACCACCTTTATTTTTCCTAGGAGCACTTCCTACCTTAGATACCTAGCACACATGGACTATTAGAGATATAAATTTGATTGTTTTGACCTTATCAACTATCACTTACACGCTGTGATTTGGTTATTTCTATATGATTCCTCCTCCACCTAACCTATTCTTAATTTTATCAACTATAACTCATAGTAGTATATGCATAAGTAGTGATATCTTGTTCTCATCCACTCACCCAGTTCACTTCTTAGCAAACCAATACCTGATTTTATTTTCTCCTCCATTGGTTCCCATTTTGAGGGGGATACCTCATCCACTACCTGGAACATCTAACTTATTTTTTTTCTTGCAACTTATCAGTGCAAATTACAAGACAAAAAGGGGTAAATATAGAAAATAAAATTACGTCACACACATGCATAACTCCTTGTGTTGAAACCCCCCTTGAGCCCCTTTTTAATAATAATAATTAGCCTTCCTAACCCATTATTTTACCCCTCACACATTTAATTAATTTAAAACATTTAATTAAGTTAATTAAAAACCACTTATGCCACCTTACCTGGCCACCTCATCCTAAGACTAATTCTTACCCTCTGAGTCACCTCAAGAGTTAGTCTCCATATCCTAACTACCCATGACTTGTTCTCACCACAAAAATAAATTCCTAACTAAATACATCCTTCTTAACCTCTCATTTCTACCATTTCCTAATGGATACCACACTTGACATGAAAAAAATAGAAAATAATCTAAAAATATCCCTTTTACCTATTATCATGCCACTGACATCGATCAACCCATGGCCAACATCAATGGGATCACCGATGTTGGTTAAATAAGCCAAACTCTAAACTAATGTTCAAGTCAGTGTAAATCAAGAAAACTCATTTTTATTCACATACATGATTTTGGCATCCAAATTTCCACATCTTAGCTTATTGTTACCTTGCAGAAGTCAATCTAGATTAGGAACCAAGCTCTTAAGAACCAACAACACACACTTGTTTTCTCTATTCAAGGAATTGGTTCAGTAAGCCTTATAGGAGCCATCCATTTGGCACTTTTTATTCAATCACCTCTTCAGCTAAGTATATCACTTATTCTGTAAGTATTTAAGTAGTTACTTTATAATCAATTTATATCTACTATTTATTATTTTACACATTCCTGACCGAACCTCCGTGAAGGAGTTATAAAGATTCCTCACTTATTTCCCCTTATTCAAACACACCAAACCTATAACCAAATCCATCTAAATAATACTCTCTCTCTCTCTCTCATAACTCTCCCCAACCTTCTATACCTAACCAAAACCATTTACCAGACCTAGAAAAGTCTTCTATAAGTTCTTAGGAAATTATTTCCCCTACCAACATCGGTCTCCCAACTGATATCGGTCACACTTGCTCACCGACCTCAACAGCCTAACCAACATAAAAAACTATGGATTTTTAGTAACCTCACTAAAACCTATCTAGACAACTTATAAAATACAAATTGAATATACCACCTATATTTTATTACTCTTTGTTGCACTCAGGTTGCAAACAATGATAACATATCTCTCTTTTACTCTATCTTTCCTCTCTCTTTTCTATTTATTACTCTTTTATTTCTAAAAAGTGGACTATCATCCCTAAGGAATTTTGAAACTTCTTGGAATAAGCATGTAGCTTGGCATCCCACTCATATATCTACTAACAGATATTTTTATGGTAGTGCTTTCTTACTTATAGGTAGTCTTCCCTAGCCAAATAGGAGTGCTCACAACATCTGGATATAGTGCACAAACCAATCTAGGTTCATTCTAATCACTTATCCCTATCCTTCTTTATTTTTATTTAGACTTGAAATAGACACAATTTTAGTGAAATAACAATAACTCCGTTTCACAACATGACACATGTCTTAGTGACTCTTGGACTTCATTCTCATCTCTTCTCTCTCTAATTCTATAAGTATTAGCCATTTTGGATTTTGTAAACTAATACCACACCATGTATGGTGAATCCCTACCATAATGACATTGTATTTTGCCTTTGAATAATTAATACAAGTCTAGTTTTGATTTCATGAACATTTATCCAAGTGTGTAAAGCGATGTTTGATGAAGTTAGTGATAATCCTCTATCTTTGCTTTCCTTATCTTTTCATGTTTATGTAATATTTCCCATTCTAATAGGTCATATAGAGTGTAACTAGTGTTTTAGGCTCATTACAAGTGTACAATTATCCTTAGAGTGTGTAATCTACCCTCCAGTTTACTTACATTGTGTTGTCTTGTGCATATCACCTCTATGTTAACATACTTATGTTAAATCTTTTAAGACTTATAAGTTAGTTTGTAAGTCTTATTTCATTGTGATAAAAATATGATGGCCTTATGGAAATCATCTTAGTGTATCACACACTTAGAGTATTTTCATTTCATGCAAACATTTTTATCTCTTTTCACCAAAAATAACTAGCTAAGTAGGTGATAAGTATTTCAAGGCATATTCAGGGAGTTAACCCTTAAACCTTGAGGTCTAGTTCTACCTATAGGTAAACCCACATACCTATAAGTATTCCCATATTTCCCAAATATGTAGGAGGCTTGAACACCCTCCTATATGGTGTAATATTTGGTTAAAATATTTATAACATGCCAAATGGGACCCATTGTCTTTAAGATAATTTGTCAAGGTGAATGTTGGTCTTGACAACATCAACTACAAATTTGTGTGATACTCAGCATTTGGCAACTCCATTCAAGGTAAAATCTGGTTCAAGGCCATTATTTTTTCATAAATTTTCTCTCATACTTCATGGTACTTACTAGATCATCATCTATTATATTTATTAATCCCATTGATCCACCTATTCAGCCTGAATTTACTCTTAAAGTTTGATACCCTTGGCCTAATCTACCCTTAGAAGACCAAGAATATTTTACTAGTTAAGAAAGTGAAGAGCTAGAAGAAATTAAAGATCTTGGATAAAACATGGATAAGTAACATTCCTTCCCCACCTTTAATATTGAAAATCTAATCCATATTGAAGCATATGATTCCATTCCTCCTAATTCTACAAAGAGTGCACCCACTTTCAATGGTGAAGGTCATGTCACACCTAATAAACACATCAGTGATGTCTCTAATTTTTGTATTTTCCATAATGCCACTAAAGATAATGTTACCATTAGACTCATTTCCATTTTACTTAGAGGGAAATCACTTGATTGGTATAAGACTTTAACCAATGGATGCATCACATCATTGGATAAATTTGGAGTGTTGCTAACCTTAAGGTTTGAAGATGAAAGTGACCATGCTTCTCTCATAAATCAGCTTAATGTGATCAAAATATCTCTCAAGGAAATAATGCATGAATTAAATGAGAGGTTTTAAAAGACTTGGTATAGATTGCCTCCTCCCATGAGACCACCTTCTAGCTTTTTTTCCCAACATACTTGAGAGCCATTGGTATTGATATTGTTATCATGTTTCAATCCATGGGTGGTTTCACTCTTCATGAAGCATATGAATTTTCCATTAGAGATTAGAATGGCCTCATTAAATTAGTAAGGTTAAATCCTAATGTGTCTATGCCTTTGATGCCTAATACTCCTACTAATACTCTGAACATTTCTCAAGTTCCTAATGCTAACACCAAGCTTAGAGATATTCCTAAAAAGGTAGATGATACCATGGATCCATATGTATAAATTAAAATGTTAATATCTCATCTTAGGTAAAAATGTGGTCATAAAAATACATATCCATATCATTATAAATAAGGCCAAAAATATGTGAGAGGAAGAGTTCAAGGGTAGCTTAAATTCAACAGGCCTACCAATTTATACAATCCCAATTCCACTACCAATGCAAGAGAGATGGTACCAGTGCATAAAAACTTGGTACAAGGAGAATATTGATAATAAGGAAAATTTATGGATGCTAATGAGGGTGGACAGAATTTTTTTTTTTCTTGTGGAGGATTCACTCTTCTCTTATTATTTGAAGATGTAGTCATGATGTAAGCAAATGAGGATTGGTAGCCTCATGGAGAAAGTTTCACTAACTTCTTGGTGGAAGATAATTTTGTGCTCAATCAAGGAAATTATGTTGAAAATAAAACTATAATAAATAAGAAGTATTTAGGATATGTTAATATCATTCCTATAAGTTCATCCAATCCTTTTACAATGCAACAAAGCATGGCTACAAGCATGACAATCCTAAGTGCTCCTACACCTCCAAATCAAAATGTGGTAAGGTATACTCAAAGTGTTTCAATTACTAAAGTTTAAACAACTTATTTTCCTCAAATAAATAAATATAAGGTGACTAATACTTCCATAAAAATATTAGACTCTTTTCAGAATGCCAAAGCATCTATCTCTTTATGGGATGTCCTTCACATGCCTGGCCAAAAAGAACTTTTACAAAATTAGTTATCCACTATTCCTAATAGTCCTTCACCTTCAAGTCAAAGTCATGGTCATGTTGATCTTAAAAATTCCCCTAACAGAATTGTGGAACCACATACCAAAGTTTAGAATCCTCCACTTTTCTACCTCACTCTCATAATGGGTGACAAATTAGTACATAATTGCATAGTTGATAATGGATCTTCTACTTTAGTCATGCCCTAAGTTGTAGCTAATAAGTTGGGAATATAATATGAACCCCATATAAAAGGTGTGATTAAAATAATTGGTACACCTCCTAATATAATTGTTATTATAAAAAAAATTAATGTTTTCTTGCATGATTGTCTTAACTTTCCTATCCTCCAAGACACTATTGTGGTAGACCTTCCTACTCATTTTACAATATGTCTTTCAAGGGACTTTAAAACCATGATAGGTGGATATATCTCATATAATTGGTCATTTTTGGCCTTTAATATAAGGTATTAAACCAAGGTGACCATAATATCTTAGCCTCTTACAATATTTCATATTGAACCCTACATTGAAATAAGCTCTAATTTGAATTATTTGATCAATGAAAAGGAGGAGTCTAATGTGGATGATGGTGCTTCCAAGCTTGAGGGTATTTATATATTATTAATTGATGAATAGGGTGTATATTATTATGAACATTTTCCTTATGCATACTTTGAGAAAACTAAATTTGGCACTTATATCATTTAAGAAGAGATATTTGAAGGAGCTGAGGTAAGTGTTGAGCATGCTTCACAAGCTATTGAAGTTAAATACTTGATTCATATATATGATGATGGATTGAGGAATATAATTTATCACCATAGTGGGAATAATAATTTCATCATGATTTATATTTATGGAGATGCCTTGTATGATGACACTCATGAAGAAGAGGAAGATGACTTATATGTAAAATTCAATGCCATATGTCAAGAGTTTGACTAGTTGAGTAATGTTCCTTCTCCTCCCAAAAAATGTATATTTGAGGTTTTTGTTGATAATAATAATGGGAAATCTCTTGAGTGTTCTATAAATCATGAAATTAAAGCCCATGTTGTGAAGGAAGATTGACATCAATCTGTTATCAAAACCTTGCAGTCCTAGAAAGACCTAGTAGAGTCAAGGTAGAAAATTTTGTTGTGCTTCAAGGATAGTCAAGATCTCCATCTGATGTTTAATAATTTTCAAAGGTGTTGGAACATATTGAATAAAATATTGATGATCCCAAACATCAAGTACATCATACATAATAAGTTAGAGGGTTGAGATAGTTATCATACATTCTAATCTATAGTTTGAGGAAGTAATATCAAATGTGACAAAGGTCAATCAAATTTTATTTATAATAAAGGTTATTATAGAGAAAGATAAATCATTAATTAAGGTTCCATATAGTCCACTTTCAATCTTGATAATGCATAAATTTGGTAAGCTTATTAACCATACACATATACAAGTGGTTGATGATGAGCATGCTCCTCATGCTAGATTACCTTCATGAAGTGACAAAGATGAAAGGGGAACTATATTTGACTTTGGTTGAGGTATGATAAAAAAAATTCCACCTCAAGAGTGAGGTTTTTTTAAATATTAGAATGGGTGTGTGTTTTCTTTCTATTGTGTTGTGTTCCATAAGTGTTCTAGTTAAACACATGTTTGTTTCCCTTTTGTGTGTCTTTTCCTTATGTTTTATGTGGTGTCAAAGGAAATTTTTATGTAAAAATAGTGTATATGTGACTCCATGTCCCAATGGAAAGAATTAGGCAACTGGTCTTGGCATAGAAAGCATACTAGCCTAGGGAAATCACTAAGAATGTTGACCATTTTGACCACAAGTCAAAATGGCTCAACCCCCTATAGTAAAAAACTTGATATATGGGTATATTAATATGTATTAAGGTGTTTAATAGCTCATTTTATGTGATTCAATTTCTTATTATCATTGGTCATAGTTCAAATTAGTTTTTGTGTCATTTGATGTCACTTAGGGGTCATTTTATGGGTCATAAATGAAGTGGTACAGTTTTATAAGATAAAAAAGTTTTATAATATCATTATAAATGTAACTTATGTAATGAATTATAATATTACTTCTTAGGAATGTCAGTACTAATATAAATTTTTAGGTGTTAATTTAAAATCAAGAAAACAAGTGTAAAAAAGGGAGTTTCAAGTGTTATATGGCCTATGGGAGAGAGTGGAACATAAGAGAATATTTTGGGATGTATATTAAACTTATTTTGACTCATTTAAATGTTTTAAATTCTTTATAAGTGACAAAATATTCTAAAACCATTCTATCTCTCCATCATTCCACTAGGCAAGCAAAACTAGTCAACAAGTTTCTTTTCGGTATGGCCAATAGGAGGACTTCCAGATCAAATGATATTGTTAGTGGATAGTAAAAGTGTTTATATTCACATTATTATTTTTATTTAAAATACTATATTACTATACTTTATGAACCATCTTTAACAATTTGATTGTCCATTTTTGTGTGTCGTTTCCCACACCTTACAGGTTTTGATCCTATTTGAGATAGTCCATATATATATTTTAGTTGATGAATTTAATTATATAGGATATGTACTTATATTATGTTTCCCATGTTTTTTTTCATTATTATAAGTGATTTTATGGGTAAAGTAGTTCAAATTATAGGTTGATATCACCAAATGAGATTGCAGTAAAGTTTCACCACTTACAGAAGGTTTATTTCTCTAAAATGGTTTGATGTGAATGTAATATGATTTAATTAATGTTTTTGATGTCATATAAATCACATTATATCCAATATATGTATCTCAATATTATTTATTGAGCAAGGACATAGTCATATGAAAGCACAGTCAGCCTTATGCTTGTTTTCAACTACAGTCATGGTGTCTTGAAGTGTGAAAACAACCATAAAATCTAATTAAGAGTTAAAATAGTTTATATAACTTTTTATAATAATTAACAATAAATTTGTATCCTCTAAATGGAACAATAAGGATTGTGACAATCAATACTATATATATACATAGTCAGCCATGAATATACACCTACAAGTGCTCTCAGGAGGATAATTACATTGAGACAAGGCATATAACTCATATGAAGTAATTAAGGAGTGTAATCATACATTTTAATGTGTTTTGATAGGTATAAACATCATTTAATTTCCATATATCATGAATACTATCAACTTTCTCACAGTTACTGCTTGTATAATAGAAATACCCACCTACATATGTCCCCATCAAGATCAAGATTATTGTATTATGGATGTTCAAACATGTTTTATAAATTAATAAAGTTTTAAGTATATTAATATATCTTTATATCCACATATAAGGTTATGTGACATACACATTACTCAAGTCTTGCCTTCACTACCCTATATGTTGTGTGTACATCTATAGGCTTACATAGAGGCATGAAGGTGTTGTAAGGAGAGATTTGACATGATGAGAATACCCATTAATTTTTTAGATGCTATAGATACCTTAAGAAACATTTTTTAAGTCATAAACAATTATTCAAAAATTAGTAGTCACTTCAAGATAATATAACCATGTTTTAGGGACAAGTTTCCATAAAACACCAAAATAAAGGTCCAAGCACTTTTGGTGTATATATATAATAGTGTTTCATAGAGTTTTGATCAATACAAATGATTATAAATTGAATCCATATCCTATGGTAACATATTTAAAACTTAATTGAGTAATTTGGCCAATTTGTTTTAATGCTAGAAGGATCCAAAGTTACACATTTGTTCATTACAATCATTCAGTGATTTCTACAGGTTTTGAGCTCTTAAGAGCTTTCACAATTTGAGGTTGTAGTATGGAGGCATATATTCATTATTGGGTGGTCTTATTAAGTTTAAAAGACAATTTTGGTTTCAAAAAGCATCAAAAAGGGTTGAATTACAAGACTTTTATCCCCATCAACATCTACAGGTGCATCCTTACTCAAAAAAGTCACCTATAGCTTGATTGTAGGTAACTCACTAAAGATCATACATAAACATTGGGGATACTAAGTCTAAAAACTCAAATAATTGTTAATGGAAGATGATTCGCAATGATTTAAAGGTTCCAAAAGTGATTCGACACTAATTTCAAGGCTAATGTTCACCTACAGGACCCATGTTTAGTTAACTATACATGATTATAGTTGACAATGATCTAAAATATGGTGTCCTTGATGTTGACACATCATGATGATGATGTGAATAGGTCCAAATGGTTGTCTAGATACATTAAGGACCTCAAGGTCATATTGAGGTAGTATCATAAGGCCTAAAACATAAAAGAACACCTATATGCACCTCTTTCAAGATAAGGAAAAACACAGTTAGTCAACCTATAATCTTGACCAATCAAGGTGTATGAGTAAGTATGTGTATGCAATCAAAAATTCATCATGTCTATAAATCAATCTTATCTCACAGATGATAGATCATAGCTATACTTCTGATTATGAATACATTTGTTAAGCAAGCGCATGACCAAGATGGGGATTTTCTAGACTCAATTAGGGGATAACTTATCACAATGCACCATGCTATGAAGGATTCCAAAGCCTAAAATATAACACAATCATTTAATAACCCTAGAAAAGTCTTAGGTTTAATATTTCACTTATGTCAAATAAATAAGAATGTAAATCTAATCTAGTGCTCACCAAAGATTGTAACATAATATGAGGGGTTATTAAAACATGTATAAGAGAATCTCAATTAAGATAAGTATGAATAAGACCCTAATACATGGAATATAAAGAGTAACATTATTCAATCTAATACTTATGATACTTATATCTACTAAAGAGATGAAAATAAACTTATAATATACTTACCTAAATGTGAACCCATCGAAACTCAATCTCTCCCTTGTTTAAAGGGGCTTCACAAAATGTTGTTATGGTTTGTAAGGATCACTAATAAAGGCCAAAGCATCCAATACTTATCCACAAGACTATATTCTCCATGTAGAAACCCTAAGCTAAGACTTCTCAAGTATAATGGTATAAGAGCAAATTGTAAAGAAGGAGTGAATAATAACTCTTGATTACATATTTAAATATTTATGAAATGATATTGTATTTATAGGTAGATATTACCTTAAATCCTTATGAATTTTTCAACTATATGGGGTTGACCCAATCGACCTTGTATGTTTAGTCAATTATTCACTAGGTACCGAGCTAGGCCATCCAAAGGGCTAACACAACTCTCAAGTAAAAATCTCCCAAAATAGTATAGGGTCAGCCTAGTCAACCCTACACAATAATCAAAGGATAAAAATTTTACATGGTTGACCCAGTTGACTTGGTACAACTAACTATCAAAAGGGGATTAAGGTGAGGAAAAGAGGGATGAAAAGAGGAAAAATACTAGAGGAGTGTGTAAGGGAGGATTAATAACTTAGGTAATGGTTTTAGGATCTAGTTGGATTGGTAATAATTTGGTAATAAGGGACAACAATCCTATGAATCACCAAAGGTTTTTACACCACTTTCCCAGTGCACCCCTTAGGGCATGCTCTCAAAGAGATTGAGTCTTGATGGGTTCCTACAAGATGTAAAGTGTTAGTATTTGATAAAAGTTAAAAATATTATGTGTATACATATGCCCCACTCAAAGCTCATCATGTTTCATTAAGGTGAAATAGGGGATGGTGCTTTGAGAAATAGTAGAAGGGAACATAATGCTAAGGCTAAAGCAAAAAGTTGTAGTATTTTAAAGCATAAAATAACTAAAATTAAATTTCTAAAAAGGAAAATAATTGAAAATTAAATTTGATGCATACCTTGACTTACCTTTATCATTGGATGGTTATCTATTATGTTATTAGTTTTTATTATGTAGTGTGAAAATACTACTTTTGACAAACCCAAAAATACAAAACTAAAGAGAAAAAACAAACAAATGTAATAAATCCAAGATAACTAGTGTTATGAGGACAATATTTACTTAGGAATTTGACAAGTTGGGGTGACAAGTGATATCTTAGATCAAATGACCAAGTCAACAACAAGAGTAAATTAGGTAATGGAAAAAGCTAAGGATATTAAAGACCAAAAAAACTCAAAAAAATAAACCTTAGGTAAGAAAGGCAAACTCACCAAGTCAAACCAAGTATACAAGTCAAAAAGGAGATGGTAATAAAACATCAATGGTAAAATAAGAAATAAAAATGGTAAAATAACATTGATGAGTGAACAGTAATAATATTTATCTCACTTAATAATGGAAAAAGGTACATAAAAGGGAAAGCAACATTGATGAGTAAGAAGTAATAAGCCAACCTCACTCAATAATGGAAAAAAAAGGTATGAACTTAGGTGTTCATAATGATAATATAGTTCAATAAATGATAAATGGTAAAATAAAAGTAACACAAGTCTAGAAATATAGATCTATGGTGTAAAGAAAGTAATCCATAGTTTCTCAAACATTTTTCACTCTAAGGATAGATAAAACTAAAACAAATTAGTGCTAACATGTTTTTAAGAGATGAAGAAGGAATTAAATAAGGGAAAATAGATTTGGAATCATAATTTATCTATCAAGGGGGGAAATGAAATGGGTTGAGTGGAGAATGAAGGAAAAATAAAGGAAGAGTAACTCTTTATCGAAGTCAAGACACTCAAATCAGGTTTGTCAAAACAAGAGAACTTTTGACCTTAAGGACTTTGAAGAACTTATATTATCCACATAAGTCTTAGTTAAAAAAATTAAGTATATATATCATCCTATAAAGGCTATGTGCATGAAAATTAAAATGGACCTACCTTCCCACAATGTATTCCCCATTCATCAGGGCCCCTTACAAATTCATCATTCTATTGCAAAGATTGGGTACTTGTGTGATAAAGTAGGTAACACCATATATATTTTTTGAATTAACCTATTCCAATCTAGTAGACTTACCTAAATAAGACTATGGTACATAAAGAACCAAAAGACCAAAAATGGAGGACTAAATGTTTGTAAAAAAAGAGAGAACTTCTATAGAGGGAGAGACTCGTGTAAGTAACCTACAAAAAGTGTTAGATATATATAGATAGAAAGTATGAAAAGAAGGAAAGGATCATAAACTAATGTATATATCAAGGATGAACATGTGAGAAAAAATATTGTGTCCTGGAAGGTTTCTTGGAGTTAAATTAGTTTATTATCATGTAATGGATAATAAGAGTGGGCATTGCAAGATGCCCCAGTTGGTAATTGTATGTAGGGATGGGCATCGTAAGATGCCCTAGAGACTAAAATGATATATGCATGGGAATCAAAATATGCCCCAAAGTCTAGATAAATGTGTGGATGGTCATCACAAAATGACCCAACAACTAATGATAGAAAGAAAAGATAGGCAAAGATAAGAAGAAAAGAGCACCCCATATAGTGTCTAATTGGATTTAGGTCATCCAAGAAGATTATATTAAGGGAATTGAAACTTGAGGAATGAAAAAAATGCTAAAAAGAGGAATAGAGAACTATATTCATAAATAGGGAAGACAAAAAATAATACATAGTTAATAGGGTTGACCTCGTATAGAAAACAGGGTCTAAAAATAGTATAGGGTCAACACAATACATAAAATAGGGGCTAAAAACTATATAGAGTCAATAGGGTTGACCTAATATAGTAAGCAAGGGAAAAATAGATAGTATAAAAATGAAATGATAAAATGATGAAATATGTGAAATAAACCCTACAAGAGTAAGATTCACATTGGGTTCACTAGAATTTATGCAATCAGAAATGTATCATGTTTATAAATCAATCCTAGCTTAGAGAAGATAGAACATACCTACACTTCCGATTAGGAATACATTTGTTAAGCGGTAGCACAACCAAGATGGAGATCCACTAGACCAAATTAAGGGATCACTTATCACAATACACCATGCTATTAAGGGTTCTAAAGCCTATAGTCTAACACAATCACACAATAACCCTAAAAGTGTCTTAGGTTTAATATTTCACTTATGTTTAATAAATAAGAAAGTAAATCTAATCCAGTGCTCACCAAAGCTTGTGTCATAATATGAGGGTTTAGTAAATCAATAAAAATGTGTATAGAAGAATATAAATTAATCTAAGTATGAGTGATACCCTAATACATTAAATATGAAGAGTAATATTATTTGATCCAATACTTATTCTAATTCTATCTACTAAAGAGAGGAGAATAAAGTTAGAATATACTTACCTAAACGTGAACCCATTAAGAATTAATATCTCCCTTGGTCAAAGGTGCTTCACAAGAGGTTGTTTTGGTTTTTAAGGATCACTAATAAAATCCAAAGAATCCAAGACTTATCCACAAGACTAGATTCTCTAAGTAGAAACCCTAAGCTAAGACTACTTAAGTAGAATGGTAGAAGAGCATATTGTAAAAAAGCATGAGTGAATAATAAATATTGATTGTATATTTAAATAATGAAAAAAATATTTTGTATTTATAGGTGGATCTTACCCTAAATCCTCTCAAATATGTTGGATGTATGGGGTCAACCTAGTTGACCCTATATGTTTTTAGTGAATTATTCACTAGGTCTCAAGATAGGTTGGCCAAAGGGCTAACATAACTCTCAAATGAATATATCTCAAAATAGTATACGGTCAACCTAGTTGACCTTGTATAGTAATAAAAGGCTGAAAATTATATAGGGTCAACCTAGTTGACCTAGTACAACCAAATTTTAAAAGGGGATTAAGGTGAGAAAAAGAGGGATGAAAAGAGAAAAAATATTAGAGGAGTGTGCAAGGGAGGAGTAATAGATTAGGGAATGGTTTTAAGATCTGGTTGAATTAGTAATAATGTGGAAATAAAAGACAAAAATCCTAAAAATCACCAAATTTATACCCACCCCTTTCCCAGTGTACCCCTTAGGGCATGCACTCATAGAGATTGAGTCTCAATGGGTTCTTGCAAGATGTAAAGTGTCAGTGTTTGATATAAGTTAAAAATATGATATGTATATAGTATGTGGAAATTTTGGAGTGGTAAAGAGATTTGTATCACCTTAATCAGGGTCATACTATTCTCAAGAAACTCTCAAATAATGTAAATAAGACATAGAGAGGTTCTCAAAGACAACACATAGTCATACTTGATACCCCAGATAGAGTCAGTCATTTAATAGTCTATTTTGTGGTTTTGATGGTGTTTGGAGGGTCTAATGGTATAATCAAACCTTGTAAATTTGTATAGATCATATACATCACTTATGTAAGCTCATTATATTTTCACTTTTGATGAGACAATAGGGGAAGTGCCCTCTATTTTATCTCAGACATAGGGCACTCCCCAAGGGTGAAAACCTATAGGTTTTGAAGAAAGAGGATGACAAGGTGAGATAGGGATTGATTAAACCTTGAAGTATGGTATGGTAGGTTTAATGAGACATGAACAAACATTAAAATCATGCACAGAGGTGAGAAACATGTTAGGGTGTTCTAAACCTACAAGGATGCATTTAGACCTATTAGGTTTAGTTTAGGCCTAAAGACCATGTGGGGGGGTCAGTATCATTTTTAGCATTAGAGGAATATATATAATCCATTGGAACATGTTTTTAGGGAGTAATAATGTGTTTTTGAACATTTAGTGTGTAGGTGAAGTCATACAAAAACTATGTTTGGATCCAAACTAATTTAAGCTTGTGTAGAATGAGGAATAAAGCTCAAGAGGCTAATTTGAAATGCTCACATCTACTTGGAAGATTTGCATGGGAGGTTGAAGACTTGGGGGATGTTTAATGGGGTATTGAACAAGGAATTTGTGATTTTTTTTGGAGAATTTGATGTTAGACCTGCATGAAACATCCTTAGAGGGAAAATTTTCTCCAAACCCTCTCAAACCCTTACCAAAAACCTAATTGGTAAGATGAAGAAAAAGATGAATCTATATGTACTAGAATGGCTTGGGATATGATTGGAAGCTATAGAGGACTCTTCAAGGCTCCTCCCCATCAAATTGAGTTCTACCATACTTTTATAGATAGGGTGGGAAATGGTTTTATTTGATATTTTTTGCTTTTTTAGGTTTAAGGGAGAGTCAAAGAATATAATCCACTTTGGGAGAAATATTGGGAATTGAAATAAATCACCATGACCATTTCATTCTTAATAAAATCTCACAACTATCTCTACAAGTTCCTCCATCTTAGCCAGTCAAAATTGGCATAGTGAACAAGTAAGTTAGAAGGTAAAAAATCTAAGTGTGAGGATTTTTAAGGTCTGATTAAGGAATAGAAGGCCATGAAATGTCCTAATAGGTTTCACACACTCCAATGTATGGATTATATTGGAAAAATGAAGATCAATTTTGATGTCAAGTGTGAAGGGTGAGTGAAAGAGGAGTTATTTGGCTATAGGCAGTGATAACTCATGTCTAGAAAAATCTTGATGATTAGGGATGCAAAAAATGCATGTTAGAGAATATATACAACCCTTACCTCTTAGTTAAATAATAAAATCTATCCCTATTTAGCTTTGGGATGTTCCAAGAAGGCCAAATGATGAAGGAAGTTTTCTAAGTAATTAAGGAGTTATATGCCACATTTCATGAGTTTCATGCCTTGGAGGGAAATTTGTCTAGGTAAACCTTGCATGGTATATTAAAAACTCCTCTCTCCTACATATGTAACTCCTTTTATTAGCATGACACATGTCTTAATGACTCTTGGACTTCATTATCTTCTCCTCTCTCTCCAAAACTATAATTAGTATCTATTTTAGCTATTGTAAAATTATAGCACACCATGTATCATGATTCCATACTAGAATGACATTGTATTTTGACTTTTAAAAATTAATAAAATTTTATTTTTGAGTTCATGAACATTTATCCAAGTGTAAAAAGTGATATATGGTGAAGTTAGTTATAATCCTCTATCCTTGCTTTCCTTATCCTTTCGTGTTTATGTAAGATTTCCTATTATAACAAGTCATACATAGTGTACCTAGTGTTTTAATCTCCTTTAAAGTGAATAAATTTCCTTATAGTATGCAATATACGCTCTAGTTCACTTACTTTGTGTTGTCTCATGCATATCACCTCTATGTTGAAACACTTATGTTAAAATCATCTAAGACATAGAAGTTAGTTTATAGGTATTGTTTTATTATGATATAAATATAATGGTCTTGTGGAAATAATCTTGGTAAATCACCCCCTTAGAGTAGTTTCATTTCATGCAAAATTCTATCTCTTTTACCCACAAGTAACTAGTTAAGTAGGTGATAAGTATTTCAAGTTATATTCAGGGAGTTAGACATTAAACCTAAAGGTATAATTTTACCTATAGGTAAACCCACATACCTATAAGCATTCATATATTGATCAAATATGGAGGAGGCTTTAACACCATCCTCTAGGGTGTAATATTTGGTGACAATAGGACTATTATTTGAATCATCATTTCATATCTCATATTGAAAATATGTAGTAAATGGTGTTTTTTGCTTATGCATTTACTTCTTATGACATGTAATATTATAAAATTCACTTTGATGATATGCATTAGATGATAAAAAATGATTATTTATAAATGTATATGCTAAATCATAATCATGATTTTAAGCATTAAAAATCTTATGAACCACTTGGTAGGTTATTTTTGTAGATTTAGTCTCCTTAATGTGGATAGGATATTATTTATAATGGTGAGTATCTAGGGTTATTGGTTATTTATCCCTTTTCTCATTTTATCTTAATTAGTTACACTTGGATGCATTTTATTTTATATATCTAAATCTGGTGGCACATTTTTCAAAGATGTTTTTTGATGGAACAAGGAGTTGTGTTGGGTGACTACTATTAAGCCAAGTGTTTGTCATAAAAAAAATTATTTATCCTTGAAATATGGTATGTCATCAAAAACATAGCATATAAAATGTCACCCACACTCTTTCAGAGTAAAATATAATTATCCAATACCAAATTTATTCATATCATCTCTATAAGTGTTCATCTACTCATTAGGTTTGTAATCATCATTTTTTATCTTTATGATCATGATTATGGTCATTAGTATTATTAATTTTATCCATGAGATATAATTTCATTATTTCCATGGGAATATCTTGTTGATTTGGGATAACCTTTGGTTGTAGTTTGTGAATTTATAGGACAATTTTTTCATTCGATCTAAAACTTTACAAATTCAAAAGGTACATCATCCATAAGATAAATATAAATGTATCTCTCATGTTAAAAGTTTAAGTGAATGTAATGTATTAGGGACAAAATTAATATAATGAATCCAAGTTATACTAAGTAAAATAGCTTAACCAATTTTATTAGATATTACATTAAAAAAAAGTTAGTCTTATGTTCAAAATCTAAGTCTAATATATTTTTTCCTAATTGGGTTTGTGTTTTATTTTAAAATCCTTTGATAACTATTTTCACTCAATTTTTCATCCTTGGAAGGGTATTTAAAGCCTTCTCCAAATTGAGTGAAACATGGAATTACCCCTAGGCCTATGGGTTGCCTATATCAGGGGTACACCTCTAGATTAAAGGGTTAACTCCCTTGGTTTGTGTATTAAATCTGATCACCTAAATTAATAGATCATTTAGATGAAAAGAGGAAATAAAACATAAGGTAAACTATCCTAATGAGGTCATGTACCAATTTTAACTTGGCCACTACCAACCAGTTGTAAGTACACTTCAAACACAAGCCTAATATACACACACTAATCCAAATCTTCCCTTTGAATTAGTATTTTTCATGGAGGTTTGTGAAGCCAACTTAAGCTAGGAGTAACAAACACAAGGTCATGACATGACACTAATGTAGATAAAACTCACTAAAACTCATAAAAACTCCATTAGAACACTTCAAGAGAGCTTCAAGAGACTTTCAAAGTTGAATATGAATGCAAACAAGGACAACATGCCAAGGAATAGAATCTATCACTTAACAAGATAAACTAGTTAACAAACACACTGAAACAACTCATAGAGAAGGTAAACTAGATAATTATTTATTACTCAAAGGCTGAAAATGAGAAGGGCTTCACCATACTTAGGTGGAGGATACAAACTTAGCCAAAAGTGGCTCAATATATAGAGAAAGCGAGAGAGAAGAGAAGAAGAGAATAGGGTAAGTAAGGTATATAAGTGTCATATGAGGTACAAATAAGAGATGAGTTATGAAACTACCTCAATAGGTCCAAGATGACATGTAGATATCCTTTAAAGATATTTTAACTCTCCAAGTGGTGTGGGATTTGAAAAGCTTATTTGATACCTTAACTACCTTCTTACAACTTCTCTTCTTCTTGACATGTTAAAGGATAAAAAGACTTCTTGGTGGTCAGATCAGTTTTAACTACCCCTTTTC